>VWZG01001764.1:488540-563497 GCA_013396735.1 Grallaria varia
TTTTTTTTTTTTTTTTTTTTTTTGGCAAGAGGTGTTAACCCAAGTTGCTGATTGAATCACAGACTCATAAAATCATAGAATGGTTTGGGCTGAGAAGGGCCTTAAAGATCTTCTAGTTCCCACCCCCCTGCCATGGGCAGGGACATCTTCCACTCGATCAAATAGCTCAAAGTCCCATCCAACTTGGCCTTGAACACTTCCAGGGATGAAGGATCTGCAGTTTCTCTGGATAAAGCATTGGGACAGTTTATCACCCTCTGAGTAAAGCCTTTCTTCCGAAAATCTAATCTAAACCTGCCCTCTTTCATTTAAAACTATTGTCCCTTGTTCTGTCACTATCTGTCCTTACAAAAAGTCCTTCCCACTCCTTTTCTGAAGTCCCCTTAAGGTGCTGGAAGGCCACAGTGAGGTCTCCCTGAACCCTTCTCTTCTGCATGCTGAATGACATGGATTTGAGTCAGGGGAAAGAGAAAGAGGAAGAACACAGGGCTGGCATCCGGAGCTGAAGAAGCTCTTGCAGAGAAACAGGGCAGCCAAGACCTCGAAATTGAAACACACTATACTGCATTATCACTTTTCCTACTGAGCCCAGCTAGAAAAAATGGGTTTACATGGTAACAGCTACATGTAAAAGCATGACGAAAAGCATTCTCTGTGGGACTTGCACTTTCGGCATATGCTTTGCTGTTTTTAGTTCTTTCAGCTGCAGAAATTCAAGGACAGAAACACAGGGGAGTAGCTGTGGAAAACAGCACTCAAACCTTCATAGCAGGTGCCATCATTCAAAGATTTTCAGTAGTGGGGAAAATAATAAAGAAATTGAAGAAAAAGCTGCCAAGAGGCTGCATATGCTTTACATCCGAAGGCAGTGGTCATGCTTGAAGTGCCTCCTGACCCACCATGAGAAGGGAGTGTGTTTGTGCCCTTCAACAGGACCACGTGACAGCCAGCAAGACAACTAATGCAGAGGCTGACAACTTGGGGACAACACACATGTGAGCTGGATAAAAAGAGGACATCAACCAGAGGTTCAGCTGTTACTGTTAACTAGTGCCACTAATAAATGCTAATTGTATATTTCCATATATATATTCAACCCCCTGCTAACACTAGAGCATTTCAAGCTCTCACGGCACCTCATGGTGGAAGGTGTGTGAATGCCACACAGGACCAGCACAGCCTGTACCCTCTGGCTGCCCTACAAACACAGTGAACCGCCCAGGGCCCCACTCTGGTCCCAGCCCAGTTCCTTTGCTGCAGCCAGCCTCCTGCCCCTACCATTGGCATGTCCTTCTGTGTCCAAGGACAGGAAGCCTTTAAGATGCAAGTTTTTCCAGACAAGTGTTTCTTTCCATGTTTGGCCTTGCTTTTGTCCTTGAGGACAGAAAGTGTTGATGAGGAGAGTGTGAGGTGCTGTGTGTACTCACAGGAAGGTGCCAGTTCTGCTGCTGCCCTCAGTACTGCAGGAAAAACATACAAACCTTCAAAGACAGTGAGTTTTGTGCACTGGAGCTGCCTTAGAGACAGAATCCCTAGAACAGTGCCACGTGGAGATGAGGAGAAATATGCCTTTTTGTCGCTCCCTGTCTGTGTATTTCAAGTACCACTGAATGCTTATGACCAAATCTTTTTTTACAACATCATCATGCAACAACAAAAGACCCCAGAAGATTCTGCTGAGAGAATTACAGAAAATATAAGCCAACTGAAGCCAGTTAAAGCATTCAGGCAATCTGAATTATAGAATCTAGATCTAATACTTGAAATAAACATTAACAAAGAAATGCACTGTCCTAGTCTCAGTATAAATGTTTGCTTTAATTTTGCCATTCTATTTACACTATGAATATTTATATGTTGTTGTAATTAAAATTTAGTGCTTGGCATAAATTAGGAGGTGTGAATTTATTGATTATTCTTCTATCACTGCATGTATTTTATTATGTAGCTGGCTAGGATTTATTTATTTACTTGGTGTCTAGCTGAAAACCCAGGGACTAGCTCTAGAAGAGCAAGGCTCTAATTTTTGTTTGCTGCTGTCAGCTGTACTGCATAGTTTTCCCACGGATGCTCATATTTTCTGATGTTACTATTTTTTATGCCATTCATAAACTGAGAATCTATGAATGGTATCAGTGAAGAATCAGGTAACCAATTTGGTTCCCCTATATACTGAAACTGGGAGTGGGATGAAGATGTCTGTAGTCTTCTGTTTCTATTACTGCATGCTTGCCTTCTGTCACATGAGAAACATTAAAAAAATTTTCACTCCCTGCCTTCTGTGTTGCATTTCCTGCAGAATGGACCATTTGAGTTAAAACCACATCTGTGAACCAGACATTTTTGCTCTGAGATCCACTAAACTCGCTTCCCACACAAACCAGACTGGCTCAGTCACTCACTGTGTTTCAGTTAAATCTCATACTCACTCATTCACCACTGTATTTTCTGTAGCTAGCTGTGACTGAGTCCTTTTGCACAGCCATTAAGATGTCCCCACAAAGAGTACAAATCAAGTGGAAGCGATAGGGTATTGGCACACTCCACAATTCCCTCCCTCAATTTATGTGCTGAATATGAATTTGGAAACTCCCGTGAACCTTAACAGGCACTATGTACACAAACATCCACTGTCCTGCCGAGATATTTACCCTCCTTAAATTGTAAAGGCATAAATCTCCTCCTGAAGGCACAGAAAACACTGAGAATTCAGTATTACTGCAATTAGTGGAACCTGTATTTCCTACTCAGCTTTACGTAGATGGCCCACAAAATGATGGTAGATAAAAGCAGCAAGCTTTATGCATGTTTAGACTGCAGTCCCATCTTTGGCAAAAAACATGATTAATTTATGTATGAATGCATATTTGGATATTGTGTATGTTAAGCATCCATTTCTGAGGTCTGCCTCCTTTTATTCTTTTAGGAACACTAAGAGCCCTCAACAACTCAGTAATATCAATGAAGAATTATTAAGATATTTTGCACTGCTACCAAGAAATCAAATTATATAAGGCCAAACTAACAGTGATGATGATGCTCTGCTAGCTGCTTCAGTCACTAGAATAAGAAGAAAGGACTGGCATTAGTCATTCTTGCACTACTACACTTTGCCCTGTTCAGTAGACACACAACAACATTTTTCTCTCCCCCACTTCTCTCTTTCAACCCATATATATCTGTTTTGAAAGAGTTTATTCATTGCAGATTAGGTTTTGTCATTCTTGTAAGTCTCAGTCTATTCAGCGATAATACTTAACACACATTCAGTATTCACTTACCTACACAAAATGTATGTAAGCTAAACTGAGGTATTTGAAAAGCAGTAGCATTTATACAAACACCCTGCTTGCTGCTCAGGCCAAGGTCTCTTCTCCATTGCCAGAGAACAGAAGCAAATGATTGATTTGTACCCCACTTTCCGATCCTCTTATCACTAGGCAAAAATGCTATAGATGAGTCCCAGTGCAAGAAAAAAAAAATAAAAACCTTGACTGAAAGTTCTCCTGTGGTTTTGAGTCTGTAAGCTGGGATAATACCTTGGTAACCTTGATAAAACTACTATATTGCCAAGTTGCAACTTCACAGAAGTTATTCAGTGAGTCTAAAAAGAACCTTCCACAAAGCCCAGATGCACTAACATCTTCCTGCACAGTTTCTTATCACCATATTGACAGTAACTTTTCTAGTCTTAGGTGGGACATACCACTTTTTTGGGAACCAGCGGGCTAATATGATGCTCTGTCAGTCACAGCATCAGCTGTTCACTGTTTGAGTCCAGACTCTCTGCTGCTCGGCTTACACCACCATCAGGAAAAGGGGGACACAAAAAAGGGATTCTTCTCAGTCTTCTTGAAGAAGAAAAGCTCCCTTGGGAGTGACAGCCTCATTGCTGCACACATCCAGGACTGGGATGCCTGTTAGTGAAGCACAGCTTTGCCAACCCCATGGGAATCCAGACTCCTTTAGAGGGTACATTTCCAGCTGGACCTCCCTTCAGCAGATTCAAACCCCAATCCTCAACAAGGGAGGAAGATCCATTATCATTTTAAGTTCGGAAGACTCACAATGGAGACTGAAGGAAGAGAAGAAAAGATAAGAGCTCTTTGTGGGTCCAGCTTCCAGCAAGGTCAGAGCAAAGAGGTACACAGCATTAGCAATGCAAGACACTCAGCTCCAGAAGTCACTTCCCTCCCTAACCTGCACTTGAGAATCTTGGAAAACCATCCCAGGGAACATCTACTCATCCCCTGCATTGCCTGGGATGTGCAGCTTGAGGGGGTGGCTGTTCACAAGCAGAGTGGAGCCAGTTACAAAAGAGGGATTTCTCTGCTACTTCTTGGTTTTATACAAGAACACACAAAGCCTTTTCCCTCAAAGCAAGAACATGAGGAAACGCAGGCAGAGTCCCATTCCCTCTTGCACTTTTGGGAGCACACTCTTACACCTTCTGCCAACTTCAGCCACTGAATGGAAGTGCTAAAACACACTCAGAACTCTAATAGAGGACACTGAAAGTGAGCCAAGAGGTGCTATAAAACAAGTGCCATCTGAGACACTCCAGTGGGCAACAGCAGATTTTAAGGCCCTGTCCATTAAATGGCCACCAAAGGAGCAATCTCTGCTGCACAGAGAATATTAAATTGACTTGATTTTTACATACACAGGCAATTAACAAATCTTTGAACAGAGTTCTTAAGGCAGCACATGAGCATTCTTCCCTTTCACAGCTAAACTCCCAGTGAGTCCTGGAATCCCACCTGGATCCCCAGAAGCAAATTTAACCCTCAGAATGAATGCTAGCATAAAAGACAAGAAGTCACCATATCCCATACTTTTCTACTATGCTAGCAGTTCACTGGTAGAAGACGTTGATATAAAATATTTCAATAATTCATATGAATGAAAAAACTATCAATTTAAAAAAAAAAAAAAAAAGAAAAAAAGGAAAAGCCAACAACTCCTAGAAAGGCATATTTAGTTTTAGTTAAAAATACAGAAGCACAACAGCACCATATCAAGGTATTTCCTATACTAGGATTGGCTTCAGTCCCTCCATTCTCTGCGCCTCGGCTTTAATTCTCACTTTTGTTCATAGAAAGTAATCAGGGATATTATCAGCTTCTTTTTTTGTTTTTTCCTTTTCTTTTTTTGTACTACAAGGTTTGGTTTTGCTAAGGAAGCCTTTTGTACACTGGAGAAGAATAAATTAGATAATGTACAATAATAGGCAACAATATCTAAAAGCCTACATTACTGTACTCAATTATATTATTTTGTCCTACCTTCCATTATGATCTTCTGCTATGGGTTTTAATTATTTCCAGCAAACAGTAATGAGATCATAGACCATAAAAAAAATCAGCATATGCAAGACTCACTAAAAGATGGATCAGTCTTCTTTTAGATTAGAAAGGCTTTAAAAGGGAACTTTCCACTCCATCTCTGGAACAGAAACCTCTTCCTTCTTTCCCTTCTAAAGAGTACATGCACATAATCGTTAGGGTTTTTGTTGCCGTTACTCAGGTTACACAAAACTTCATTACAAAAAGAAAGAGATATGTTCTAACTTTGCCCTGAGAGCAATGCTTCTTGGTAGCTTAAAAAAAAATTCCCTAATTCCTTTTTTCTGACACTCTCCCTCTATCCACTTGTACTTAACACACATTGATTTTCATCTGATCTTTTTAAAGAAAAGCTATGTTTTGTTTATTTTCATTAATATTGGTGTGAACATGGATAACATCTGAGGGAAAAAAGGAGGGGCTGGTCATCAATTGCTGCAGAAAAGAGTGGGAAGGAAAAATGGCAACCCTTAAACACTGGTAGTTCTCTCAAGGAATAAAGCTTCCCAAATCTCCTTTCTGTGGCTGACAGTCTCAGTGTTTTACACAAGGTGGGTTTTCTGGGGTCCACTTGAAAGCTTATGCTATAATTTCAGTGAGACACTGGCACAGGAACATCAATCTCTCTTTCAACAAGCTCCCCATATTCACAAAGCTTAATGCACCTCATTATTGTTGATACTTCTATCCCTCTCTCAATATAAAAATTGGTCCGTCAATTCAAAGCTTGTTTTGGAAGAAAAACAGCACAGTCACATATCCTTTCCATGGATGTAGAAGGAACAAAGAGGATATTCTGTTCATTCTCAGCAGTGAAAACAGGCTGGCACAAAGAACTGCAACCCCCTTCTCACCCAGGAGGGCACTGCACCTTGGCTTGGGAAAAGTTTATGTGAAAGGATGGACCGTGCTGTGCTCAAGGGCAGGTCATAGGTAATGTCCTGCACTGTGCTTCCCCCAGAACAATCCAATGCTTTACTGTTCACCCTCACTGCAATGTGTCCTGACAGCCAGCTTTGTGAGGAGATCCCAGTTTGTTTTCTCTAACGTATATCAGAGGGTGCTAACCACTACTCAAAAAATACCCATGCTGCCAGGCGTTTTAATTTTGCACTGACATCTACTAATAATGCTCAATTAAGGAAAAAGCCCTGTCCCTGTAAATAAACCAGCTAGGTTCCTCAACAGCCTCCTCATTTGCTTGATTTCAGCTATCATTAGCCTGTCCCAGATCACAACTTTTATTTGATGTTATTAAGAATCTTTTAATGTCTTGCCTAGTGACTTTCACAACTAAAATTCATTTTTGGCATTAAGCAACCATTAGCCAAAATAGAAGTATCTAAATTATTAACATTTCCAGGTGAAATGAATTAATGAAACAATTTCATTAAAAGGGGAGTATCCTGTAATTCTTGTCTTAGGTATTTCACCTATTTAGTTATATAGTTTTACCAATTTTCTTATTTGTTGATGGCTTAAATATATATATATATATGTAGAAACTTCCCATGGCTACAAGTTGTTCAGTAATGGAACTTGGGACTTGGACCCACTGAAGAAGCAGTTTAGAAAGAATATCCCACATGTGGATATAAGGACTGCTGGTATATGGAGAGCCTCATCTACCCTGACACGTTACTGACCTAAGAGAAAATGTAGATGGAAACTCTACATTACTATCCATTGAAATACATCAGTTTTTAATAATAGGCAGTTCAAAGTACCACTGACTTTGTAAGCAGATAAATTATTCCAAGTTAGACATTTTCCAGGGAATTCCTGCACTCCTTGTTTATGATATAAGGAAAAGTGTTTGGACCACCCAGTGTATACCCTTTACCAAGACATTTTTCACAAATGGAGGAATACGAGGTGCTGTGTTAAATACCTGCCCAGGCTCTGACCTGCCAGAGTTCCCACTCACAAGCTGCTGAAATCACCTGCCAAAAGAGCTGCAACTCATTCTTTCCTTGCAACGCTGGTGCAACAGAGACCCAAAGTGTAAATTTGATCTGTTAACTCACAGCAGTTTTTCTGCATGATCAGGTCTTAAGCCAGCCCGCCTGCCTTTCATTATCACCAGCACCACACTCCTGTGTGAAAATGACTGTCATCTACCAGCATCAGACAAGCTCATTTAATATTTCGCTGAGTTAGACCAGGTGCAGAAATAATCTGCACACTCTTTTTTCATCATGGAGGTAAGGTAGATGCAAATTGGTGAATAATGATGGTTGCATAAATTATGGTTGCATATAGTGCAACAAGATAACTATACAAGCCCAATTAGTCCACTCCTGATTTCCCTGTGGGAAATCTGTTCATTTTTGGAAGCAAGACTGTGCTTCTTTCTTGAGGGTGTAAGCATTACGTTAAAACTGGAACTAAAACTCCCAACCACTGTAACAAATACCCTTCACAATGACATAATTATTGAGAAGCTATAAGCTAGTTGAAAAGCTGGCTACATTCCTGAGAAGTTCACTTAAATATGAATCACATCTTGCTCTCCAATTACCAATTAAGGTACAAGGATCTGACCCTTGGCAGAAGTCACAGCCAGCTCTGGTATTGGAATCTATTGACTGCTCAAGCATGAGACTACTTGCAAGGAAATTCTTGGGGAGTGAATGCAAGGTTCTCCAGGGAGAAGCCTGAGACATCCAGATATTAACTATTTACGAAGCACAATGTGAATAAAAGGGTGGCCTTGTGTGAGAAAGAGCTGTATTGTCAGAAGCCAGGCTGAGAGCAGGCAAGGCATGTCAAAACTGGATGCTCTGGCAAACCTCTACATGTCAGATGGAAGGCAAGCAGGAAAAAAACCTCAGGCTTACAATTACCAGGGGGGACTAAAGGTTCAAATACACATGCTGACCCTGATTCATCCTGCCTAAGTGATCCTACAAGTCTCTGCAGAGCACTGAGAAAAAGAAGACCGGGTGAGCTGGGCCAGGACTTCAGTGTCAGCACTCCAAGTCACCCCTCTGGAGGTGTCTGTCTCTCCCTTCAGCAGGAAGGGCCTCCAGACAGATAATGCAGGTGCCCCAAATCAAATGGGGTTGAAAAGTGGTATTTTCAAAAACAGATCAGTGCTTCTGTAGCAGTAATGTCCTTTGTGAGTGCCATGGTCACAAATGGTCCTGCTGCAAGGGTGAAGGGGTAGCTCAGTAACACGGCAGTGCAGTCACTACAAAAGCAAATTGGAGAAGACAGAGGGAATCACACTTGTATTTAGTCTTGCTATGGTGTGACATGACTGGATCAGCAGGGAAAATTAAAAAAAAAAAAACACAACAAACAGAATAAAGTTATTTTCACCCATCTGTTTTCTGGAGAGTGTAAGCATTGTCTTAAAGGTGGAAATAAAACTCACACCCATTGTAAAAAATGCCCTTCAAAACGCCATAGTGATCGAGAAGCTGCTGGGAAGCTGAAAAGCTGACATTCCTAGCACAGCCATTTCATCCTGCATGTTCCATAGCCCTGTTTCCTAAGTTTGTTTTCTTCTCCATACCAAAGGCCCTTTCACCTCACACCATAAGTTTGCTTCACATGAAAACAATAAACTAGGTACTTAATGTACTACTTCTCCCACAATCCCACCTGAGAAGGGATGGGGAGAATGACAAAAAAGCCACATCAGAACCAGCAGAACAAATGAGTTAAAGGGTCACAGAACCCCTGTAAGTCAGTTCAACTTCCCAACCAATGAATCAGAAAGCTCCTGCTTAAACGACTTGCCTGTGTCTAAGACCGAAGGTTTTCCTTCCCCCTATAATAGCTGATACAGACATTGGATTATTCCTTTTTCCTGTGGACATCTTATTCCCTTGCTGTCAAACTTCCATCTTCCTGCAAAGGGCACTTGCTAGAATTTCCAGCATATCTTCTACTAAATTACATTTATTAAACCAGCTGCCCCAAGGATAAAGCAAATGTCCCCGTGTCTCCTCCCTTTCTCCAGAAGATGTGTCACCAGTTCCTAGCACAGAACTAACCTGTTACCTGAGAGATCAGCTAGCCCTAACCCTCTTAAAGAGGTAATCTATCCCGCTGCAGATTCAAATCCTACTGATGTCCTGAACTTGTGCTGGTGGCAGAAGAAGAGACTCAAAAGGCTCCCTTGAGCACACCAGACCTTTTGTAGTAGAACAGAGCAGAATTCAGTCTTAAGACACTTCTCCAGCTTACTTGTCTCAATAAAATTACAAAGTTCTAGCACTGCCTTTGTCCTCCTCCATTCAAGGGAGTTGATGTTTCCCTGCTACTTAAAATTCTTCATCCAGCTGTCCTTTCATTACTACTTCTGGACTGTGTTCTGTAATTACATTAGGTGCTTGTTTATTCAGAACACCCCCCATCTCTCTAAGCCTCCCTCTGTAACGAGCTGCCAGCCTGCCTTTCTGTTCAGCTGATTCCCATTATCTGGGCTCCCCATCATCTGAATATATTTAGTCTCACCCAAGTAGTTTTGATTATCAAGATTCTACTATGGTCTAATTCGCAACATTTTTATTACTAATTTGTCACTCAGACACTTTCAGTCACATTAAAAATTCCTGCCAGCTTCTCTGAAATTGCTGCATGTTCGCAGCCTTTTTCTTGTCACACAAGATCAGCTAAGCACTTTATTTTGCTGGATCCTTGGAGACTTTTAAAGAAACACTTAGGGAAACAGTGTTAAGTAGTAGGAGACTTCTGAGCACCACAAAGAGGATGCACAGCCTAAGGAAGTGATAGGTGGTGTTCCATCCCTTAGAATAGGTTGAGCATCACTGAGAAGGACATAAAACCCACTTGAAACCTTTAGGTGCTTTTCATTTTGTTTCTAAAAGTAGTTGAATGAGGACACTTGCTCACACAGCTCACTAGTCAGCAGCAACTCTGGTAGTTCCCAAGGGCTCCACATTTGCTCCACATTTCAGTGGGCTGGGCTGTGCAGTCTCTGAGGAGCTGCAAGAGTGTGCTGAGACAGGCAGGAGGGCTGAGGCTGGACTTGGTGCAGCTCTGCCAAACTCTCCCTGAGTCTCAGCCCCGCACATCTGGAGCCAACACACTGATCAGAACCAAACGCTGCACATCTGTATCTCTCTCGATCTCTTCACAGTATGTCTGTCCTTTCAGCTAAATAGAAGACAAGGTTCCCCATCCATATATTCCACCACCCACTGCTCAAGCTGACCAAATTCAGGCCGTGTCACTTCCTTTGCCTTCGCCGCCCTCGGAAGTTAAGAGACAGTATCAACCACCAGATTTAGATCCAAGGGGTAAGCCTTCCAGAACAGCACACGTTTGTGAAGGGAGACAGTTTCTTAAGACATGATACATCTACAAATGCTATTTCAAATTACTAACTCAATATTCCACTTCTTTCAAACCAAATCTGTCCTGGACTTTAGAATGCAGCCATACATTGCTTGCAAAGGGTTAATAAACAATGGTAATATGCATCTTACAGGCACAAGGAGTATGTTTTATAACTGTTAATTACATAGATAGCTGATATTATAAATAGTTCTGAAGCAACCCATTAACCAGATGGCTTTTAGCAAATCAAAATTTATTGCTCTTTTATGAGCTGCTTATAAAAATGCAACTTTCAGATAAAGAATGCGAAACAGATGAAGCAGTTGTCCATATCTGTTTTCCATTATAGCATCTTTGAGGGTAGGGTGAAGGGAGGGAAGAAATACAGTGCCTTATTAACTCTGCACAGGCAGCTCATCCTATTGAAAACTTCTCCTTTCTCTCCTGGGGAAGGACAACTCTCACATAGACTTCACCACTGTGGAGAGGGATGAGGTCTGTCAGCAAGGGCAGTGAAGGCAGCTGAGGACAAACCTTGTCTGAAACTGACTGAAGTCAAGGAAGCAACTACTGTTGACATGAGTGGGAACAGCAGTTCTGTCTCAAGTGCCTATGGCTGCACGTAAAATCTAATGATATAAAACACCTGAATAAATACCCTGGTAACATACATCAGTTTGTTACTTACCTCCTTGTGAATCTACTGAAGAACATTCAGATTCCAGGTGAGACAAACGTAATTTGTTTGCAGCACAAGCCATCAGTATTTGTTTACATTTCTAAAGATTTTACATTAGAGATTTTGAGAAGGTAAATGTGGCAGCCTGTGCTTTCGGAGTCCATTCTCTGCACAGGAGCACAGGACAGGGTTAACTTTCAAACGTGTCAATAAAATCCATTTCACAAGAAGGATGGCCTAAATAGTATCAGTGGGCAATGAACTGGAATTCACACTCATTTGGAACTCTAATAGATTAAACTCCAACAGAAAGTTGGCAGATAAAAAAAGGCGAGATTGAAAAACGGCTCCTAACATTCCAGATTAATTTTACTGCATTGCTCCAAAGAATACTTATCCAAAGCATTACTTGGGAAAGTGTTGCTGTGCGGGGTTTTTCTGGATAAGCTTTTTGTTGAACCCTGAGACTCTACCACCTTGTAGACTTGTGATTGATACTCCCACACAAGGATGGTATCCCAGCTCATCATCCACAGTCCATCACACTTTAAGAAGACAAGCATTGAGCCAAGATTTAACGAAGTCACACAAAAGGTTACCAACAGTCACAAAAAACCTAACCAATTGTTTCAACACTTGGCAGTGTTTTGCCAAAAGGGGCTCAAGGAAGATTTAGCCACCTCTAATCTCTAAACATGAAAAAAATCATACAAAAAGAAGATGGCACTGTTCAGTGTGCATTGCCACACAGCCATACACAACCTTCACAGCTGGTGAAGGCTTTTGGCCTCTTGCCTTGTCATACCCAAACTCTCCCTGTAGGTCTTGAAAACAAACTCTGATCATCCCTGCTTGACTAAACCTCAATAACCACTATGCACAAAAAGAAGACCTGTGCTATATGGACACTCACACCTTAGCACGACAGGATCTTTTCCCAACTTTCATTTGTAAAGGAGGAAAGAGAGTCTGGGGATCTCAGATAGATGAACATGTACTTTTTACATGATTAGAGTGGGATTTTTCCAAAGAATCGAGGGCAGGGAAACTCATTATTTTTAAATGGCACGACTTCTGCAGCCTACTTTGAAAAAGCCTTTGTTACACTTATTGACGCTCAAGTATATGTTAACTTGGACATTTCTCTTGGAATGCCCAAATATGCCATACATTCCCTGTAAAAACACAGTGTCAGTCTTCACACTCAGCTTCTCTCTCAGCTGCTTCTAATGTGAGTGCAGAATGCCTTTTCTAAACAAAATAAATCCACACTACAGAATTATCAATAGACTGAAACCACTTTCTGAAAAAACAGCTGCTTTAATACAAGTATCTCAGTCTCTGGTGAACTCTGGGATAATTTGTTTATTTTACCACTATATTTCAAAGGCTGAGTGAACTGGAAGATATCCCAGAAATGGTTTAATACTCCTGTCATCACAGTATTGGCTGCTCAGAACACGTATGTTTCAAACCTCCTTTCTGCTGTTTCCCTCAGTGTCTGGAAACATTGGGCACTTCAGAAAGACCAGGGTATGGACTTGCAGTATGATTTGAAACACAATTGTGATTCCAGTAGTGATTGCCAAACAGAAAATGAGGTATGACACGAGAACAAGAAACATCTCTAGAGCCAGGAAAACCTCTTAAGTGACCTCTAGAAACACGTGCCTACACAATCAATCGCCCATGTTTAGACAGAGAGGAGTTCTTCCACAGAGATATCAGGGAAGGACTCAGTGCTCTCATGCAAATCTATGCCCCACTTTCATGTCCTACTTTTTCTGGATCCCCTGAGGCAAGACCAAGAGCTCCTGATTGTAGAAAAAGAAATCACCGTAACTCCCAGGGGAGCAGAGACCGAAATTACTTCTGACCCCTCCACATGGAGGAAAAGTGAGGAGGGGAAATGTACCTGGTTTCCCAAATCAAAGCTCAGGATTCTTCAGCCTGTATCAGAGTGGGGTTTGTCTCTAATGAGAGCATTATTTCTTACCATTCTCTAATTCTAAAGACCACGGCACGAAATCATCCAATCCACTGACACCCACTGTCTACCAGCACTTAACACAGACTTCTACCTCCCACCTGGATGTCTACAGAGACCCCGCAGATCAGTAAGAAAAAAGGAACATCCACACAAGTTCCTCTCTTGCAGGTTCAACAGCTGTGTCTATGAATGAAGAAAAACACATCATTAAGCACATTTCAAACCCCCCTACGAGTTCACAGGAAACAGTGATAGTCCTCTTTGATGACACAGTGCTAGGGAAAGTATCACAAACAGACTAGGGATACAAACATTAACTGGCTTAAAACACCCCCAAACCATTCCAAACAAAGTCTTTTCTAGTTTCTTTTTAGCAGTGCATTGAGTTTGCAGGCAATAATCATGCCATTCTCCTGGACCTGGGAATGAGCTGGATACCTCTTCACTGCAGACATAACGTATAACATGTAAATTGAATTTGTTGCCCTGAAGTGTCCTCAAGATCCTTTTCCCCAACTTTTTATGGCAAGTAAGATGGGTTAACAACTACAGCATCCTGCACTACCTTGATAAAGAAGTGGCCTAGACAGTGTGATGCTACTGCATCAGCAAGGACAAGGGTTCAGTGGGCAGTTATTCATGTTATTATAAGCAGTCCCAGTGGGATAAGACAGCACATTCATAAAAAAAACCCAAAACCCATAAAAAAACAACACACAAAAGTCTTCCACACCAAAAATACTACTAAGACTTGCAGCAAACTTCAACAAGTTTCACATGCCTTTAAACTTAATATCTAACTGAGAACAGCAGCAGCATGCACTTGCAATAGAGAAGAAACCTCTTTTAGTGAAGATTTATTATGGTAATAGCACCAGAGCCTACCTATTGTCCTGCACATTTTTATAAAGGGCACTGCATATGTATATTCAAATTGCCAGAGAGGAACAGTGGGTCACAAACAAAACCTGAAATGTTGAACTGTGTCAGCCAAATTGATAGTGCATTTATTATTTCTATCCCTTCTTATCCATTTTGGCAGAGTCAGTTCTGCTGCCAAAGCATTTCTAGAAGGTGAATACAAAGGATATCAAGCACTATAATCACTGAATGAAATATGACCAATGCATTAATGCTCACTCAAATCCACAGATCTAAAGAAAAAGCAATAAAATTACATTCATGATTTAGAAGTAAGCTTAAACACTAAACTGATCCTAAATTCACCAAGGAAAGCAATCTTCACAACTCACTGCCAAGAGCATCAGCAATCTCCCTCTCAGACAAAAGGTCAATTTCAGATGCCTCGTTAATATGTATCTGGGTTTAACAAAGTTCTAATGAGCATGTTGCTCTATGACAAAGGTGCATAAAAAGAGGTGGTCAAGGAAAAGACAACCAAAGCACGTTCAAAATTAGATGGTAACTTAGCAGTTCCCAGGGCCTTAACCTCATGGTCCTTCTGCTGGTGCTAAACAGAGAAGGCAAGTTTGAGATGGCTGGTGGGAAAGACTTGAAGGTGGAAGCCAAATGACACTGAGACAAAATGAAGCAGATGAACGGCAGACACCAGCTACCACAGAATTCACTTGCCTCTTGTTCTTGCAGTGAAGTGGCCAAGGAAACAGAAGAGAAAATAACCTGACAACTGGGCTCCTATTCCAGCCTACACACCTCCTCAATTTTAGGTACCTGTGGAGAGTCAGCAGGCAGCTCAGATCTCTTGAGCCTGACTGAGAGGAAAACAGTGGCACCAACCCAGGAAACTAAGAAACTTCATCTACATGTCCCGAGTTAAGTGAGATGTAACTGGAGGACCCAGGGCATTACAACTTCAGCAACTTTAACCCTGGTCAGTGTGAGAATAACAGATGTTTGCTATGCCTCATGCACCCCCTTATGCTTTCTATTCTTTCAAGAAGCAGAGATTCACAAAAATAAAAACTAAAATTAAAAAAAAAAAAAGGAGGGGGGGGAAACTGTGGCTTTTGTCAAACAGTTGCTAATATCACAGTTATTTATATTACAACACCACCAAGGACAACGTATAGACAAATTGGAAGAACAAGTCTACTTCCCTAATATGTTAATATTCCCAGGAATTAAAACTGGCTGCAAATGCTTTTTTCCTGACCTAATCTTTTTTTCCCTAAAAGTGATGGATTACACAGTAATGATCTGTGTATTTGGGCACGTTCCTTTCCCACTCTCTCTGCCCATGTCTTTGCTCACTCTCTGTTCCCAACACAACTTTTAAAACAGTTATCCAACTTCAGAAAACAAGCCAGGAAGCACAGCCTCTGACTAGGCAGGTCTGTGAACGGTGAGGTATTCTGAGGTTTCCATGGGCTCAGAGTTCTTGCTGAGATTAATGCTGCAGACAGAAGCTTCTTCTGATGGCCTAAAGCCTGGCCTGCAATTTAAAGACACCTCTGATATTATGGAACAGCCTTGCATACATTTGTCAAATCAGTTACACAGCTCAGTTAAGCAGAGTTGCCACATGATCTGTGACATACCACGGGCAATTCATTTGGCAATGACCAAATCTTGTGACTTCTTGAGGACATCTTGCTGATTAATCACTTTCTCTGGCAACCTCATAAAAAAAAAAATTATGTTCCAGATCTGTAATTTACATCTTTTTAGCAATGAAAGGATCTAAGTCTGAATGACCACAGAGGGTCCTTCAAATGCAGCATCCATCACAGGGGATGCAATTTTCCATGTTACTTAAACTGGGATAGGAAGAAAATAACTATGAAACTTAGAGAGAGAGCATTTCTATACTACTTCTGTGATGTAGGCTTACCTAGAAAATTCTTCTGACTTCTAAACGTCAACTTTAGAAGATTTCAGAGAATGAGAGAATATACCACATTGCTGCTTTGCAAAGGTTTCTTGGCAGTAGTGCTCTGTGCGAGGAGTAAGGGACTTAATATTTACTCTCCTAGGAATTAAAGGTATAATCCTTATTCCCTTTATCTTGGGTTGGCTGTCAAGACAGTAAGTGGACTGTTCAAATATTCAGTGTTTTCAACAGTTTTAAATCAAGATGAACCACAGGCCAAGCTGTTAAGATGTGCTGCATGATTGCATCATGTCTCAGCTGATCTGTGCTCAGCTTCTCTCACAGTCCTGGATGGGTCAGCAAGAAGGCTGGGAAAACAGAGTCCATTTAAGATTTCAATTTGAGCATCCAAAACCAAAAGACAATTAAAGTCTCTCACTTTTGGTATGATCTGGGCCGATACTGCACTTAGATCACTTCAGCTTTGTACCTCAAAGGACTTTAAAGTCCAAAGGATGCACCTTAACCCTGTATTAAAACACGAGCTGTGTTGTTTTGTTGAATCATGTCTTTTCTCAGGCTAAATAACTTAAAATTCTTTATAAAACCCTGACATTTATTAGTAAAGTGCAGAATTGGTATATCCCTGAAGTAATTTAAGTCATTGGTGATGGGCATGTTACAAATCTGTGTTTTTTCTTAGGCCACTTCTGTTGCTGAACAGCACAGTCCAGATGCACCCTGAGCCTCTCCAGTTCTTCCCCTTCAGAATGTTTGGGGCCCCTTCAAAGACTAGCAGTGCCAAATCAGTCTCTCTTTCTCTTTTCCTCCTCGAACGAAGCACATTTCAAGACCTCACAGACTAATAAACACACAGGCTGATTCCATGGACTGCTATGGCTTACTGGAAGATGGGAGCTAAAGCCACGTGCTTGTTGCAGGTGACATCAAGAAGCTTGAAAGATGCTCAAACATAAGGACACACTTACAGACTGAATAACTCCTACTGCCAGAAACAGAACTCCCAATGAGCCAGACCTTGGGGGCTGGCCATAAGCAGCTGGGGTTTTTCAAAAGAAAATCCAACAGAGTAATATTTGTACTCTAAAGTACCAAATTCCTTCAGTGCTACTGCAGCTTACATTGAACCAATGCTATTTTATTTTTTTTTTTTGTTTACACCTTATCCAGGTAATCCAAGTTAACATTAAGCTTTATTTCAGTGAAAACAGAGGCAGGCCCTCTCTAAAGAAAGAATTTTATGAAAGTCTGACCCAAATTAATTCAAAACAACAGAAGGAATATTGATAAACAGCTTCTACATCAGGCCACTAGTCATAAAGCTTCCACCAATGGAAGATGATAGTAAAACACCCCTAAAAATTACAGGGTGTGCACATTATTTCTGAGGGCAATGGAATTTTCCACAATGAGAAACATATGGCAATTTTTTTGTTTCCATTCCACTCTGATTCACTGTCAATGAAACCAAAAACAGGCTGATGTACATCACCATTACCTCCTCAGTGTATTAGATAAAAATAGTTAACTTGTGAGGAAAAAAAGGTATTAATACCAAAATACTTGTTCCACGTCTATGTGCTAAGTTACAATCTAACCAATGACATTAAAAAAAAAAATCTCACTGTGCTGGTTTCAAAATGCAAATACTGTTTTTAGTAACACATTCATATAATGCTGAAATTTAACAAAACAGCCTACCTGTACAGAAGAGCAGAGATAGAGTAGAGCAGAAAAGTTTGCTATTTTCTGACTTATATGAATCTAAAGTTCAATTTCAATACTTGATAACATGGGTGAGCACAAGACAGTGTGTAAACCATTTGGATGTGAACGCCAGCAACCCAACAGCCACGTTCTCAAGCTGCTGATGTGCCTCCAGGCAGCCAGCAGAGTGCAGGATGCACACTGCATCACCCAGGCACCTAAGGAGTACCAGCACAGCCTCAGCAGAATTCAGAAGAGTTGAGCTGTCCACTGGCCGAGCTACTCGTTATTACAATTGTGGTAATAAAGCAATCGAAACTTTTACATTCCAAAAGCTGGAAACAGAACTAGATTTAGGCAAATTAAAATGACAAGACACTCTTTTAAAAAGCGATCACCATTTGCAACAACCACTGGACCAAGGTGAGCTATTTGTACCAGTATGGGCTTCTTGGGCTTTTTTTTGTAGGGTCTGTTTTGGTTTTAGGTTTTGGTTGGTTTTTATTTTGTTTGGTTTGGGGTTGTGTTTTTTTTCTTCAATAAAAACAGTTTGTCTGCCCTAAGGCAACCCTGGAGTAAGTGAAAAAGGAAGACTATAACAGTGGTTTGATCCAAAGGCCATCACAGCCAGTGAGAAGACCCTGACACCAGCAACTCCAGATAACATTCATCTTTTACAAGACCTTACACTTCACCCTAGCAGTGGATTCATGTTAAGCTCTAGCTATGGAAATAATACTTTTGCCCTGTAGTAACTCCCAGAGAAACAATCTTTTTAAATGCTTTTCACTGTGTAGCTTGAGGCAGTGAAAATCCAAGTGTTCCTTTTATGGGATTAAGAACCTGCTCTTTTCTGTCACAGGTCTTATGCTAACCTCCTGCATTCACCCCTGCTCTCTGGGTTCATTCCCAGCACCATTTCTCCTCTTAAATCACTAACAAAATAAGCTATGAATAATACTTTTTCTTTTTTTCTATTGCCTTCTCTTTCTGCTTGGGGTGCTCCAAAGCATTCTCCTGACAATATATTCCAAAGCTCCTTCTTTCAACCATCCTTTGGGAAACATCGTGGTAACCAGATAGATGGCATGATGCTATCAAGGGCATCTATACAGCAAACCCTGGGACAATGGAACTCCCCTAATGGGATTTGCATCCCGGCTTCATAAAAAAGGCACTGTAATAGCCTTCCATTTTTCCCTTGTGCTGTAATCATCTGTTATGCTTCTCACTAGTACTTCAAAGTAATTTTCCATTGTTCTGTTGCTCTGAACTTCAGCTCAGTGGGGTTTAGCTTTTCAAAGCATCACAGAGGGGAATCTTAATTACTCTTTAATTTTTTGAAAAAAATCTCAAATCCATTAAACAAACAAAAAATCCTTTTAGATCTCAGAATTTCATGTTGGAGGATTTACAGGAAAGTAAAATCAACAACAACAATAATGCAGGCTAGTGTGTCTCAAATTTTACCACCAGACCTCATTCCATCCTATCTTCTACTATGGGGAGGGAACTTAACTATCCAAAAGGCCTGGAAGATCAGCTCTGTTTTCAGCTTTGCCAAGAACTCTAAAAATTCACAAAACCCAATGAGACCCACTTTTCCAAATTGCCCACACACCTAGGTTGTCTCTCAAGATCCCAAATTTCAAACCAGAAAAGCACTAACAATACACATCACAAATAGGAGCATTTACCCTATTTCTGGAGGTTTAAGCATAGTTTTATAAAGATAAAGGTAAAGCTTCCAGTTCAACACAAAATCTGTTGACACTGAGTTACAGACAAAGTGTAGTCTAGAAAAATTCTCCTCCCAAAAGCCCTGCTAGTGCAAACTCCTGCGTGTCCAAAGATCCAGACACTGCTTTGCACCTCAAGTCCTGTGTCCAGCTCTGGCTCCTTCACTGCAAGAAAGACATTGAGGTGCTGGAGAGTGTCCAGAGAAGGGCAACAGAGCTGGGGAAGGGTCTAGAGGGTAAGTCCTAAAAGGAGCAGCTGAGGTTGTGTAGGCTGGAGAAAAAGAGGCTCAGGGGAGACCTTCTCACTCCCTACAACCACCTGAAAGGAGGTTGTAGCCAGGCAAGGGTCTGTCTCTTCTCCCAGGTAAAAAGTGACAGGACAAGAGGACACAGCTTCCAGCTGCACCAGGGGAGGTTCAGGTTGGACATCAGGAGGAGTTCCTTCATGGAGAGGGTTGTTAAACACCCAAATGGACTGCCCAGGAAGGTGGTGGGGTCACCATCCCTGGAGGCATTCAGGGTGTGACTGGATGTGGTACTCGGTGCCATGGTCTTGTTGTTACGGTGGTGATTGGTCAAAGATTGGATTCAACAATCTTGTAGGTATTTTCCAACCTAAATGATTCTGTGGTTCACTGCCAAGCTTAAAGCAGAGGGCTAGCAGCCCTAGAAAGGGTCAGATTTTCTTGCTCCTACAGTATATCATAGATTCCCTACCCTTAAGAACACTTGAAACAACTCCTCTCAGACTACTGTAGCTGAAGGACCTTAACTCACTGCACCCAGTCCAACAGCAGGCACACTGACGTAACAGAACACTGTTTAAAATCTAATTTGAGTGGCTCAAAATAGCTAAGTTACTAAATACAAACTGGAAATTATATTCCCATTTTGATTCAAATGTGGAAAAAAATGAACTTCATGTTAACACCTCCAGAATCTAATAGAACAGAGTCCCTCTGTTCTCAGGGGACAGCAGAGTAGTTTAGCTGAGGCTCACAGAAAGAGTTACTGCTAGTCTAGATGCCTGCTGGAAAGTGCAATAAAGCACACCAGTCCATGCGACATCCCAATCACCATTTTATGAACATTTTCCTATTTATTCATAGTAGCTGCTCCGAATTCCCTAAAGTTTTATGCCAGCTGCCAATTCTGGGTCCAGCGCAAATTTGAGATATATTACAAGAAAGTTCAGCTAGAAATGAAAATGAAAGGTGAGGAAAAAACCTCACCATATGCCAACAAGGCAGGCTCATTGATGGCAGGTAAAAGGGCAAGTGAATGGCTGTACTTACCAGTAGTTCCAGAAGTGAGACAACTACTAAAGAGAGTGGAGGAAAAGGTATCAATTATGGACAAAATAGCACCAGGGAAAGTCAGGGTATTTTCCTCCTGTTATTAAACTACAATATCCTTTCCTCTGCTCTGTTCCAACTCATCTGCTGCCTTCCCCTCTGTATACCCACCTGAGCTTTGCATCACCACTTGCATCTGATTTCCTTTTACACACAGCTCTTGGACCTCAAGAGAAGGCATTCCAAATATCAGCCATCAATCAGACAAAAGCATATGGAACATAAAATGCATGGGAGCATGTGGCATTCAAAGGGAGATGATTCTGAAAGTGGTGATACAAATTAGCACCTTTCCTGATTTGAGAAGGTATTTTGTAATGCACAGCCACCTCCAGGTGCTCACCATCCATTCATTAGCAGCATCCTCACCACACAGCAGGCTGACCTTGACAGGAAATTCACCTCACATTCGAGATACAATTTAAAATCCAACAGCCACGTTGACTATCAATACCTATATTGCAGCAGAGATGGAAACTTGCTAAAAACTCAATTTATGGATAAGCAATCCCAACACAAGTAGTGTAAGAAAATACCATTTACATGAAGGCAATTTAAGAGAGTTAATTTGGGTTATTACACTGCTGCTGTAGAAGTATGCTTTCTGTTACCTCAGACCTTCCCCCCTAAAATACAGAGCTGAAATCTACAGGGGGAGCAACAGTCCTCTTTCTGGAATTCCTCCACATTCGTGATCTCCAAAGTGTCATCAAATGACTACGTACTGTGCATACATTAGTGTCGTCAGGAGGGCAGCGTAACAGAATACAGCTGGACCCCAAGTTCCTCCAACGAAAAGAACAGTCCATGAAAGTGACTATTTAGGGATGTACATCTGAAGGACACACATTTCTGCAGCCCCGTTTCACAGGTGACTCCTTCCTATCTACTTCCTCAACATTAAATACTGAATCCTTGTCACGATTCAGTCAGCCCATTCCAATAGGATGTTGGTAGTTTATTCCAGTAGCTCAGCCAAAGACATTTGGTATTAGAAATGGCTAATATTTAAACTATTTCAGCATGTTCTGTTCAATTAAAAGCTTTCATGGAAAGTCTTTATTTGCAGAAAAAGATCACAATCCTCTCAAGGAAGGCACAGGGGCCAATGTCTCACAGCCACTGTAAGAACTGAAAAATACCCATGGACACATTTTCTTGCTGTAGAGCACAACTTCATCAGATTGCTGTAGAATGTAGAATTTTACTCTGATTCTTGAAATAATAATCTTATTTTTCAAAGCATAATTCCTCGCTCTTTACAGCTGTCACTGTCAACATTTAAGAACAGAAAATACTCTACAATGTACAGTCATTTAACATCCTATTGTCAAATGCAGACATGAAGAAAATTCTAGATCATTTGAATAGCTTGTAGGGACAATGTTCTCAGAAACAAGAAAACTTTCAGATCCTGAACTTGAGACAATTTTACAGAGGTGATTTTCTCAGCACTTCCATAATTCTGCCTCTTCCCCGGGGAGACATCAAAACAGCAGAAGCACTTGCAATCACTAGACATTGCTGAAATTCCTGGCATAAGTAAGTCATTGCATTTCTGATTAAAGGGTTTTTAAAGAGCAGAATCAAAGCCTCAGGAACTTTCATTTACTCTCCAGAAAGCCCATTCTGTTTTTAGCCTCTAAAACCTGGGCTTCTCTACTTTTCAAACTTAACAAACACAGCTTTAGACTTTCAATTCACAGTCATTTCTGTCAAAGAGATATTTACATTTGAAACCACTTGCAAAGTAGCCCTAGAGACTAATGCAACCTGGATTTTTTCACAGCCATTCTTTTTTTTTTTATTAAACAGGACTCAAAACAGGAGCTGGGAACTTTGCACAAGCAGGAATTTAGGATGAGTAACAGTGCTGTTAAGGTAAGGCCCCACTGGATCCAATCCTTCTGACAGACACTTCACAGACAGAAAAATGAGCAGCTCCGAGAAAAGCAGGACCCTGACTCTTCCATGGATTTTCCACAACTAGGATCAAAACTGCAAGGGAAGCCATAGAACTTCCACAGGTAAAAATCCCTGCATTAGCAGCTACAGTCAAAGAACTTCTGATGGATTTGACTGATATTCCCAGCCTTCTGCTTACTCATAGTCTGCTCCCAGCTCTTTGAATCCACCTCACTTTTCCACATTCAGTCTCCTTTTATCAGCTTTTTCCCTCAGCCGTTCCCCTTGACTGACCCATTCTCTTCAATTTCTCTTGCCATTTGGTTTGTCCCCTTCTCACTACACCCAACACATTATGCCCTTCAGGGAACAACCAATGTTTTCTGCCATATTGTTCTTCATCCTGCTCTTGCCAACTATCGCTTCTCCAGCATTTCATCCTGAAATTTCATCCTTTAGGACAGCACTAACACTGCACGACGACCTAACACAAAGGGAACATGCTCCAGATTGATTTACTACATAATGAATAGAACAGGCAAAAATCATGCAGTTTTTACCTTGTACTACCTCACTATTGTCACTTCTCCAGCTTGTATGGCAAGAGTGGTAAAAGATTTCCTCTGGAAGTGATGGAATCTGATCAGTGTCCTTCACAAAGCACAGGGAAGGAAGTTCATGCAAACTTGTAGAGACTGAAATAGGTCTTTTCAAAAGTATGTCAGTAAAAATAGATTTCACACAAGTCCGTAATAAGACAAAGGCTAATTAGCTGCAACCACTTCTTCTTGAGGTCAAGAGGAGTTACACCTGGGATGATTTTAGCTTAGAATAGCCACACTTATCCATGGGATTTCTTTTAAACTCAGGACACATCACACCTTCATTTTTACTTGACACTGAACTGACAAGGCTAATGAAACAAGTTATTTTCATAGAACACAACCTACTTGAAAATAACACCTATGTCTCAGCATTCTGTACTCAGTGTAACACCCAAGACTGCTGTAACTTAGAGAAGTTGGACAATATTTTATCTTCTTTATCCTTAGCACTTTTCTCTCCCTTTTCTCCTTAGCACTTTTCTCTCCCTTTTCTCCTCAACTTGTGTAGCTGGCAATGTTCTGTGGATGAACAGCCCCACTGATTCCTTCTCATCACCCATTTATGTGATCTCAAGCACGAACAGTTGGGCACCAAGCACTGTTTCTAAGGATGCTTCATTCTTTCAGAACTCCTTTCACTTCATACACCAAACTCCCCAGATTCTCCCAGTCCTGCAACAGTCTCTGTGCTGAAACTCCTTCAGAAGCAGGATCCAGAAGATTGCTGACACCACTAGAACTGCAAGCCAGGAATTGCCAAAACCTTGTCCTGGATTCACTAAGGTTTACTGAAGATGCTTTGGAGAAAACCATTGCAGGTTCACTACATCATTTTACTTAGTAAATATCCACCTATTTCTGAAAGTAACCTACCAGCAAAAGTCTTAGTAGCTTAACTAGGACTTCTGCTCCAGACTTTCACAAACTCTTTGGAAAACTATTCACAGCACCAGCAATGACTTTCAACACAGTTATGCTCAGAGAACAGGAACCCACTGACGTAGTTTCACACAAGGCAATCTTTGGTCTCTCCCATTTTATTCAGCTTCTCATCCCAATCCCTTGCAGAAGCACTACAGTTAAGAACCCATCAGCGTTACAGCAAGAAGCACTTCATGCCACAAGTCAGCTCAAAAGAGGAAGACTTAAAATTCCAAAGGATAGACAAAAAAAGTCTGATTAACAGAACACAGCACAAAAGCAACATGTGCAAAGTACTACAAGACACCAGTCAGTGCCATTCAGTAACTCTGCATGTCTGGTCTGCTGTCTCATTTTTAACCTCAATCCTCAAAACAGGAAAAGTGGGACAAATACAATCAAAATAATTCACCACCTTCCCTTCTCCATTTAATACAGAACAGGTCTCTCAGTGCATCATTTTAAATGAAAAAATATGTAGAATCACATCTATAAGATAACTTGACAGCCTTTCCACTTCCCTTTCTTGCTGATTATGCAAATGAAAGAGAGCCCATCTGGGGTACAGCACTCATTCACATGCTTTGAATCATCTTGTGCAGCTCTCTCCTTATTTTCTCTGGCTATATAGGCACCTAATTTGGGTTTAATGGAATTAAGTGGTATGAATACATCCTGCCACTTCATCCCTTATTCTAGTTCCTTTCAGCTGTACAGCTACCCCCTGCCAGCCCGTGTGCCTGGGATGAAATCAAATCGCTCTCTCTGCCCCACTCAGTTAAGAGCAATCTCTCTGCAAGGTTCCCACCCTGCTAACAAGGCAGAGACAGCTCCTGTGGCTTTTCAGAAAGCTTCTGAAGGACTGCATTCCTGCACTGGAGGAACCGTTAGTTCCAAGCTTGTAAAGATTTACATATCTCCAGAAAATGTCAGTAAACCCAAAGTTATCATAGCAGAGATGATGATTAGCACTGTGCATATTTAACAAAGGGGTAGGGAAATCTGATTTGTATATTTCTGACAAGCGTGCAAATTCCCACTGCTTTCCCAACTTAATATCTACACGGTTCATTTTATTTTGATTAAAATTAACACATTTCACTGATGACCTTTAAAGGAATGCTTGTTTCCAGACTCTTAAATGCGCCATTGATCTGCTACACTTTGTCAGCAAAACAGTGATGGTTCCTAAGCTGCCCCTGAAAAGCTACAGTCTCACACAGAGTAGTCCATAAAGTTCCCATGGACGTGTGCAATGCAGAGATGCAAAATTTGCATAATCAGCTCATTTGCTGCATTCAGCAACAAGGGACATATTCTGCCAGTTCACTCCCTCACCAGAAGTTGATCCAGCAAAGAGGAAATTGCCAGGCTGCAATTCAACAGACATGAGGTAAATAGCCAGGTAGCAGCTAAGTAAATAAGCAAATGAAGATGTATGTAAGTTATTATTACCTTTGCTCCACAGACAATGAAAATGACCTTTGTTGAAAGGCTGGTTCAGAATCAGAAGGCAAAACTTCAGGTTTCCTGTAAAACAAATGTTGATTCTCATTAGCAAGAATATTGATTTTTTTTTTTGTCCTTTCTTTTATCTTCCTTTTGCCAGACCAATTTTAGTCCAATCACCTCAGAGCAGCTCCACTCATTTCCTTGTTCTTAGGTTTCACCACTTTCAGATAGAGAAGCTGTCAGAGCTTCATTAGATACCTTTCACTTCGTAGGGTTTTGCTAAACGTTTAATTTATAAGTGACTTTTACCCACTGAAGGCCTCAATAGGACCCCACATCTCTACAGCTCTCTCATTTCACCTCCCACTTGCTGCTGCTGCCTAGATGCAGCAAATACTGCTGTGTGCTCCACCATGGACTCTGTTACCAGGGAAGGCTGTCGGGGACTTGTGTGATGATGTCTCTAACCTACATCCAATATTCCCCCCTCCTGGCAAATGCAGAACTGTCGCTGCCACCGGTGACTTCTGTGCCCATGTTTTCATATCATGCAAAAGCCCTAATTGTGGTGGATCCGCTCCGGTAGATAGTTTCTAAACGCAGAACAAAAGGCCACGACACAGGAGCTTCAAATCAAAAGACAGTGAGAGCAAAAGTGTACTTGATCCTGTGTTATCCAGGTGATGCTGCCGCCTAAAAATCCCAGTGGATTTACCAGCCCAACTTGATAGAGCTCATAAAGCCTCCTGCCCCAGCAAAATGTGCACAGTGAAGGTCGATAATAAACCCACACATACAAGGGCCTCAAAAGAAAGAAAGGATTTATGATATGACACACTTTGAATTCAAAGAGTAAATACGTAAATCTTTTGACGGCTGCCTGTGGTGGGATTTGCATTATTTCACTTCCTAATTATCTTGCCAATCACATAGGAATACAAGTTTCCTCTGGAGCTTGATATCCTTAGGCAATCAGGTTAATGAAGTATTATTTGGTCACGTGACACCACTGTAATTGAAAAAAGAAAACCTCCATCACTAGAAAGTCTTTTGAGCTCCCAAGAAGATCCTGTACAGCAGGAGGCAGAAGGCACCAGGTGAAGCTGAGGCTTAAGCCATGTGATGTTATCAGGGAAAATACAGGTGGTCAAAGTGCTGAGGATGCAGGAATTTCTTGGGGTGGGAGCTGGGAGGAGCAGTATTTAAAGTAATTAATTAAATGCATGGTTAGGAGCATGAAATGAGGCTTAGGAGACTGGGATACCACTGTTCTGCACCTTGCCTTCTGAGGGATTTAGGGCTTCCCCAGTGACTATGGCTAAACAGAAGTTACAGTATTGTCCTCCTACATATTTATCAAGAGAAATGTAACTGAAGATTTAGATATTTTGTACTCCATGAAAAAGTCTATATGATTATCATAACTACCTTCTGCGTGACACTTCCAAAAACCTTCCTCATGCCTCCCACTTCCATTTTTGCTGACATGGTCCACATTTCCTTTTAATTCATGTATATATAGGGGAACAAATTTAGTTGGGGAATGAATTTTCATAGGGAATAAACAGAGGGGTCAGAGGACCAAGTAAACAAAGGAAAGTGAAAAAAAACTTTTTTCTTTGTGTAGTCTGAGCAGTTTTGCCTTGTCCTTGAACTTGAAGAGAAAGGTAGAAAACAATATATGCTCAAACAAAGTGCCCATTTCCAACTGCCTCACAAAATGAGACCTCAGCAGCAGATCTCCTAATGATTGTTAAGTGAGAAAGGCTGCCAGCTCCTTATATTAAACATAATCATCTAGTGATGCCCTCCACTGAAGAGAGGCACCAAATATCTCAGGCTCCTTTACTGACAGGAGAATACAAATACACATGTGTGCTGTAAGCCTGTTCTGGCTGGTGAATCACAAAAGGCATTTCTGTGCCTGTTCTAAACCCTGAAGCTATATCAGCACATGAAAATGCCACAGATTTCCAGCTTTTTTTGCACATCAAGAGTATTCCTGTTATGTCTATTAAGGTATATTTTTGAAGCCAAGGCCTGGCTGTCATTGTCTTAGACTTCAAAGCCCAATTTTCAGGGTTGACACTTCCAAGAGCTTCCAGTGATGCCCATAACGTGCTCAGTTGTTGCAAGGAAACCAAGAAGTGGATGCCCTCAACACACACAGTCAGAAGGGTGGAGATGGTGGTTTGTGAGTTCTAGGTTCTCTGTCATTTGTTTGAGATTTTTAAAGCACAGTTACAGGTTGAAAAAAATGGGAAAATGGAAATAATTATTGTTTCTCCTGCTTTTAGAAAAGTGAACATTGCAGTAATTTCAAACCAGTCATTTCATGCAATTAATGCATGATAAAATGCTATGATTAATGCTACAATTAATGCCACCAAAATGAGCCTAAATGTCAATATTTTAATGGCACTTGCCGAGTTAATGTAAAGCTGCACACAGGGCTCAGTCCTCGCTAGATGTAAAACAGTAATAAAATTGGGCTTTGGTAATTTACCACCATTGCCCTAAAAAGCTATTAATAAATTGGGACATCTGATGGCAAAGACCATGTCAACAGACAGAATATGCAACATCCATCACCCTGAGAAAAACTGATGAGAGCTCACTGTGCCACCGCTCTGAGCACTCTACTGGCTATTCACTTGAAAACAAATCTACTTCAAGGCCATTCATCTTTAAAAGCCCTTAACAAATTAGGAAGCGTCTTTCTCCTGGACACTCTGCCCATCCATTTTTCACAAAGATAATTAGCACCCTGACCCAGGCATTAATGACGTTGTGCTCTGTTTGGACTAAAGAAAAAGAGGATTCTATAAGCAAGAATTCAGCAGCAAAAATAACCTGTCCCCATCACTGGGCATTTCCACTGAAGCAGCTTTTGTGGGCCTTTTGCTAAAGGCAGGCAAGTTTGTCTCTTGCATAGTTTCTTCCATTTTTAGCATAACTTTCTCTTTCATTATGTGCTTTTGCAGACTGAGCAAATTCAACCACCTGCAGCACAAGCAGAATAGAAAAATTCCTCCCTACAAACTCTGCAGCCTATTCTTGGTGTGTTCAACACTGAGAACAAATGGAGCCCAGTCCCCCTGTAGACAAACCAGCCACGCAGTAAGGCCTGATTTCGACAGGACATGAGGATGACTATAGGAAAATTTTACTTGCATTTATGGAACCAAACTTGTCCCCCCTCTTGTTTTTCTATTTGCTGCTTATCAACTTTGCAGTGCTACAGGCATAAGTTACAGGTGTGTGTATTAACAGATGCACAACTACATCAACAGGCAATTATATGCAGAAATAAAGTTAAAAAAATCTTTTAGAAAACTTGGAAAATTCCTAGTCTTTGGATAAAGCTGGATCATTTTTAATCCTGTTGGAAACACAGAGGACCCTTTCCTTATTTTCCCAGGTTACAAATCAATCAACAATCCCTACACGTTTCTGCAAGAACCATCAGTGAAAAACTTCATCCTTTCTGAAAACTTTTTCTCTGCTCTGCTTTCTAACTTTTATTTAGCTGAACTTCTTTGATGAAGCTTTTCTTGTGGCTGCTTAGAAATTACTTTAATCAAAGGTGGCGTAAAAGTCCCTGACAACCTATGCAATGCCGTTTTACCCCATTGTAACTCACTCAGAAAAATTGCAGTCTGTATTAGAGCACAGTTCTGCTATTCCAAAAGCCTTCTCCTTGTCATATTATACTCATCTAGGTATTCTATAAATATTTATAATATCATTATGTATTTTGTATTGATTCCCCCTTGTTCCATGCCAGTCTTCAGGCTGTATTTCTATCACAAAGCATATGCAAAAGGCATATATATTTTTAAAGACAACCTTTCCTCTGGTAGCCAATAAAATAATATATGCCACTTCTTTGCTTCCTTTCAGTGTCAGAACAACATCACTGGGAGTTATCCCACATACTGTGAGGTTCTTGGCTATTGAATTTTCCAAGAGGGAAGGTGCAAGATGGTTCCAGTTTCCAGAAGAGACTGACAGAACTACATCTAGATACCCAAGATACTAACCAAGATCCACTGAAAAGATACTGCAGTTACACATACTCCTGATCACATCCATGGAAGTCCAAATATAAAACAGCTTTGAGAGAGAAAAAACTCTGAATGATCTCACTGAAAATTTCTTCCTGCTCATGTTGCTGCTCTCACATCAATGTCCTGGATATTCCAAATAAACAAAATATAAAACAAACAAACAAAACAACAAAAAACAAACAAAAAAAAATTTGGTTTCCAGTACCATACAATACCAGGAAACTCCTAGCCCTCAGTTTCATTTTTTCAAATGAACACTCACTGCCTACATAAATGTCAGAGTAGGTAGGAAGGGACAAGGCACTTTTTCACAGTTCCAAAACTGACTGGTAAGACAGTGGAGCAACAGGCTGAGGCAGCCTTTGTGGGGCAGCTGAATTTTCTTCTGCTACAGAAGAATTAACATCCAAGATGTGATTCTAAGAAGTCCACCTAAGTTACACTTAGTGGAAGCCTCTCAAAATAAACCCCAAAGAAGGCAGTTCATAAAATCAGCCAGCATAACGAGGTAACGTTCATGCAGAACCACAGTGATGACAGATAAGGCTGTTGCTTCAGATCACCAGAGCAAAATTACTGCAGGAACTCAGGATTTTAAAATGAAAATAAAGGAGTTGGGGGATCAGCATGACATCTACACCCTTTTCTGCCAAGTAAGTGTCTGTATCCAAGTGTTAAGTCCAAAACTGATGCCCTGGGAAGAGCTACTCGCCAGCTTATTGAAATGGACCATTTCATTCAGGGCTTTTTTAAAGAGCTACCACCCACTTCCCAAACATACTCAGAGGGAACAGTCTCTCCACCAGAAATGAAGGAAATGGAGTAAAAGGAGAAGTGGTTCCATCGGACTAAGGAGAACCCCCATTTCCTGAAAGGGTTCCTTCGGTGTGGTTGTCTGCTGTTTGTGTTTTAGCCATGGAAACACAGCACCTGTGGCTTCCCACCTGCCACACGGGTACAATTCCTAACAGGGAATTTGCTTGCTGCTGTAGCAATTCCTGCCTTCTGTCCCACCAGACAAGGCTCTGGTTTTAGCAATGAACATCTTGGGGGACTCACTGACTGTGGGGGCTGTTAGGTCTACCTTAGCAAGGAGCATGGCAGAATAAAGTCAGGTCTGTAGAGCAAAAAAAGTTGATGCTGAGGGTATGATATTCACACTACACATGTTTTGGGAAGAAAGGGAGGGAAGGAGGGAGGCTTCAGGTTAAGGCTAGTCTGGTTCTGTAGACTGAATATCCACTAGCCGTAGGAGAGCATTATGTGCACTCCTGGACCACATTTTGCTTTCATCCAAGAGGAAATTAGCTCACACACTCCAAAGGCACCCTGCAATGCAAAGCAAACCACAGTAAACAGGCAGAATCGGGAGCTTGCTTCAAAATCATATTCTTGATCCAAAATAAAATGCTAATGTAAGTGTGCCAGTAGCCACATGGCTTTTGGCTTATCAACTTTTTATTTTTTAAACAATGTCTTTACCAAACTAAGATGACTAATGCCACAAGATCAGCTTAATTTACATGACATTTTTGTAATCTTATAGTCATCAATATTTGGCTACAACTTTAGATTGTTATACTTAAGAGACAAACTGACACTTCTATCTTGGAGGGAAGATGTGAGGGGTGTCAACCCAGAACTTGGCTTTACAAATTCCTGAAAAAGCACTTAACATCAAACCCTAAGATGCTACTCTCAAAGGTTATCTTTCAGGCTAAAACTTCAATTTGTACAGAACAAATTGTGCATCTTATACCAAAACACTCCCCATTCTGCTTCCCTTCATCAGGAAACCCAACACTCTGCTGGGATACCAAGGAATATAAAAAGGATCACTTCAAACTTACACAGACCAAATAAACACCCTGAAATATAAATGCCTCACATTTAAAATGTTTTACAACTCCTGCAGCACCACTTTGAACATGGAAAAACTTCAAGTCAAGTCAGTAAAATCCACTTCCTCCATCTGTGCTCTCGCTAACAAGGTAGTTGTCAGCTTTAATTCAGAGAAACAGTAAAGCTAGGACTATTACATTAATTATAGCCCCTACTTATAAAACATTGTGTAGCTGTATTTTACCACACTGAGTCCCCAGCCTCCAAAGAAGCCATTTAATTTTCCTCATAAGAGTGACAACTCTAATAATAAACCAGCACAAATTATGCAAAAGGATCATAGACCTTACAAACATGTTCTCAAACTTATTGAATGAATAAATCAAATATGCATACCCAACTGATTTTTGTGCAAAGGCAGTGTTATCCCTGTCAATGCATTTTAGTGTTAATTTTTTCATGTAAATTCTATTGATTTTTAAATATTTTACAGCTCTTAATTCCCCAGGCAAATTCCAGCAAGAAGAGTAGGAAGAAAAGAGGATTTGTGCAAACTGTCTTATTGAAAAGCTGCAATGTGGGCTCTGGAGAGCCCTCTACAAGAATTCATGTGGATGAATTCAAACCAACTAATTTCACACAGTAAGTCACAAACACGGGCACACACATGGGACAACCCACCCACAGCATCAGCCACTGCTGCTCCTGGAAGGGAGCTATGCCTTGCAAGGAAATTCATCAATTAACTCTGGTGCTTCTCTGGAGAATGAGAGAGCTGCATCCTCAGCTCAGTGTGTGATGGGACACTTCTTTTGATACTAACTCTGACACTCTACAGCTGCATTTCTGAGTGCTTGGGACTTCTGCTCTTTACATGTCAAACATCTCAGTCTGGTCAAGCAGAATAAGACCACACAGTTCCCAGCAGTGAATCTTTAGTTTTACATAAATTGTCTGGCATCGCAAAGCAGCTTCATGGCAGGGTTCAACCCTCCAGGGCCACATTCAACTACTGAATCAGGAGAACTGTCTATTTAAATAGAAATCACAGCGATCACACTTCTTACTATGATATGCATGGAAGTGATGCTTGTGCCCATTATCAACTCTCACTTGAAAATAACCACAATGGAGTAACCAGTCGCTCTGGGGAGGCAGCAGGGCACGTGCACCAGTTCTAACAGGCTCTTCAGAGACACACTGACAGATGCCCCATTTACCTTTGCCTTGGTTTGCCTCCTACCCTTGCTGCTTGTTCTCCAGGGACGTGGCCAGACCACACACCCATCACTCTGTGCTTGGTGTAAATGGGACTTTCATTTCGACCTGAGCACACGAAAGGTCAGGCAGGATTAGCTGGAAACAGCAAGAGTTTTTTTTCAGCAGAGATGTTATTCTCCCAGTTTTCAAGACTGGACTCAAATTGTCCAGCAATCAAAAAAAAAAAAAAGAAAAATATATATTTCTGATACAGGCACAGACAAGTAAGGGTCCAGAAGATTATTCAGGCATATTTGATCCAGTGGCATGGAAAAAGTAGCCAACTGAGGCTGAAGAGATGAACAGGAAGTAAAATAGCAGGAGGAGGGACAATTTTCTGCAGAAAGGGAAGTCTAGTCCCTGAGGCTGAAGAATCTGTCACAACTTTGATACTTCAGATAAGCTTTAGAAGTGCATGAATTTCACTGCAACTACCTTGCAAAAAAATACTAAATACTTTGCTTTGTTATTATCTGAAACAGAACCCATTTTACACCTTCCAAGTTCGATACCAATTAGAAGCCCTTAAGAGACAAGAATTAGACATATAGGCTTGTTATAAAATTATTGATAACTTTATGGTAAATTTGACCTTTGTGTTTAAAATATCTAAGAATGGAGCACTAGGACTGGAGCGTAAATCTACATCAAAGTGAAAATGAAAGTGGATGCTTCCTCTGATGTCCAAACACCACCCCTAGCCACCAAGTGGACATTTCCCTACAGATCTCATTCAAAGGACATGTTTGAAGTGGCTCTTTTCAGGGAGTACCTGTTGGATAGAGCTTCAGAGTCAGCATCTCCTTTCCAAACACTGGGAAGGAGCTACACCTTTAATCAGCACAGATTAATAGTGAGAGCACTCCCTCAGGAGGCTGATGACCCCTGCTTGGGTTCCCTCTCTGTCAGAGGGAATTCACATCCAAATTCAGTCAGGACAGCACTCTCCTCCCCAGACATGACATGATTCTGGGGGAAGCAGATTCTTCCCTCCCTGCTCCAGAATTTAATATATTAATGGAATTACTTTCACAAACCAGTTAAACAAGAGTAGCCTGTGGAAGTCCAGCTCTGCAATCCACTGACCTGAACACAGTTTGTACTCCAACGTTTACATATTCAAACCTCTCTAGCACACTTTGAATAAGTCCTTCAATTACTTCACCATGGTATTACAGGAACATTATTTCCACTCTTGCCTACTTGCTAATGTGTGACATGCTTTCAAAGTGTAACCTCTGGTTTTGCAGGATATTTTTCAGGCAGGAAGACTAGTTCTCTCTTGCTGTCTTCAGGAGACTCGGCACTTGCAACCACAAAAGGAGGGAATAAACTTCCTCCATCACAGCATGAAATGTCCAAATCTAACAGGGCAGGATTTTAGATGCTTCATTCTTCCCACTGCTCACAGAATTCCCACTGACAAGCTCAGCTTGATTCCCTCTTAGCACACTTATTCTGATGGATTGCAGCCTTTGTATACAAATTCTGGCTCTGCCCTGTACACAGAGCCTGACTACCATGCTCAGGACCAGTACGCCATGGCTAAAAGTCATGTACATCTGCTGAGTGGCCCAAGTGATCCCAGTATAATGTTGGGAGGGCAGACAGAAATGTCCCAGTTTCAGAAAAAGGCCAATAGGCATTACGTGATTGCAGGAAGATCACACTCCTATTCTGCAAATGAGCCAATATGGAAAACCAACAGTCCTTTTCTGTTTCTCAGCTTGATCTTACAAGAAGCATTACAAATCACAGATGGCTTCTGGCCAAACCATAGTTTGGATAATTTACAGGCTTCCGTTTCCCTATTTCCCTTCAGCCACCCCAAGGAAATACAGTATCTTTTACTGTCTGACCTCATGTACTAATTAAGCACTTCCTTAACTGCACACAGCATCCAATCAGGCTGCCATGGACTTTGGAGCTGGGTGAGTTTCACATTAAGAAGGTTCACTGAGTTCAAAAAAGTGGAGTAAATTGTGAGTGACCTCTGCACCCACCAGTGTTTTACTCCTCAGATACAATGGGTGAGACTGATAAGTGAATTTCCCCTGACTCCCACAGGTCCTGCAGCCCCTTTGGGCTGGATGCCAGCGAGGACATTCACACCCATGCCACCTTTTCCATCCTGCCATCTTCCCAAAGCAGATCCTTCTGCGCTTTGGAGGCAGTGGATCTGACACAAGGACCAGAGTGCCACCCAGAAGACTCCAGAGGGCAAAAGGGTCTCTCAGGGTGGCCAGAACAACAGCCCACATCAGTGGTGGTGGCCGTGGGAGGGTGGTCAAGCCTCTGGAGTAATGTTCTGGAAGGGAGTAACGAGGAGGGGAACCTCTTCCATTGCAATAATGAGAATTCTTTTATCATTTATAGGAAGGCTGTGATTTTAGAACCTTCACAAACATTTCACTTCTAAAATGATGTCTTCTGTTTTCATGAGCTTCATTTTATTATTTCTAGAGTTGATTTTTTTTTTACCTAATGAAGGCAGCTCGGCTCTGCTACCTGTTTTAGGACATTCTATAACTTTACATCCACCACTGGCTTCTTTTTTTAACAAAACATTTTTAAGACCGACTTCTATGTATTTTATAAATAGATAAATCTACACTTAGAGAAAACAAGGTAAAATAAACAAAAAGAAAGATAAAAACCACAAAGGCAATGAAAATTGCATTACATTATCAGTCAGGTACAGGATTTTTATGTAACCTGGATGAAGTCCCTCTTCAGATTTTATTCTGTAATATGTTATCGTGCCACATCTGGCAGAAAAATAAGACCTAAAATCGAAGTTCTATGGACTGGATAGCTCCAATAAGCTTACTAAAATCAAGAACTGCCCAACAACTGTGTCTCAGAATAAAACTACTGGGTGGTAAAGAAACAAATAGAGAACACTACCACAATATTGATGTTTCTTCCAGAGGTAAAAAAAAAAAATTACTTAATGATGAAAATTTTGAAATGAGAGCTGTTCATCCTTCATATAACTTTTAAAGTTGATTGAAAAAGCCCCTTTCAAGTAAATGAAAAGCATTAGTGGGATCAGTGTAGTCAGGGAGAACAGGACACCCTATTCAGCAACTACAGGCTCACAAAAGAAGTAGGTCATGCCTGTGAGCAGACTCCTTACTCAAGCAGAGCCTCCAAATCCTTATGACAAGATGGTCCCATAAGATACCTATCATACCAGTAAAGCTGTGTAGGTTTTGTCACTACACACAGTCTATGATAACCTCTTATTATAAGCCACTCGTGCTTGTTTATAGTGCCTTGCTTTGACATGCTGCAGACGATGTATAATTGAAGACAACTGTGACTTTCTCCCTTTTCCTCACAATACAGTGAAGCCTGTAAACAAAGACAAGCTCTGGGACCATTAAGAGAGGTCTTTGTTTGCAGACTGTCTTTCCAACCAGCTACTTCAATTTCAACGATAAAACTGTCAAGCTTAATTAAGAGTTATGGGGCATAACCATTCCAAAACCATAAATCCATACAGCAGAAAAGTAATGTGACTGCCTTAGTGAACACTGCTCTTTACATAAGCAATATCTCTTACTGAGACCTAATTTAGGTTCCTTATGCACAACTTTGTAATGTAAATAACTTCATTGCTTCTCCTGCAGTGAATATAAAGACCATCACAAAATAATTTCACCGTGATGTCTTTTGGTTTATTTGACTATTTCAAGTGGACCTCAATGCATATTCTAGTGCTTACACTGCTATTCCATGCCAATTCACCACAGCTTTCTGTGATGCTCCCAAACGCCTGCAGAGAACTGTCTTTCTTTTGATATTCTTCTTCCAAACCCTCTTTGCTTCCTGAGTGTGCCCAGCTGTCCACGTGGCCTCAGAGCCCCAAGCAGAATGATGCTGAGAAAGGTATTGGGAGGTCACTGATTAAGCACTGCCCTCTAAAAACACCTTTAACATTCCACACAGCCAGTCTGGGACACCAGGGAAACATTCCACAAAATCCACCACCACAGCACCAGAGTGCAGGCTTAGATTTAAACCTTTAAGCCACCTTGGCCATTCCAGGGGAACCACACTTTTGCTTCTCTTTTAACAGTGCTTAGGACTCGCAGCAGAACCTCTGCCAAACCCACATCCTGAAAAAAACCAAGACCGGTTCAGAAAACCTCCTGCAACCTGGGTTATATTGGTACTTTCAACCAGAAACTGAAATTTAACAGAAAATGCTTAGAGTGCTTCGAGGGCACGAGGGAATTTTGCCATTTTCAGTGTCAAAAAAGTCCCATGTACAGCCTTACCATGGAGTTGCATACACTTAAAGTGTTTTTCTGGACTTTATAGAAAAGGAGTTACCCTTGAAAATGCAAATCTGAAAGGCTTAAACAAGAAGGGTGATTAAAACCATATCATACGTATTAATATTTCATAATATAATTATTTCTACAGAATAATTGCATGAGGAAACCTTTGGCTTTCTTCATCTTCGTCATGGACTAACAGATGAGTTCAATTTATGGACCTGCAGTTCATATGATAGTCAGTCTGCAGCCACCTCCTTAAAACTAAAGTTTCCTTAAAAACTTCAATGGTTTCTATCCTGACAAGCACTTTCTTATGTGTTAAACAACACTTGGGCTAACTTACAGAGGAAATTATGGCTGAATATCTAAAAGCATAATTTATACAGACTAAACATTAGCTGGAAAATACTTCTATCAGCTGTTTATCAGATGCAGAGAGGCACAGAAAACACACCCAGCAAGTTAATACATTCTGGGAGAAGAGACTAAGAAAAGGAACTATGCCTCTCTCTTCTTCATTACTTTATGTGGAAAATGCAGTTGTTAATAATAATGCTTTGAACTTAAATTTCCATTTGTAGATTTGAAATCACTTTACAAAGGTGCAGAAGCATTATTAGTCCCATTTCACAGTTGGCCTCACTAAGTACAGAGCTTTGCAGCAATTTGTATGAGAAGAAGAATTCTCTAGTGAATAAGAGCCTGAAATTATCTCCCCAGGGTCTTCTTCCCAGCTAAGCTGTAAACTTCAGACTCCACCGCCAGGCACCGTGGCCAAAGCAGACACAGCCCATCCGAAATTGGAGGGTTTCTGCATGGGAGTGGGAGCACAGGCTAGAAACTCGTGACACAGATAGGAAGAATTTCTGCCTTACATTGATCATCACTGATCATCAAAACTAACTTTCTGGATGCCTGGGGAGATGCTCATCACAGAGGTCATCGCAGTGCTCCAACACAAAAAAATACGCAAATAAATGAAACGGCATCTTCTCGGAAGAAAAAGGAAATAATGAGAGATAGAGCAGTGGACAGCCTGGAGTTTGACCAGAAGTAGTCCTTAATAACCCTCATCACACTTTTTTCTCCTCTCTTGTTGACAAACGATCCCAATTTCCTGTAATAATGTTTCTCTTACGCTATATAATTCCTCCTCTGGACAGCAGCTCCTGCACATGGCAACGACCCTACCCATGGATTTTAGATTTTGTCATGGAAAGCACTTCTGTGTGCTAAGTCCAAGGATTCAGGAAAATACTAAGTACATTTTCCCTGTTAACTGAAATAATATTTTTCTTCTCAAATATCATTTGGTCACTTAGGTTTAACCATCATTTCCAGTCATACTGGAATAATGGCTAAAAATGAGGAAGTAGTACTGTATTTTTCTTTTTTAGAATTATGAGGATGGTAAAAATCAGGCCTATAAAGCTAACGTAGAAAAAATATTTTCCAGGTTGCAACCTTAAAACTACTATCTGTTCTTCAAAAAGCTGCATAGTTTCTGGGTCAGGCCCACAAAGTCAAAAGAATCTTCATCAGCTCCAAAACTACTCCAGCTTTTTTCCCCAAATATCAGTTGGCCAAGAAAGGATACCAACAGAGCCACAGTTAAAAGACAAAGTCAAAAACATGCTTGCAGACTTTTAACTTTAAATAAACAGAGACCTTAAGTATTTGCAGAACTGGTATTTTAAAAAAAATTGCAGTAGTTGCCACTGAAATCAATCTGCAACAGCCTGTATGTGCAAAAAGGGTAAGGACAACCAATTTTGTACACAAAGGAGAAAAGTTTAAACAAAAAAGAAACAAACAAATAAAAAGGTTAAATATTTTAAATTCAGTAGTAGTTTAGTACATTTTATACAGACTAGGAGTATAAAATAGACAGATCAAACTACTTTTCCAAGCACAATCTGTCAAAGAAGATGACAAGCTGAAATTGTAACAATTCAAGATTTTGCCACAAAGGTTGATACCCCTGAAAAATTTCATAATTCATAAGCAAGTGGTCAAGGGGACTATTAAACAATTTAAATTTAATAAGAGAGTATTTTTTTCATTCCTTTACACTCCTTAGAATCACAGAAATGCCTGCTCAAATTAATCAGAAAAAAGCAACTGACAAACCCACTGTGTATTTTGTTGCTTATTTCAGGGCAGCATCACTTTCCTCTGCCGTCACGGTTCTGTGCCAAGGCACAAATCCATACAGGATTCAGTGGGAAAACAGCTGTGCTGTGTCTGTGGAGACCTTCATAGAGTGTTTTTTCCGTGGTCACCTCTCTAACAGTCCTGGACTACAACCACAGCTGGTCAACCCTGAACACCTGAACGTGTGTCGATGACGTCGGCAGGCAAGAACAAAACCTGACGTGCAGAAAACCAAACCTGTGCAGTTTCACCACCAGCACCAAGAGCTCCTGGTCAGCTCTGCAACACACCACGGGGAGTGACTCTAGGGGAGGGGATCCCAGTGCCCGTCCCTTCCCCTCCCCAGCCAGGGCATCATCACAGGGTCCCCTCCTGGGAGCATCCCCGCTGCAGGTGACCCCTGGCTGGGGAAGGTTGGCACGGGGAGCCCTGTACTCCATGTAAGAGCTCAGCACAAGGGAGAAGCAGCAGAAACTGTGACCTGCTGTTTCAGTGGATTGCTGTGCTCACCAACTTTTGCTTCAGCCCCGCTGTAACTGCGCCACAACCAAATCCAGGTTTGCTGTCAGCCGGATCTGCTGGTGACACACATTCCTTCCAGCCCAGCATCTCCCAGGCTTCCTGTGCCACCTCCCACTGCCCCTAAAGCCACAACCAAGACCCTCATCGACTGATGTGACAACACCTAACAGAGGTACAGCTGATGAACTGCAGGTCTGGTCCTCCCTACAATGCTCGTGTGCCTCCAGCAGATGGTTCCTCTGCCCCAGTGTGAAACAGGAGGCAGCGCTGCAGCTTAATGGGGATGAACTGGGAAAACATACAGAGGGCTTTATTTTAGAAAGCACGTTTAAAGAGCACCTCTAAATATAAAGAAAAGAAGCATGAACACTAGACTCCTTCAGGACTGAGTTGATTTTACAGTCCTGCATGTGAATATAAATAAATGTTTAATTATCAGGACAGATTTAGAGGAAGCAGAAGTCAGAGGAGAAAAATAAAGATGAAAGCATAAAAATATTCATGCACATAACATATGTGCACACACCAACATACACAGCAAAGCCTGTCTGCCATATGGGACTACTGCTATGTATTTAACTGGTGGATTAAGCACCAATAAATTAAAAATAATAAAAAAAATAAGCTGAATATTACTTTTCCAATAAAAATAAGTCAAGGATTTAAAATAGAAAAGCCTTTTTAATGAAAAACAAATGGCATTTAAAACTTAATAGCCTTTAGGTCTCATAAAAACATCAAAGCCTTTATTTAATGAAAAGAAACTTTTTTTAATAATCCCAGACACTGCTATGCCCAAGAGGAGCCACATGCAGTGCAGTGGGTCCTACGGAGGGCAGCCTGGCTATGGCAAACAGGAGAGGCACCAAGGGAAGAAAACACATCTGGATGCAAAATGATAAACAGGCTAGAGCAGACGACATTGTTCTTTTAAGAAGACTTAAAAACCACTAACGAGCACAAACACCCTTCATGCTACGGATATCAATTCTCATGGGGCCCTTATTAACTAAAGAAAAGGGTTACACAACCGAGGGCAGCCTTACATGCTGAGCTGGCACGTGGCATTTGCTGCCTGGGCCACCAGCAGTGTGACCTGTGGGGACCTGGGCAGCACCGAGACAGGCTCCAGCTGACAGTCACCACGGGGGAAACAGCCTCGGAGCAACACAAATACTTCACTGGCACAATCAAACCTAAATTTAGTGGGCACAAACCCCATTCCCAGCGATTGTCACAGTGTCCAAATGGCTTCCTAGGTTGGAACCCTCCGGGGAGATCCTGAACCCACAGCTGGAAGTTCTGTGTTGGTTTTCCAAAGGGCCATCATTTCACCCCATGGAATGTGCCAACTGAGAAAGTCTGTGCCACTATCCTTCCTCCACCCTTGCACCACTATTCCTGGCACACAGTGAAAGACCAGGCTGTTTGGAGCATTAGGAGAAAAATTAGTGACAGAAAATCTGGGTATGAAGGGTGAACACAAGTATTTCACTTCTAATGAGGCAAAAACAAGTCAAAGCTTCACCAAAGTAGCTGTTATGTAGCAGTCCCTCTTCCAGCTTTTCTTTGTCCTCCAGTAAGTTGATTTTTAGGTTTATCCTATCCCAAAATTCCCTCCTACCTTATTACCTCCAGTTTTATTACCTTAAACTTATTGAGATAATCAATAACAAGTGTTCACACACTAGTTCCCTTCAATAGCTGCATTAATACAAAGCCCATTTTTCAGTCTCCCTAAATATTGCTGTTTTAAAAGATGCATGGAATTCTTACACCTTACTTATTCTAAGAGCATGTCTTCTCTTATTTCCTTTTTTGCTATAATGATGCTCAGATAAAACAGGTCAGCAACACTTCAGTTTTTTTTCATTTTCCAGAGAGAAGATAATGGTTTAGATGGATGTGCCCTATCAACCGCAGTATGCAATTTAATGAAGAAAGTTTCACACCTGTAGTTTTAAAATCAATGAAGTTTCAATGATAAAAAAACAAAACAGCAGAGTGCAGATGAAGGTTTACTTCCAGCTCTCAGTTCCTTAGAAAGCTAAAATCACCACCATATACAATACAATAAAACTACATATGGTGCCTGCCCTGCAAAAAACTTCTTGCTGAGGCTTTTTATTTTTTAAAAAAAGAAACAAGTGTAAACCTGTGCTTCTCACAGCATTTTGAAATTCAAATGACAATTCAGTGGACTGCTAAGTATACCTCTATAGACACACAAATGAATATTTTCTTCTAATTACCTTACCTCTGTGATGTGGAACGTGAAAAAAAACCAACCTATATAATTTCAGCATTAAAAAAAAGTGATTAAAATGCCCCATTTGGCACCAAATGCTATCATCATAAAAAGCAAAGGAGGAACCTGAAATGTGTTTCCACTTTTTGACTATCCAGTTCGAGTCTAAAAGCCATGAATTTCAAAATAATGTGGATCTGAACAGAATAAATATCCGAACGTTCTTGAGCAACAACAAAAAAGCTGCTTATAATGTGGTGTGACCTCCAAAAAAGCACTGATGCTACAGTGCTCCTTTAAAGCATAATTTTCAAAAGCTCAATACTTTTTTGGCTACACCTGAAAAACAGGGATACACCGAGGCAATGGCAATCTGCTGCTGGGCAGCTGCTGAGAAGAGGGAGTGTTCCCCAGGCCACCAGCGAGGCAGGCAGCAGGGCTGCTGCAGCACTGGCACAGGGATCAGGCCAGGGAAGGTAAATGAATGCAACATAAAAGGTGCTGATACTCCAAAATGAGCAGATCGGGTGTTGTGGGGGTGTGGTAGCAGATTACTTCATCCGCTCTGCATCTCCAAATCAAACCCCACCAACCAAAACCAAGCCCACCCGCTACATTAACTAAACACACAATAGCACTAAGACTGCCTGGCTGAGGTGGCTGTTTTTAACACCAGAAACAGTTTTTACTGGAGCTGGATACCTGCACCTGGCTTTCAAGCACCTTTTTGAGGTGCTTGAACAAGAGCTGAACTGCATGACTTCCCATCCCAGCACACTGCAGCATCCCCAAGGTGTCAGCTCACACAGAGATGCTCTGCAGGTACCCTCGGTGCTCACTGCGCTCTCCAGCCCACCAGCCCTGTGGCACAGTGGGGACAGTGGGCAAGGACAGAAGCAAACCTGCCCCTATGCCAACATCTCCCCTTAACGTGTGACAGGAGCACTCCAGTGGCTTCAGCAGCGTTTATTCCACATCTCCTTTCAGGTGCCACATGGCACAGCCTGTGCTTCCACATCCAGCCCTACCCCTTATGTGATGCACCCTCCATGCCCATCCCACACAGGAGTGTCCCCTGTCCCTTCCCCAGCCTTGGGGACAGCCCCCCAGAGCAGAGCCCCTGGCACTCATCACCTCACCCTGCCCCAGCAGCCTCCATCCAGCACCCAGCCAGCAGGGTGGGCTGATACGAAGGATGTAACTGGGAGGGGCAGCCAGCAGGAGTTCAGGATTCTTACAGAAGGGAGAAAAGTAATTATTTCATATGGGTCCTGGTGGTAGAGACGACAAGGGGGGATATCATTACATGCACAGAATTGGGTGTCTACAGACAAACAGCCTAACAACTCTCAGTAATAATATTAGAGATTATCCAGATAAGAGCAGACTATTCACATAAAGTCAGCATTAAAAGACATGTGGGTAAGTGATTTGTGGTAGTTTGCTATTCAGAAGCGTCTAAGAGACAACAGGAGATTCTGGTAATTAGGAGCTTGCTAACAGTAAGTTGCTATAGAACTGTGGCAAGCAGGATGACGGGTTTGAAGACCTGCTCATACTTCTGCCAAGTGCACAGCAGTTTCTTGCAGTTTACCCTTTGCTAGGCACATGTTAAAAAGAGAAAAGAATATAGTTGTTTGAGAGAGGAAGTGCAAAACCTGGCCTGTGACCCATCTCCCATTCTGTCCCTAAACCACCTCCTAAGTCTGTACACCTCCAGCTCTCCAGGGAGTTTGGATTAGAGAATGCAACAACTCTTGGTGAGGGTTCTGGACAGAAATTTGGTTTCAGGTAACCCAATTCACTGCTTGGGCCAAACACAATCCCCAGTTATGCAAAGAAACAAGAGAGAAAGGTGTCAAGTCAACAAAAATAAAAAAACCCTTAGGAAACTGTAGTTGCAATTCCCTGTTTCTTAATGGAGGCCCTTCGATCTATCAAAATATTACGGACACTCTGTATATGTTTGAAAATATAAAAACAGACCAGATGGAGAAACAGTAAAACAGTACCTACTTATTAGCATGCTAATAAAAAAAATAAAATAAAGATACTGACACATCCTAAATAATGTTCTTACAAATTGGTAGAAGTACTGTCGTCTTATACAGAGCCAGAGAGAGATAAATGTGAGTTGTTGAGCTTTTCAGTGTGTGCAGAAGCAGCAGCCTCTTTAAAGCTGAACTCTCCATCACACAAGCATTTAATAAGTCTGATATTCCAGTGGAAATGTAATTTGATGTCTTTTGAAAACAACACTTCACTATGACTTTAAATTATTCCCCATGGGGGACCCATTTTATTGCAATGTGCTTTGTTTACCAGCTCTGCTGCTTCCAGCAACCTGCTTGATGGATGCCAAAGATGAAGATGAGCTCTGTAACGCATGTTTTTGGATGACTGAAGACAAAATTCTCTGCTTCTTGTCATAGCTTTCCAAATGATCATGATTCTTCAATCATTCATTACTGTGTAGTAAGGCAATATATATTTCTGTCAAATCCTGTTATTTACAATTTATGGAGAATAAAGATTAGAGAGATACTTCAACGAGCCAAGCAACACACACAAGGAACACTTTCTGCTCTAATTTTTATTCTCCCCAGTGACCTTGTTATCCCTGTCCTTAAGCAACAGAGAGGTCATTAACAAGTCACCCACTTGGAAGCAGGAATGGTGATGGGACAATAAAGGACTTGGATCTAAAAAATAAAAGCATTCCAGATCATAGGAAAGGACAGCCTTTCGACAATAAGGTAAACACAATCAGTATATTTTCATTCTTTCTCTATGCATTCATTCTGGATTATTACTGGTTTTAAAGTCTGAGCTCCAGTGAAGATCAGTTTCTCTGGAATGGTACTGCCCAAGGACATAAGAACAGGTGTTCTGGATTTAAAGAGCTGATTGCTAATTAGATCTAATTGCCAAAAGGAGAGAGGAGAAGTGCAGATCGAGACACTGAAACAAAGTGCCACTTGCCATATACTTTGAATCATGCCAGGAACACAGACAGGTGTGAAACAAAAAGTAATTGCCTGATCACTAAAAAAAGTCCAGCCTTGAGGCTACCAAGACAAACTCCTGTCATACTTCTCAAGCAGCTGGTCACACACATAGAAAGTTATAAGAACAAAAAACAAAGCCAAAGTAATAATTTGAACAGTGCATGTTAATGCTGTTTGTAAACAAATGCCTAAACATCATCTAAACAAATGCTGAACAATCATGACCCAACTCCACCCACAACCACTGTCAGGGGTCACCATTCTCAGGCCAGATTCTTCTTTTCCAAATAGAACCTTTTACTTGTGCTTTCTTCATCTCAGCAAGGGAATACGAAGCTTTGTGATGAAACCAACAATCCATTTATCAGAATAAACCATTTTTTTAATTATATGATGACAGATCTACCCCATATACCTTTACAAATAAGAACATTTTTCTGCCACTTGTTTTTCCACTGAGAGTCCTAACTAAAAACAAATGAGCTTTCACATTTCACACTTATTTTAATAAGCTGCTGAAGTTTTTCTTACTGTTTAAGATGTATTAAAGGTCATGCCTACCCTGGCTGGATGCAGACACACCAGCTGCAGCAGATGAAGGTTAGATGGTCAACATTAGCCTGTAAAGAGAGCTTACAATTATGTGTAACTTGGGAAATGTGTAACATGTCAACAACAAAGGCACAGACCACAAAGTCACCCTGCAAAGAGCTGCTAAGAAATAATACTTGTATTATCTGCATGATCTGCTCCTTTGTCAGAGTCCACAGCCAACACACAAATACTGCTGGAAGCTTTGTACAACAGCTCCCAAATCTTTTTGAGGGAAAAGCAGCTGAGGAAGTCCAAGAAGCTGGATGGAAATAATTGCAAACCAGCTGTGTAACAACCAGAATCAAAGTAAAAACAGTCGTGATCTAGTTATTCCTGGGATCACTTCCATTTCCATTTAGGATTATAAACTGACTGCAGCAAGAACCACACTTCTCTCAGAATACAGATTAATGCAGCTACACACACATGCAGATTTAGGGACATCACGAATTTACTGGGCTGGCACCTGAGGTCCTGGTGACAAAGCGATTCATTTTTGACTATAGTACATATACTGTACACTTATGCACCACATCCCTACCCAGTGGAAGACCTTCAAGCCTGTTTGGTCCAAACAAAACACTGACTTTATTTTGCTTCCAGACCATTCCTGACTTACGAACTACCTGTATTTATAAGCAATCACCCTTCCCCATGGCACACATCTTAAAAAGTGAACTGCTATGACAAAGATAATTTGATCTCACACAACACTTCAGGCAGCCAATTCTGTCATCTGTAATTTCAGAGCCATTCCCAATCCACTGTGGTCCTTCTTATTCCCTAAAGTCCTCAAGAAACTGTCTTCTATAAATCCTGGGAACTATTCCACATCTGGCCAACCTGGTCCCTCTTCAGGTTCTTTTGAGAATCAAGGAAGACTTGAAACCTTCCTCAGTCATTTTCACTTACATAAACACTGTGGTAAAACGAGATGCTGGTACTTTCAAGCAACACTTGTAATCAACATTTGTCTCAAATTCTGCACCTGTGAATGATTTGCAAGGAAAAGGATTTTCTTACTTAAAACTGCTCGTATCTCATAATTAAAAGACTCCAAAAAGTGCTATTTTTTCATTCTGCCTGCAAACAGAATTCACCAGCACCACATACAGACCCTTCTGGTGTCCAGCGAGGGGACCAGAGCATTTGGCACAGACTGAGACACACCAAGTGTCCCCCCAATACCAGGAAACACTTTTTCCCCTCTGAGGAGACCAAGCACTGGCACAGGTTGCCCAGGGAAAGGCTGGATTATCCCTCCTGGAGACACTCCAGAGCCACCTGGACATGGTCCTGGGCCACTGGTTGTAGGTGAGCAAAGGGGTTTGGACCACAGGACCTCCAGTGACCCTGCTTAGGCTCAACCCCTCTGTGGTTCTGTGATATGAACACCTCACCTACACTGAAAAAGGAAGTATAATCAAAATTTAAAGTGCAAAGAGTAGTTTCCCTTCCATAGACAAAAAAACCCATGTTTGCAACAACAGCTGACGGGGCTTTATAAGAGACTGACAGTATAAATTGGAGCATATGATTAAAAACCGGTGGTGTTGCACTGTTTCATTCTGGTTGAACATCTGCTCTGCAGTTGGTTGATGTATTTTGCTCAATTCCCACCCAGAATGTAGAATGAACAGAGTTTAAAAGATTGTTCTGAAAAACAGTCTGAACAGAGCCATGGTCAGGACATATTACGAAATATTGTATTTCGTATATCATATTTTGGGCAATATTACAATCACAGAATAAAACAGCAATCCCATGGACTACCAGAAAAGAATAATTTTGATTCTAAAGTTTCCCAGTCATTTCCCATAGCAAAGAATCCCTTAGCTTGGTGCTGTATGCCATCAGTTAGGCAATATTTTGAAATCAGTCAAAAAAGAATGTAAGTTTATTGACTCTACTAACCAGAGAACGTCACATCTCTTCTTGCAAAGAAGCAATGAGTCCAGAGTTATATAAATTCAAAAAATAATACAAGTACATTGCAAAGGAAGCTCATGGGGATTCTTTTAGTTTATTTTAAAAGGCTGGCAAAATTTCTCAAGTTTTTAGTCTTAAGCAAACACTGCCAGGCTGAACAGGTCAGAGAAGGTTGAATGGAGTAATTGAGTACAGTTTAAGAACATGAGCAGTTTGTTCTCACTGATAAATTAGACAGCTTCTCTGAATTACATTTCATGCTGTTTTCATACAACAGCTAATTTCCTCCTGCTAGTTCTAAAGCTACTTGGAACTGTACGCAATTAACTCCACCACCTTTCCTTTATCCTTCAAAAAACATCCATTTTGTTTGCTTTACAGGTAGTTCTCTATGTATTTTCCTTCCTTCCTCTATTCTAAAATATCATAAAAAATAATACACATTTTTAATAGAAGAAATGTATTAGCAGCATAATGCAAGTTCTAAAATGAATTATATGATATTTTAATGATAAAAAGTGTACATTCTTGTAATACAGAATATTCATACCATTGCAAGCTCCAACAAATTAGGTTTTTTTCTTATTTTCAATATATTTGGCAACTCAAAGTATTCTTCCCCTGTATTTGGAAAAAAATAGTACAAAATGCTAACATTTTTGACAATTTATACTTTGTCATCAACTTACTTTCAATTAATATGCAAATTGCACTATAAGTGGATCCAAAAGTAAACTACAGTTCTTTCCACTGGAAAAAAAAAAAAAACCAACAAAAAAAAAACAGAAAAAAAGAACAGGAAAGTAATTGTGACTGTAATTGTGATAAAGAACACTTATAAAGACTAAGGGTGCACAAATACAGTTTAATACAAAGATACAAATGAAACAGGCTTTTAGAAGTATCTCTTTGACATGGTAAGAGCAATATGTAGCACAGTATATATTTTATTTTTTTTTAAAGCATAATAATTTCTTAATTTAAATTGTAAATACACTCACCCAGTAAAAAGCCTTGCACTAACACATACTTCTCACCTACTGGAGCTGAAACCAGCATTAACTGCAAGCTCATTTAACATGCTGTGTGTGGCTGGTAATTCTCTTATGGTGACATTTTTTAATGATGACAAAAATACGTATGATTTTTGTATATAAGCTGGCAATACAGGTCTCACGATAAATAAAAAAGAGGAATTTCTGTTATTCTCGCAGTTACGATGCTGCTAAAACAATGTATTATATTGCCATTTAAATTTCATTTGGACATTCTTCTAGCAAGGGAAGGTGTAGGCAAATGTTGAATCAGTTTTGAACAGACTGGAATGGGAAGGTTCAAACAGACAGTCCTGTAACAAATGCAAGTTGCTCTTTTTTCCTGCTCTCTTCGCCATTCTAGTCAAGTAGGTATTTTTTAATTTGTTTCAATAATTTTTTTGGTATAAAAAGTAAAAACAGGAAAGGAGAAAAAGAACCTAATTTCAGATTCTACCAAGTCATTAGAAGTGTAATGCTTGAGTTAAGAGCACTTGAACAGACTCATTATGGCACCCTCCCATTTCAGCTGCCTTTTCCAGGAGTGAGTGGCATTCGAATAACATCTGTTCACAGCAGTATTGAGCCAGACTAATAGGCAGGTATTTCCTCTTCTTACTTGCTCAAAATGGAAAAAAGAAAACTTCCAAGTATTTATTAAGCTGGGGAAAAAATCCAGTTTTTTAAAAAAGACAGAGGCAGGTATTCAGGGGAAGTTATTGGGAACTCTGTTCCCTTCAGTCAGACAATTCTGACCTTAAGTATAAGCATTTTCTCCCAGTGAAAGTACTTAGCAACTTAATTTTATGGTAGGATGAGTTTCACAGTTTGTTTTGCTATTTTCCCTCAGATATCTAGTTTCACGTGGCAGTTCTCAGGCCAAACACAATTGATGTACAAGTAATTTTGGCTAAAGCCATCTGAGGGCTTTGGCATGAAAACCAGGTAGAATGGACTTCTGTAGTGTTAATTAAAAAAAACAAAACAAACCCAAAAAAAGCACCACACTTCACATCTACTCTGCTGAAGTGATTGTGTGGGTGCTCTTGACTCATCATAAAATAAACAAAATTACTAATCTTAAGCTTTTTATGTATTTATTTCAAATCAATTTGCTTTCAGATTTAAATTGCTATCCTTCTTACATGTAACGTTTTGTCTGTTGGCTTCAAAAACCAGCCATACAAACTTTTTAACCCTAAGCACCGCAGAAGCATTTTAAAGAAGTAGAAGTCTTTTGAAAATAATGCACACATACTACTATAGTTAATCATTATCTATAATTCAACGAATACTGGATTGAAATTTCAGGCCCCAAATTACTGTCCTGTTGACTTTTCTTATTTTGGACTGGCTGCTGTTTCTCATTAAAGGCAGCACCCACTTCCCTGACCACACTTGTTCCTATCCTTTACACCAGGAAAGCAAAAATAATTCAGATTTTTTTGTTGCTGTTGCTCTTTTCAGAAAGAAGCAGTCTCAGGTGTGCAACGCCATCAGTGGTTTTGTGTATGAGCACAGAGGTCTGCAAAGCACTCTGTTATTTTAAATGGGGCAGGTGTCAGATGAAGAAAAGAGAAAAATAAAATAAAAGGAAATACTGGAAACAATGACAGAACCTTCCAGCATCTCTTTGCAAAACTTGTAAAGCAGTCTTACTGCCATGGAGTTAAATGGGATAATGCAATCAGAACATGGCAGGAACTTTACAGCAAAGAAAAATAAAATGCTACAGATGGACAACACGTATTAAAAGAGATTCAAATGGTCAAGTGAGCCAAACAAAACCAGAGCGGCCAATTTCAGAGGTTTTAGTCCAAAGCACTGAATAATATTCCAGATGAAGTCACCATGAGATAGCTATGCAACAAATACGGCAAAAGACTCCTTTTTTAATATCACAAATCTGTGATTTATTGATCCCTCACAGAACCTGATGGAGGAGGAGAGCCTTTTAATTAAAGAAAGCGATTAAGTGCAAATCCTTCCCAGCCTTTCGTGAAAATCTTGCTTCAGAGAGTGATTTGAAGAGCCATAGCAGGGCTGAGTCAGTGCTTAGAAGGGAAAGGTGTATTCATAATGAGATTAGTCGTGTCGAGTTAAGATACTATTGAAGATAAAGGCAATTTCTAGTTCTCAGTAGGAAAGAGCTGATGAAACTATCACTGAAAAGTATCCCTTTCCTTTGCAGAATTAGCAAAGCTACTATTATTGTGCCTCTCAGAGAATTTTAGTGGATTTTAAATTGCTCTAACACATCCCTTTGTTTTATTCATTCTAATGACAAAGAACTGAATTTTGTTTAAATGGAGCTATCTTTCCATAGCTGCAGCAGGGGAAGTGTAATAGAAAGAGATGACAGGGAATATTGCCTCTTACTGCAAGGTGATACCTTGGCACTGCAGAGAGGCCTTTTGTTACAGAAGCTTAGTCAGTTAAATATATCACTGATGAGACCTCCTTAATTTCAGGGAATGAGATGGAAATGTCTTTTTTGATTAAGTTCCATTTTGTCGTAAGTGAACCAACAACAGGAGAATTTAGCTTTGTAATTTCTCATTCCTCTTAAAACAGCCAGAACATGTTGGGATCTATGATCTTCTTAGTGAACTTCTCCTAAGTGGCCTCTTCCTCATTAGGTTTTTCTTGAAATTTTACTTGTATAGATCTTCTCTTTCAATGTTACTCTTATTTATACAGCAATTGGCATAAACATTAAAGCCAAAAATAATTCCAGAAACAAATTTCTTGATGTAGAAGCTCAAGCATGAAAATTAAAGCAGAAGGGATTTAAAGAAATTATTTAGTAAGTCTGCCTAATCAAAGTCAGACACAAATACACCCAATGTGAAAAGAGGGTAGAAAGTATATAAATAGTAAACTGACTGAAACAAAAGCAATATTCTGAAGTCACACAAAGGAAAAGATCTTACTGCAAAGGAATATGTCAAAGCTGCACAGGATCTTATCACAAATTCCAGAAAACACAGAACAGTAGAAGGTGGCTAAATAGGACAAGAAATTGGCTCATGAGCAAATGATATGGGTTTGTTTCAAAAGGACATGTAATGAATTGAAGAAAAGGTTATCAGCATAGATCCTCAAGGATCAGTGCTAGGACTAATCTTAATATTTGAATAACTGTGGCATAAGACAAAGTTTATAAATTATTAGGTCAGAAGGCATCATCAACACAAAGAGATGGATACCTCGTGGAATTTAATGCAGGGCTTCAAGGCAAGAAATAAAAATAGCACAAAACTCAACAGTACCAAAAGCATGAGAAATGCATTTGTGGGGTCTAATAAAAAATCATGCTGTATTCTGGGAGCTCGTGAACTGCTGACGCACGGTGAGGATGGAAGTGTGTCAGCTGTATAAATGATAAATACAACCCCACGTTGCATTCAGTACATGGAGAACAGCAAAAACTCTGGGTAAAAGATACTAAACCTCCTATGAAACATTCCCTGCAGAAGAATCTTCACACATGAACAAATTGGTATAAGTTGCCCATAAAAAGGGAAATTAGAAGACAGTTCCTGGTTATCAGAACAACGATGTTTTGCAGCATCAGCCAAATAGGAGAGAGTAAAAGACAAAACCCACCTGCTGCTACACAAAAATGAAGAGCTATTTGAAAGCAAGAAAAGGATTACATTGTGTGAGATAAAAATTGTCAACCATTATGACCTGCCCAAACATTTTCATTCTTCTTACTTCGACCTTCTAGTTTACCAAGTCCTTGTAAAAGCTGCACTCACTACATATCCAGGGAAATACATTATTTAAAACCTTCAGTAGTAGCTTTTTTTGTTTCCAAAGCAGACGGGACTTGCAAAGTGCAAAACTGCCTGATCCATATCTAGTTATCACATAATAAAATCTAACATAAAAGTTTAATTCCTTTTTCTCCCGTTGAGAAGATATTTGCTATACTGGGAACTCTCGGGGGCAATGTGAATCCAACCCAGTCAGTGTGGCAAAGGTCCTGTGCTCCAGCTGTGCCGACTGGGCTCTGCAAGGCGCTCGACCTCAACAAACATCTGCTTTTACACACAAGGGCACCAGCCTTTCCAAAACTGAGAGCAAAAACCCAACCATTTCCCAGCCATGAAGTCTCAGTCCCTCTGCAGGGACACTAAAGGCAGTTTTGATTCCTTCCTGAGGCCCAACATTGCATTCCATGGTTCAGGTGAGCTCCTCATTAGCTGTCACTGCAGCGAGTTCTGAACAATAATTAAAACAGAGGGCACGATGCTCTGCTGTGAATCCTCCCGAGATCTGTACTCAATGCTGCTTTTCCCATAGTTGATGCACAGTGTTGACACGCAGTTATGAGTATATTTACATGGTTTTTATTGGAAGATTGGTTATCAAACAAGTTTTTATCACTCTTCTCTGCTGGGAAATTTGTCTTACAAGCTGTAATGCTCCATGGCTCAAAATAAACTCGTTATTTTTTAACATGTCTAACTAATTACAGGGTGGGGTTTTTTTTTCTCTTTTTTTTAACATAAGTAAAATTCTGCCTGTTGCAATTATTTATTTTTTCTGAGTTCAGGTAATAAAGTAGGTAGTCTGTAAATATAATGCATTAACTTTGAAAGTTAAATATCCACACTACTAGCCAGATTTGCTTTTGTTTCTGCACAGCTTTCAACTCTCAAGCGATAAAAAAATACCATCAATTATTGGGGTTTGGGGTGACTTTGGGGGTTTTTTTTGGGTTTTTTTGAGGAGTTCTTTTTGGCTTTTTTTTTTGGTAAGGCAGAGAAAAATCTAATCACTTTCCTGCATCATTTTCCTCAGCTCTTTGCCAGAATCATCAATATAATTGCATTGCATTTACATAGAGTTTTCCATAAAAGGTGCTCAAGCTCTTTAGAAAGCATCAAATAGGAAAAGCTCTTCCGCCCTTTAGCTTCCTTTATGATGTGTTTTAGTTCCACAAGGAATAGTCAACATGTGAAATGAGGTCCATATGAAACACTCTGCTAGTCAAATGCCTTCTAAGACTTCAAACACTATTTACTGATGACAAAAAAGAAAAATAGTGACAGTTCCAGTAACAAAGGGAAATAATGCAATTCTTTGCATCAAAAATTATTCTGATGGGATTTAGAAATTAAGTACTAGGTACTGAAAAAAAAATTAAAATACTCGTGAAGAGCACTGAAATTTTACATGCAAGAAACAACACTTCTGTTATTGTATCACGCAGCACCCAGTGACTTTGAACTGAACCAAAGGCTGCACCCAGGCCTTTAAGAGTCACTGTTATTCAGTTCTCCATCAACTTCTTTAATCCCTCTGTACATCTTAATGCTTCCAAACACCCCCATATCTGTGGCTCTGAGATTGTACAATTTACTTGCAGTCTGTACAAAAATTACTTCTTTTGCTCCAAACCTCCAATGCAAGAGTTTCATTTAATACCCTCAGCTCGGGCATAAAAAAACCCCAAACTAACAAAAAAAACCCAACCAAACAACAAACCACAAGCAGAAAATACTTGTTCCTAGTTTGCCTTTTTTGGGTAATAATTATGATTTTACAGACTTCTACTGTATTTTCTGTCTTCTCTTTTCCAAGCTGAAGTTCTATTCTATTTAGCCTCTTCGCATGGAAACACTCCATACCCCAGATAGTCGCCACTACCTATTTCTAGAATTCTTTTTGAAACTCCAGCTGTACAAAATTGCCCATTTGCCCTACAAAGTCAGCTTGGTCTGATCCAGCCTTCATCTGACCCCGTGGCAGACAAAACTCTCACCAAGTTCAACCATCTAAAGTCAAGCTCTGAACCTTGTTCATGCCACAGCACCTGTACTTGAAGTACTTTAACAACTCATTATGCACCTCAAGTGAAAAAAAAAAAAAGGCCAGGGACTACATAGTGGTGCTACCATGGACGGGCACCACCACAGCAAAATTAGTGAGAAAATGCCAAGGCATGTCAGGTGAGAATCTCTCATTAGACACATCTTACTTAGCAAAAAAGGGAAAAGGCTTAATTGCGCATAGTTTGAAAGAATTACTTCCATCTTATAATTCACCATAATGTTTTTACAATGCACAGCAATCTTCTGCATGCCAGGATTGTTCAGTAAACATATGAACATTAATATAAAAAGCATGCCTATCTAAATTACCTTGCATTGTTTTACCGTCCTTTTTGAAGTAGAGGTATAAACTAATGCTGTCTTAGGTTTTATATAAGGTTTGTATTATTTATCAAAGTAGTCTTTCCTTGACTGTCAGGTTTTTTGTTGTCTTGCAAAGAAATACAAGCAGACATTAAATTTAAAGCACATTGGAATGAAAATATTTCTGTAAGAAGCACATGTATTTTATCATGTAGCACCAGGCTCTGAGCTTACCGAAGAAAAAACATGCAGAAAATAGAGCAAACTGGGACATTTCTGAAAACATCTTTTTGTCCCTGAATAAATGCTCATTAGTAAAACAAATTGTTCATAGGAAAGATGAGGTTTGATAAACATGTTTGTTATCAAAATCTCTGAAGTTGTTAAATTCTCTTAAGTCATCATCATCCAAGTGAGATATCTCACTGAGCAGGACTGTTCATTATTGAAGCAAAAACTTGAGCAGTCACATCTGAAATAAAACATCTTAAGATAACTTAAATGAAAATGCTTTGGTTAACCTTAGCTATAACTTTGGAATTTCATTGAGAATTCAACTTCTTGTCCTAATTTAGGACACAGACACCTTTTAAAATTTTGCATGCTTTTCCAGGACAAAGTAATCTTAACTCAAGACCCACAACAAAGGCACAAAGTATCTGTGAACACAGGTGCTCATCTAACCTTACTCTTCTGAAACTAACAGGTAGCTTTCTTTTCAGAGTGAGGGCAGAACTGACTTTCTAGAACTCCCCAGGGGCCGACAATCAGCTTTTTTGCATCTACTGGGTGACAGGGAACCACTTTTGGTTTTTATTTTTCCCTAAAAAATTCAACATGTTATATTTTTAGCAACAGAGCTCCATTAAGTATCCCTTCAGATGGGATTTTTTGTTTTTTATTTCACCTCCATCTATGACACATATATAATAAGTGTTGCACTAATAACTTGACTCCTCAGTCCTTTATCCCTCCCAAAATAACTTGCAGCAAAGAGCTAAAAATGTAGTGAATAAAAGCCTCAACAACATAACTTTCCTGGCACTGCAGCTCCCACAAGGACCTCCAGCCTCCCATGGGTGACCCTGGTGGCACTACTGCTGAAGTGACTGCCATCTGAAACCCAACGACTCTGTCACACACACACACCCCTCCAATATTCCCAACAAAGATGTTAGAAGATGGCCAAATGGGATGTGGCCTCTACTGTAACTCCATTATATTACTGCTACGGAATTTCAGTGAAAGGAAGGGAATATTGAGGAGTATTCTAAAAGCTAAAACACATCTGCTTGCAGCATCTGTTTCCTTCTCCACAGACTGATTCCTTCGTGAATGCAACCAACAGAGAGTGGCAATAAGATACTCACTAGGAGAAATAATCACTACACTCACCCCTCCTTCTGTAACACCACCAATCACATCTGTTGTGTGCACATCAAAAGTTTATTGACAATTTTAACGTGGATTCAGAAAATAGCCCTCAGTTATTGCAGGGCACTTGGGGATTTTGGCTTTTTGTCTGCTTGGCTGCTGTTTGGGTTTGTATTTTTAAAAATACCTACCTCACCTCTAAACTCCTGAACTCTTTCACCAATAAGGACTACACAGATTTTTAGTGATGTCTGAAAAGATCACAAACTAGTAGGATTCATTTTTATCAACTGTCTTCACAGGTTAATTCTTACAGAAAAGAAACAAACACGACAATAAAAATGTTAATCGAGAAAGTTTTTGGAAAGATGCTGCAGACAATACAACTACATGCATGGGAAATTTGACAGTTAGATGATGTGTAAAAGATGGCTTATAAAGCTAACGAGATATTACTTAAGGCAAAAGAAACAATTAGGCTATTAACAGTGACGATAAAGCCAACATTTTGCCATCAAATGTAATGAAACTAATTAAAAGTGAAATGAAAATTACTATAAGAATATGAAAACTAAATCAAACAAGATAAAAGGCCAGAGTTCAGAGACTCAAAATTCAAACACACAACACCTATAAAGAACCTGAATGGACTGTTAGTTTATCATTTCTGCACATGCTAAAACTGAAAGATCCATCCTCCTTCAGGCATGGATTGGTCTGCTCTTTTTTAAGACTAGAAAGAGGTTTTATGGGCGCCAGAAACAAAACTAAAAGGCCCGGGTGTAATTGCAAAGAGAGCGAGTGCTGAAGAAGCAGTAAGCTGTACTCTGCAGTTGGGTAACCATCCTGAAAAATCTGTAGTATTTCAAAGGGAAGATTCTTCTCCAAGCAATGTTGCAGTCACGTGCAATGATACAGCAAGTGAAATCTCTTAACTATTAACTTGTATTGCCTCACAAAACAACTTTTAGATGCTCCAGAAGTGTGACAGTTGCCATGTCCAACTCTGTTTACGCCACTAGTCTAACTCGCATAACCCAGTGAAACACCAGGGGAGTCAGACTTACCAAGATATTTTACCCTACTAACATCCTTTCCTGGTCAATGCCAACACCAGCTGGCACTGCACATGAACAGGGCAGTCCCCTTAGTTCAGGAGGGCTTTTTTAGGAGAACCAGAGGACCAAATGGTTTCGAGCCTCTGGTTAACAATGCCAGGGTGTTCCTGGCACACGGTCACTTGCCAGCTTCCATGGTTCTGTCTCCATTTTTATTTTGCTTTCCAAGTAATTCCTTGTCATTTCTTTCCTCCTTATTCTCTTTCAAATCTCTAAAGATCCTCAGATTACCCCTCTCCTCCTCCTGTTTCTAATCACTAGCATCCTTACCAGATGATGATGATGTCCTTACCCTCTCCTCTCTGTCAGTATTGCCAACTTGTATGCTCCCAGATGTCCTGCAACAATTCCAGCCCTAAAGAGCTACCAGCAACTTTTGAATTTTTGATACTCTCTGTTAAACCATCCTGAAGAGCCTCTCAAAACTCACCCCCTGCCCCAACCCCATGGACACAGGAGGGCAGCTGGGTGGTTTGCACACTGTGATAACTGCACGTGGTGCTGGGCACAGTCATCTCACCTCCACTTGGTGCTCCCCTTCTCTCGTAATTGACACCACAAACATCTTAGCTGTTGCCTTGAACTGGTATGTGACCAGTTTTGAACCAGACCTGCTCTCCACATTAATCACTGCTAGCCCCGAGGCCTCGTATTGCAGGACAAATTTCAATGCAAATACAAGTTTTAATTTTGCCGCACGCAGCCCTCATTAGTGTGTCTTCATAGCGCGTTCCTCGTGCTCAGAAAAATATAACAAGATAATATGGGATGTCTTAGGAAAATTTCCAGAAGTAAGGAGGGAGACAAAAAGAAAAGCAATAACAGAACATCCTAAAAGCAAATGTTCCCTAATTGCAGAACACGCAATTAAAGAAGATAATGATACCCTCTCCTGTCACTTCGAAGCATCCCTTGCTAATTTAGCCTTTGAACAACTTGGGGCATTGTCTGCACAACATCAAGCAAACCTGCAATAATGTATAAAATATAATTGCTTAATAATGAATTGTGGAACAGTGTGTTCTCGAGAGAAAAGGAATAAGCATTTCCCAAATAATTACCTTTTTTAATTCTCATTAGACAGCCTATGTATCTGCTCTGGATGTTACAATGACCAGGTCTGCACAGGATAAAGTCTCAGCCTTCAGAAGTGTGAGAGTTACGTTGCTGATCCACCTCACATACAAATCACAGCAATTACACCAACACTGAAAGGATGCTGACCAGCACAAAAAGACTATTTGAAATTTAAAAAAATCACTTTGAAAGGAAAATAAGGCCAAAATTGAACTAATTTATAATAAACTGTAATAGCAGAAGCACAATGTACTGAGGGATCTCCAGCTACAAGCACTGACCACGTCTTTGTGGAATGACATGCACTTCTCTGAGCACTCCAAGGCACAAAACACATTTCCATGGATCTCCTGACCACTACAAAGCAAGACACTCAAATGAGGAAGTCAGTGTCTAGTGAGAAGCCACATGTGTGAACAGTTACCAAAATTTCAATCCATAATTCAAATCAGGGCCAAAATGAGACCTTGCATGACTTTTCTACTGATTTTAATGTTATAAATGCTAGTGTTGGAAACTGAAAGACAACCCACTCACCTCTCCACTCCCAGTAAGAGTCTGTCCCAAAGAAAATGCTGAACAGATATCTGGAAGGTATGATTTTCAATCAACCTAATTATATTTGTACAAAAAGCTGCATGGACACTCTTGTTTCAGCTCCCACTAGGTTTACTTTGGTTTTATTTAAGTTCTTTTTCTCAGGGATGCATTTAAGATGAACAGAGTAAGCTGCTTTCACATCGCCAAAGAGAGTCCATAAAGGGATTTGTAAAAGTTTACTTACACAGTGCAGCTCCTGCCTTTAAATAAACTTTCTCATGTGAACTATATCAAACTGCCACTTGTCTCCAAATTCCCCAAACAAGTTTAAAAACAAGGTGCATTCTTTCCTCTCCAGCACAGTCAGACAATCAGTGATGCTACTTCTAGACAAAATCCTTTTTATTTCTAGTATGTTCTTCAGGGATTCCCCAGGGAAACACGCTTATTTCTAACAAACTCCAGGAACACGCAGCTGGAATTCTAGAAATATTTCTGAAGAACCCACCCAGTGAGAACAGGTTGGAAAGGCAGTGCCTTTCAGGATGACCCAGCAAAGCCAGCAGTACAACACTTCCCAAAAAAGAGGATGCAAGTCCGTGCAAGAGGTGCAGAAAAGATCCTATTGCATATACATGGTTGGAAACAGACGTGCATTTCCCACTTCTAATAGGATTTGATAAAATCATAGCTAGAGAATAAAAAAATAGGTTAGCCAAGGCACAGGAGGGGTAATCAGGTTCCCACCAAATGAAATACAGAGCTCCACGATTTAACCAAATGAACCCTAGGAACCACTGGAAGGCAAAATAACTACCATTTTCATTAAATGTTCTGCATTAGCTAAATTATATGTGGACACATGAGCTAAGCAAGCACTGGAGTGGCAATGCCTAGTTTCAAGCTCTTTGACTTTGTTTTCAAGAAAAATCAAATGCAATAGATCACAGGGGACAGAGCTGAAAGACATAAGATAGAAAGGTGACATTAAGCAGGCTGTATGCTCGCTGGACCCCATTCACAATCTCAGTGTAGCTAGATGCATTTGGTAAAAACCGATTGACATTTATGTTTTCCTCAGTAGACCTAATTAGGTCTGACATACATCCATTCACACTCAAATAGGCACAGAAACCTAAAAGGTTATTTTCCAATTATTTCCACCTATACTGCCTCATTCTGAAAGGACTGGAAATCCGAACCTTCAAAAGATGCTGCAGGTGCTGCTCATGCATCCTGTCTCAGCAACTGAACCCTTAGTAAGAAAAATACTTATTATATAAAACTAGTGGGTTTCAATACAGGAACTCTAATCTCAGCCTCTTTGATCCTGTTTTTATTTGTGACTGACAATTTTTCAACACCGAAATGGTACAAGTAGTGTTCTAGTATTGTAAAAGTGCTTTAAATGTCCAAAAAGCCATTTTTGTTCATAACACTATTATTAATGTAGTAACACAAATATCCACCTGAAAAGCATAAAACACGCTAAAGGATGGTAAAGTAAATTTTCACACATGGAAATGGACAATCAAATAATACAGTTCCCCCAAAGAGGCTATGAAATATCAAAGTTAAGATAAAGGTCACTTGAAGACACACTGCATTTAGCACTGTACCACGGGGTGGTAGTAGAATCCCCACCCAAATGAATCCCTTCTCTTGGCTTCTCTCATAAAAGTAGAGCTTCCTCTAAGTTTACATCAACATTGCCATGAAATGTCAGCTGCCCATCAGTAGTCAGCTGCATTTCCACAACGGTCAGGTTACCTCTGAAAAGGAATTATTAAATTACTCTCTAAATGCCATAACATTCTGAATGCTGGCTCTGAAAAATAATTTTTTCCTGTAATTTTGTCACAGATTTTGTAATCTGCTGTATCATGAACTGAAAACAGCAGTCAAATCAACAACGTGATTAAAGATTATCTCGGAAAAACAAGAAAAAAAAACCTTTGGTGGGACCTGCGTATTTTTCATACCACATCTATTCAACTGTATTTGCTTTGCTTCTGATGACACCATTCAAAACTGCCAGAAGCAGAGGTTATTTTCTAAGAAATAGCAATAACAACCTTTCTGAAAGTATTTAGGAAACGTTCTTTAGGTGCTGGCAAAGCAAACAGTGTTATCTTGAAATCTACAATTAACAAGAACATTAAAAAAAGGGGGGGAGAAAAAAAGTACCATTCCTACTGGTTAAAGGTTAGAGCTTTTCAACAGGCTATTTCAGGAAGTAGAATTGTCTCTAATTTGTTGATGAGGAACTGAGGCACAAGGTTAAAAGCTTTCCCAGCATTATGCAGCACAGGACTCAGGAAAGAAACCCAAGTACCTTCAGGTTCTTGATAACTGGAAATGAGGAAACTGAAAAAATGCTACTGCTTGTACTGCACCCAAGAGCCTTCCCAGAAAAAAACTGCTTAAAAGTGGAATAACCAGCAATATTGCTGTTTAAGGCAAAAAATACATTTAGTGACTATGAAGAAAAATATGCCAACTTTGTACTTAATAGCTGAGAAACAGTGAACTTGAACGAATGTCTGAAGTGTCAGAACAAAACCTCCCTAAAACATACAACATGTTGTAAATGTTGGGGTGTCAAAACCAAAAATTAATTCCCAGGTGTGTAGAACAAAGTGCATTTAGCCATCTCCTGCCTTTCCATATAAATGTAATCATCTGCCAAGGAGATACTTTGGCAAACACCTGTGCTATTTCAGCTGCTCCCTTTCTGGGTGCCAGTGCTGAGCTGTGCCCCTGCCCAGGCTGGGGGCACCTCCACGCTGAGCAGACCCCATGGATGGGCTGGGCTCACCCAGGGGCTGCTCCGGGCAAGGGAAGACTTTAAAGCATTCAAGGCAAGAATAGCATTTTGTCATCTATGCTCTCTACTGCAGATGTCCTGCAAGGACTGGAGGGTGTGAGAATAATAAGCAGTAATACATTCAAAGTTCAGCCTTCTACTTAAACCTAAACTTAAGCTGCATATCAGTGCCTTCCCAATACAGACTGTCCTGCATTATATTTGGAGCAGCTTACTGTCTGCCTCTGTGACGTGCCCGAGGTATCTCACACTGCTCCCCATTGTCTTATTCTGGAATTCCAACATCATTTTAGGATTTGGTGCCAAGGCTCACACATTTCCACCCTTAAACTCATTCAGTTTATGCTTCACTCTCACACTGGCTATTCGCTTCTATCCTCCAAGGAAGCTCATAGCATGAATGACAAAATGTCAGGAATAATCAGGGAAAATAGTTTTATACCTCTAAAGGACAAAATGTCATCTTTGTCCTTTCAGGCAGGGTGTTGTCTTCTCTAACACAAAGGATGGCTTTCAGCATTCATCAAGGAAACTCAAGCCAGCGTATCATTAGAGACTACTTGTATTTATGCTGCATCTTGCTCCATTTCTTCTCTCTGTTTTGTGACATTACCTCCTGCACCCTCTATAGTCACAGCCTCCTGTGAGAGTGGTAGCAGAAAAACTACTAGCACCACCACTACACCCATTCTCTTCCCTGGGAATTCACCTATAGCTTTTGTCATTCTAGACTAGTCAGCATCTTGGGATATGGCACTTCAGAAAATTCTTTTCCTCAGCCTCCTGCTCTGCCCTTGCCATCTCTAAGCATTTTAGTTCCATGAAGCAGCTGTTACAAACTGCCAAGCACTGGCACTTGACATGCCTATCCAGGGCTATCAAAATAAATTGAAGACAGAGGGTAAAGCATAATTCACAAGATAAGCACAGCTGCTTATTGATTCGAGATATCAAGGAAAACATTTCAGTGTCCTACCCTTTTCCTAACTGCTCCAGATTAGTAGCTCAAAGTATGCAGCAACTAAAAACCACAACCAACAACAACAAAAAAACCCCAAAAACCACAAAACAAACAAACAAACAAAAAAAAACACAAAAAACCCGAAGAGTTTTATAGTAAGAATACAATTTGTTTCAAAGCCCCAACTTGTGTGCCAAGTTGTGTTGTGGAGCCAGTGGTTTGTTGCACACCACCTTTCAAATGCTGACATGTTTTGACAATGCTGCCACCGAGTCTGATTTTTAAAGCTGAAGAGAGAGTCAACGTTCACCTCAGCCATCTGCCAATGCAGCAGATGAACATGATGCACACACATTCCATAGCTGATACCCCTCAAACCACCAGAAATTCCAGATTTGAGACACACTTTCTCACTGGAGGTAATGACCATAGAAATTACACTGACAGCAGGATTTGTCTCTAGAGTGACATGCACAAAAATGAAATAAATTAACTCTTCCAGTACAAAGTGGATTAAACTACAGAGAAACTCTTTGCAGACGCATTCTCTTGCTGATTTTTACTCTCTGAAACACAACCTTGGGGCTTGGGAAAAATATTACAGGCCATTATCTGAAGCTTGCTTTTTGAAAATCTAAAGTTCCTTTTGGACATCAAAAGAAAATACACTCCTGAAAAACTCATCACAGTCTCTAGAAGACACTTGTGTTTCTTATTAACACAAAAGATCACCTGTAAAAACTAACAGAGTAAGAGAACTTGTAGCTGTTCAGATTTCTTTCCAAGGTGATCCCTCTGAAACCTCTGTGAATCCAAACGCCAATTACCAGCAGTTTGGAAATAGATGAAATGAAATCACAGAGACAGATTTCACCATATGCCAAACTCACAGCAACTGCTACATGCAGTTTTCACTCCTTATTTCAGAACTTAGGAAGCTTCACTCCTCATATCCCTTTTCACATATTTGTGTACTTTTGACATCAGCTGCGGCTTAGCTAAAAACAAGCACCATTACTGTACTGCAGAGGAAAGCATCAGTAATTTATAGTAGGAAGACCTGAAAGCACGAGAATAACCCCACTTGTGAGAGCAGGCCGGGTGAAGCTGGTAGCTCAAAGTATGTAGCAACTAAAAAACCCACAACCACCCCAAAAATACCCGGTTTTATAGTAAGAATACAGTTTATTAAGACACCTAAGTGAGAGTCTGCAGAATTCCACTGAATAGAACAACAGGATCTCCTTCCTAAATTCTCCTCTTTTCACAGGTTGCTTCTCTCAAGAAAAGTAACAAAACTCCTTTTGCCTAGTGTTTGTACCTTAAGATCTGTGGTTTCCACATCTACTTGCCTTTGGGGGGAAAGAAGAAAAGAGAAAATTAAACAACAAAGGATAAGACTACAAACCTGTAAGTTTATAAACTCTCACAAAACATTACTAGCTCTTCTTGTGTATTCTTAAATTTAGATTTCCTCTCTGCCGTTCTAATTTACATTATATGGGCTGAGTTCAGTCCCTTTGTTAGTACTCTGAAGCCCTACATTTAATCAGCTCTCAAAGGGAACTGGCTATTTATTTCAGCAAATGTATTCAGGAAATGCAAATCTGGACAAGAAACAGAATAGTTGGGCATAAAGTTGCATAAGTTTAGCATAACCATTCTCTTCACTGTCTAAATTCAAGCTTTTTTTCCTCTCCTTGTGGGATTCTCAATTATAATATTTATAGATAAATAAGAACAGAATCTATGGAAATAATTTTAAAGCTTTCGATAGCTCACAGTTACCAGCAGTAAATTTTGCACACCGTGTAGTAAAACCTTAGTGCAATAACTTCTTGCTGCCTCGGAACCATGACAAAATACTACCGGGCTTTTGGGGCTGTTTTTTTTTTTTTTTACCATTGTAAAAACACAACATACTTAAAACACAAGGAGGAAGCACAGCCCCCTGAATGTCTGAATTGCATTGCAAGAGCTCCAAAACTTGCTCCCAGTTCTCCAAGACCTCTTTTGTGACATGAGAACAGCCACTTGATAGTTCACGCAGCAGCATCCCAGGATATTTACATTCCTTTCTTTCCCCACAAGTCTGTCCATTCTGCTCAACAGAAAGGAAAAGAAGTCTCTCATTTGGCAGGATAAATGTTTCAAATTTATATAGACTCAGAGGCCCGAAAGGATCAATGTGACAATCTAGTTTAGCCTTTTGTATAAAGGATGGCCTGAAATTCATCTTTGTTTCAAGTTAAGTATGGCTTGCAAGTGATTTACACTGATGCAGAACCTGCCTTTCTCTAGGTACAGTATTCAAATGGTTGGTTATTCTCCACATTAAAAATCTGTACCTGATTCAGGTATGGATTTGTTTGGCTTTGATGCCCAACCTCTGAGTCTTGTTATACCTTTGTCTGCCTGACAAAATACAGCTGCTGCAATACCAATGGAACTGATAAATTACACTGCGTGTTATCTAAAGAGCAGTCTTCCTAAACTGCGCCCCTGGGACAGCTCTAGCTCTGCCTTCCTGACACTTGGAGCTCCTGCCAAGCAGTGTGCCATCAAACATCTGCTGTGACACCCTTTGCAGAGCCCCCTGTCCCACGCCATATGGCCACCTCTGCCAGAGCCACATCCCAGCCCTCATCCCTGCCTGCCCTCCCTGGGGAAGGCAGACCCTGCCTGATGATTTCACACACACTTCACACTTGGTCAGTGGGAACACCAGCCCTGTGCAGTGAGAGGAGACACGCAGAGCACGCGCACGTTAGAACACACTCTGTCCATGTCACTCAACACCCTCCTCATGGAGGTGCAGCAAACTGAAAAAAAGGGATTTTTTTTCATGTCTGGCATGGCTGTTGCTCCTCCCCAGTGACAACTGCTGTGCTCTCTGTGCAATCCATCCCACACCTGGGGCTTTGTCAACATGCCTGTGGCAGCCGGGAGTGCGAAGAGAAACAGATAAAACAAAGATGTTCACAGAAGACAGAGCAAAATATTACACAGTAGACCTAATTACCTACTGACTTAAAAAGGTTTGTTACCACTGAAATTTAACCTATGATCTCATGACAGGATAGCAGACTAAGAGAAAATAAGAAATTTTTGCACACGCTCAAGTGACAAAACTCCTTCCTATGACTCAGGTTAATACAGCAGGAGCATCACTACTGACCAGTCCATAAGAACAGGAGTGCAAGCAGAGGCACAGGGAACTAAGAAATTGAGTTCCAAGTGAAAACCTTACAACAAGACAGTTCAAGGAAGAACATCTGATCTCAGTGATTTTATTTCCCACAGTTACAGAATGACCATTTAAATCCTGTGTTCACAGTTACCAAAGTCATTAGAAAGGCACAAAGCCTGAAAATACAGTACTAAATGTCATTCCCACAGTGGATTCTGTGCAAAGAAAGCAGTGCTAATAGAACAGCACTCTCAATAACAGCAGGAATATACCAGCACCCTAAGAAGACAGACCTGCAGATAACACCATTCTGCTTTGAGCCCAGAGAAAGTCATGTCACAGAACTGCAGAATGGTTTGGGTTGAAGTGGCCTCAGGGATCTTCTAATTCCAAATCCCCTGCCATAGGCAGGGGCACCTTCCACTAGCCCACGTTGCTCAGAGCTCCATCCAGCCTGGCCTTGAACACCTCCAGGAATGGGACATCCACAGCTTCTCTGGGCACCCTGTGCCAGGGCCTGCCCACCCTCACAGTAATGAATTTCTTCCTAATATCTGATCTAAACCTACTCTCTTACAGTTTAAAGCCACCCTCCCTTGTTCTATCACATGCCCTTGGCAAAAGACCCTCTCCAGATGGCTTGTAGCCCCTTGAGGTACTGAAGAGGGCTCCAAGGTCTCTCCAGAGCCTTCTCTTCTCCAAGCTGAACAACCCCAGCTCTCTCAGCCTGTCTGCATAGGAGAGGTACTCCAGCACCCTGTGGTCCTCCAGCAGGTCCACGACCTTATGCTGGGGTCCCCAGAGCTGGACACAGTGCTCCAGGTGGGGTTCCACAACAGTGGAGTCACAAGATCAGTCTGAGGCAAAGCCTTGGGGCAGTACCTCTCAAGAACACTGCGGTCCAAACTCCAGAAAGCCAAACATTAACCTGCCCTTAACAAAAGTTTCCTAGCACTACCCCTTTTTCATCATTCTTTCTATTTCTTTTTTTTAAATAAAGAATAAACCAAGCTCTTAAGAAACTTGACAGGTAAATTTTCCATTCAAGAAATGGGAAAATGGAGACAGACACTTTCATACCTGAGCTTAATCACCTCCTGCATGCCCAGGTTGACTCATGATGAAACAAGGTGATGCCACGTTGCCCAAGAGCTGTTCTTGTTCCACCCACAGCAGCCAAGCCACTGAACCACTTCTGCTGGCAGTCCAAATGTCCAGTTGGCAGATCTTTGACTGCTTGACTCTCAAGCTTCCCTCCTTAATATTTTTTTCTCTTTTGGATCCACAGGGTAGCAAAACACTGCTTGGATGGTTATTAAATGCAACTGTAAACTGAGCAGGGAACCAGCTCCATATGAAGACACAGGCTACGCTCCCCAGGCTGGGCTTTACCCTCCTCAGCTTGCAGAGCACTCATTTTCTGAAGTGCTGCCTGCCAAAAGCACCTCCATCAGAGGCTGGTGGCTGCACTGAAAGCAGACAAAGACCCCGGTACCCAGACCAAACCCTACAGCAGAAGCCTCACCTCAACCTTGAGGATTTCCCCCAAACATAAACTCTCTGCGAGAGAGCAGAGTCCCAAAAGGGAGCACCTGGAGACAATTTGCACAGCTGCTCTGGGACACAGATCCACCTGCGGAGAGTTTGGGTGATTTCAGTCACAGCACCTGCTGAGAAGCTGCCCAGGGGTGGTTTCAAACCAGTGCTTTTCCAACTCACCCAGAGCTCTGGTCTGTAGGTCAGTACTTTGCTCGCCACTCCTAAACCAGCTCTAAGGACAAAAGCAAATAAATCTCACATAGGCACACACAGAGATTTCACTGACGTACCAGGGCCCTTCTGCTATAAGAGAAAAGAAAAAAGAAAAGAAAAAGAAAAGAAAAAGAAAAGAAAAGAAAAGAAGTTTCCCCTGGCAGCCCTTGCCTTGGTGTCTGCCCCAAGCAAGACACCCTCACTGACACTGTCCAAGCTTTTCTAGATGATGAACTTTTGAGGCCCTGGTATTTTGTGACATCAGCGTATTTTCCTTTTGCAGTAAAGCTAACTTCCTTCTGTCAGACATACGGCCGGTTTTTAGCAGCAGAGACACTGAACAATTTGGTCAAAACCTGTATGTATAAATATTTCTTAACTACTCTCTTACAGCTGTGTTGCCCAGGATCAATGTTGGCCAGATAATCTGGGGGAAAGAACAGACCAGAAAAGCAGAGCTACAGTAAGAGAAAACAATAAATAAACCAAAACAGAACCCACATCAGCAGTTACAACTATAAAATAAATAAATTGTGAGGGGGCAGGTTCTGCTCCTACTGAATTCACTGGCCAGCTTCCCATTTATTTCAATTGGCCTGATAAACACATGTGTCCCTCCAGCCCCTGTCCTGCCAGGCAGGAAGGCTGGCAGACAATCCATCAACATAAGCCACAAAGAATCAGCTCTAGCACGGAGAAAATTCAACTGCCATTCAAAATAAAATTCAAAGCTCAGAAATTACAGGAAAAGCCTTCCAGCAGCTCCAACTGCTCCTGGACATTCAGCAACAGATTTAATTTAAAGCAATCCAAAAGCTACTATGTGTATTCTCTATGTAAAATTTAACTAACAGAATGTTCCTGTAACAATTTTAAATTCTCAATTCTCTTTTTAATTTTGCAAAGGCAGTACTACACAAACACTGTTAATCATATTCCTCATGTTTAAGGTCAGAGCTGGATGGAACGGAGAAGCTGTTCCCATAAATTACTCACATGTAACCCACCACAGCTATAATTTACACAAAGATGTAAGCCAAAAATCTGAACAGTTTAGACTTCACTGGGATCATGTATAGTCACACTTGGGTGCAAAGGACACTGGATAGTTCTTTTCAATTTGGAAGTTATTTGGCAATTTGGCAATCAGATCAGTTAACCTTGCTGGACACAGCGCAAGTTCTCCTTGCTCTGTAGAGATCAGAGACAGGGAATGTTCTGCACTGTCCCAACAGGCAGGTGCATATCAGACTTCTCTCCTCTTGATTTACTACCTTTTCTGTTGGGTAAGGTCTACTATGGGTTGTTGGGATTTTTGTTTGTGCGTTTGTTGTTTTTTTGGTTGGTTGGTTTTTGGGGGGATGAGAAGGGCCCCCCTTTCCCTTTTTTAATCCGCATTTTTCAACAACAGTACTTTGAGACTGGCATGGGTTATTTTTATGTCACACAGAAACAAATTCGTTATCTAGCTAGTCATCCCTCCAGATAAAGTTAACAGCGCTGTTGTTAAAGGTCCTAATCCCTGAAGTTACATCCAAACCTAAAACTCACTAGAAGTGAAAGCTGATGAGAACTTACCAATGAAGAGAAGCTGCTAACCCTTTAACTTGGTTATGTTTGGTTTGTTTACTTGGGTGTTTCTTCCCTTCTGTAAGACTTTGATTTTAGGTTTTACTCTTGCTGCTGCAATTTTCTACACAGCTGTGATTAATATCTTAGGATGTCTAAACTTGAAGAAAATCCACAAGGATGCCTGAGATTTTTTTATTTTGGATCTTGACAAATTGGAAACTTACATGTGTTGTGTTTTCTCCTGTGTAAATAAAAGTGTCTCATTTCTATGCATTATATTCAATTCCTCCATGAAACATACTTGGACAAACCTTGCAAACAGGAAAAGTCTCTTCTGTTCTCCACTCCCAGAAAGTAAAACTAAGTTCCATATACATGTATACACACGGATTTGAGATACAGCATAATGATAAAGTTGCTGCGAGACTACTACAGTGTCTTAAGGACTGAGCAGAGACATGCAAGTGAACACAGCAGAGGAGAAACAAAACCTGAAAGTCCACGCTTCTCCTTGACTTCCCATACCTTCTTAAGATTAATATTTTGCTCTTTAGAATTTAACAAGTTTAAATGGTTTCCAGCAGTCCTGCATGTATTTAATTGGATACAAATGACATGAGCATTTTGAAGACTAGAATAAGTGTATTTCTCACCTCCTTATCTGGTATTATATCACAGTAGAAAAAGGAAAATAAAAAAAAAGAGGAGGCAAAAAGGATACTACAGGAGGTCAGCTAGTGCACTTCCTAGCTGTAAGGCTCAATCTCACAGAATTCACTGCAAGCTGCTCTTGAAAGCCTCAACTGATGGAAAATAACAAGACCTCCCAAAAGGAATGTATCCAAGTGCTTTACTATCTGTGCAAGTAGTAATGAATGTGAGTTTTTGTCTCAGAAGCCCCTGTAACATCATCCTTGCTCTCATAATCTTGTGTGGTTTGGGTTGTTGTCGGGTTTTTTGTTGGTTTGGGGTTCTTTTTGGTTGGTTGAGGGTTTTTTTGGGGTGGGATTTTTTTGGTTTGTTTTTAGAGTTGAGCTCACCTCAGTCCCCTCGGCCATCATATTTCCATCCAAAAGGGAGTCAGCTGTGCCTGATCAGTGACTGCAAAACATGGAATTATCAGTGCACCGATGCTGCCCAGGGTGAGACTCCATGGTCCACACCAACAGAAACTGGCTTTGAAGTCAAGGTATTTCTAAAGGGGGATTCTGTGTGTGTACAAATTAATCTGGGCCAGGGAAGGTTTAGGTTGGGCATTAGGAGGAATTTCTTCACGGAAAGGGTGATTAGATATTGGAATGGGCTGCCAAGGGAGGTGGTGGAGTCACTGACCCTGGAGGTGTGTAAGGAAAGATATGATATGGCACTCAGTGCCATGGTCTGGGTGACAAGGTGGTGTTCACAGATTGGACTCAAAGATCTCAGAGGTCTTTTCCAACCTAATTGATTCTGTGATAAGCAAATATATATTCATTTTCCTATTACCTCAAATTGCTAAAGATGCCTTGTTGCCCCCCTTCCAAATAACACACCTACATACAAAGCACTAAAAAAAAAAAAAANCCTAATTGATTCTGTGATAAGCAAAAGAAAGATAAAGAACATCAAAAGCTATCAGCGTGTGAAAGCAAAGATCTAACAGAAAGTGGTGAAGTTAACAAGGTCTATGGCTGCTAAATGCCGTCTGTAATATTCCACTCATAAGTGCACCTTTAAGTAATCTATGCAATAATGTTTACAGAACCAATGCTGACCCAGCAGAGCAGATTAGCAGGCAGCAGGGTCCAAGGCTGAATATTAACACCTACTTCAAAAACGAGCTAAGGCGTGTCAGGTAACTAGACCAAATCAGTGGTGTTGCTTCTTTTATGAAATGAAGAGCAGGAGCAAGTCAGCAACGTTCACACAAAAAAACCTGCCCAAAAATCACAAGGCATTTTAAATGTGTTTCAATTAAAAAAGACAGAACAGTAGAACTGCCATATGGAAGTGCTTCCTAATTTCATCAAGGAACTCCAGCAGTAGTCCTAAAAGAACTAACACCTCTGCTAACGTTTTTCAGCTTTGGTGAACTCGATAATAGCTTTTGAATGATCTGATTCACCTGAAAAATTTCACTAGTCTGACCCAATAGCAGTGGCACAAACTCTGTAAAATTACAGCCTTCCCAATAGTTTGGGACCCCACACTCTTTCCATATGTCCTTGATATTCAAGAGCTAACAGAGACCATCAGGTGATTTCCTAACCCCGTGACTGTGTCAATTTCTCCCACAGAATTTTGTTAGATTTGTTAGATTGCAAGATAATGCATGAGAGACCACACAGAGCTCTAGTGAGAGGGCATTTAAATAGTCATTGGCACTTGTACCAGGCTGGAGGTCATTCACTGAATGGCAAACATGTCACTGTTTCACAAAATAACTTTCAATCCTTAGTGTCAGATAAAAGGGAACATTAAGGATGAAGTTCAAGCCCCAGGCATTTAAAAAGGATATGACGATACAATCCTTTCAGAGGTAACCTGTTTACAGTCAGTAACATTTCCAGGAGAAGACATATAGTAAAGTAAAGAGACAATCAAGCTTGCAGAATGATGGAAGAGCATTCAAAGCATATTGTTTCTTCCTCTTGTTCTCTTTGCTTTAAATTCAACGCAGAATTTTATAGTCCCTTTGCACAAAGAGACAGCTATATATTTTCCCCATAATTCTGAAGCAGTCATTGTCCTATTTGTTGTGGCTCTGTCTCTCACGGCATATAAATGACCTCGCTTTGGTGAGATGAAGATAGCACACCAACTCTTAACCACTATCTCTCAGTGCAGCTCAGTTCAGGAGTGCATTTGACTCGGCGCATGGAGAAGTGGGAATGGGGGAAGAAAGGAACCCTCACTGGCAGCACAGGCTCCCTGTCTCTGAGAGGACGCTCAGCTCCAACAAACCCTCTGCAGGGAACAGAAGAGAGCACAAGGACAAGATCTGCTGCTTCTTTGCCACCCCTCCACCTCAACAAGGCTCGTACCAGGAGCTGTTGGATGACAAACTGAGGAAGGTACCTCCTTCTGCATCACTCCACTGGCTAAAACCAATAATGAGCTTTCAGCACAGTGCAAGGCCAATCCCTGATCACAACTGGAGAGGAGCGAGAATCCAGGCAACGTAAAGCATTCCCTGTGAGAAAACAGCTTAGCAAACTGGCACTCTGCCCTTCTCGAAATCTCAAGTGGTATTCAGGGGCAACCTTATTAGAGGATGCTGCAGCATTTCCACTGTTAAGCAGTCACAAGCACAGCACACTCAGCTCCTGAAGTTCATGGTATTAAAATAATAAATTAGAAACACTTGTCTCTCTGCAGAAGTGCCTGCAGCACAGTCTGGGACAAGCAGCGGGAGGCAATGACAGTGCAAGGAAAGGGTACAAACAGCAGGAGGGAAATGTCGAGTCTATCAAAGGATGCTCCAGAACAAACAAAGCTACTCTTGTCAGAAATTCATAGGCCAGAGTGTGACATCATTATGAGCCTTCTGCCACAGCTTCACCCTGTGAAACTGCTGCCTGACCATTCACCACAGCATCCAGGACTTCACGGGGGACTTTTGAGAACCTTTTTAACAGTTTCACTTCATGAGGAAAGGAAAATATATTTGTTTCAGTGTGCAAGACACACATTTAGAGCTCAATCCCACTTTAAATTCCACCTCGTTACCCATTCTGAACTACATTAAGCAAATCAACACAGCTCCAAAGCCCACAGCACAGCATCCTGACTGTAGCATGGTGATTTCAACAACGCTCCAGCTGTTTGACTGAATAACGTTTGAAGTCCCAGAGCATACTAGTTAACACAGCAGTTCTCAAATATCCACTACTGGGACTTCAATCAGGTGCTATGCAGGGAGATCTACAATTTAAGAACTCGCTCTAACTACACTGACTAAAATTATCAAGGCTCACATGGCCCTGAAATTCCCATTCAGATACCTGATCTTATGTTCCAAAACCCGCGTTTTAGTCTGTTCTGTATAAATATCAGCATAATTTCTGAATGTCTTCAAAAAGAGAAACAAAGTAACTGATAACCTCCAAACAGAGCTGACAAATCATTCACAATCCCCCACCATAATGTGCCACTGTGTTTACACAGGGCTTTAGAGAGCAAGCAGAAACATTACAGTGCTCCTGGAAACTGAGGACATAGAGTAGCCCTAACACAATCCAATACCTGTGAAAGGCAACTATCCTAGAACGTAAACACTGATGCCACAGGGATAAATCCATAAAATCACAGAATGCCACCAGGTTGGAATGGACCTCAAAAGTCATCCAGTCCCAACCTTCCCTGCCATGGGCAGGGACACCTCCCACTAGACCAGGTTGCTCAAGGCCTTGTCCAACCTGCCTTTGAACACTGCCAGGGTTGGGGCATCCACAACTTCTCTGGGCATTCCGTTCCAGTGTCTCACCACTCACAATAAAGAATTTATTTCAGATATATCTCCCCACTTTCAATCTGCACCCATTGCTCCCTTTCCTATCCCTCCAGCTCCTGATGAAGTCCCTCTCCATCTTTCCTGCAGGCTCCCTGCAGATACACCACCCTTCTCTTCTCCAGGCTGAACAGCCCCAGCTTTCTCTGTCTTCATAAGTGAGGTTCTCCACTTCTCTTATCAACTTCATGGCCCCAACTTCTTAAGGTAACTTTTTGTCTCACCTTATTACATACTTAGTAAGCACTTATTATTTCACACAAGAGGACATCACCTTGCAATGAATCAAAAATAACCCATTAAAATCTCCCCCCATGCTCATTCCCTCTTTTCACCCAAAGCTACAGTGCACCTCAAAATACACATAAAGCAGTGTCAAATACACATTTCTGGCAGGAACACCCTGAGTACAGCTTTATCTGTTACCAGATTTGAGCACATCCTGAAGAAGTTTTTAAGAATCAGAGAAAAAAAAAAAAATAAAAAAATTACTGGAATGAGTTTAAACATGCTGTTAAACTGCTAGGTGTAAAAATGTATTGAAATGTCAAAGTGTACAATCTGTTAAACTCTGCCCTTCCTACAGATCTTGCTAGTAAATAAATAACAATATATACCTCATTGTGGCAGGTTGTCTGTGTGCCAGAACAGAGGGGAAAAGGGCAGTGTAAGCTGGAACTCAGCTGCTATGCCCAACTGGTTTTTATGCAGCCTTAAAGTCACGTTGTAGAAAGATACAAATATTTACTGTTTATAATGTTATTGTTGAATAACAAATCGGACCTACTGAAATAGACACTGCAAACACACAGTGAAGAAGAGGTGCCTATTCCAAACAGTGTGTGAGCCACTTTGACAGTCTGTGCTTATTTCATGGGCTCCGTCCCTTACACAGGTAATGAGGTTAATGATCTGTGCTAACGAGGATTACCAAAACAACACCAACACCACAACACTGCGTGGGAAACGCAAAGGGAACCCCCAAAGCATTGCTGTGCAGAGCTGAAAAGGCTGGGGGGGTGCAGGGACAGGAGAGGACACATGGGGAAGGCAGGGCAGGGACAGGGACAGCGACAGAGAGGGATGGAGGCACAGAGAGAGGGATGGGGGGACAGAGAGAGGGATGGGGGGACAG
>VWZG01001764.1:564691-667428 GCA_013396735.1 Grallaria varia
CCTTCCCGGCCCCTATCCATCCCTCCCAGCCCTTTCCATCCCTCCCTCTCTCCATCCCTCCCAGCCCTTTCCATCTCTCCCTCCGTGCCCTTTCCATCCCTCCCTCCCTTCCCCTCCCTATCCCTCCCTCCCGTCCCCTCTCCATCNCGCTCCCGTGGGCGCTCCCTGTCCCGGGGCTCGGCAGCTCGGAGGGCGCGGCGCGGGGGCCGCGGCAGAGGGCAGCAGAGGAGCGCCGCTCCCGGCTTCCTGTCTCTCTCCCTCCATCCCTCCCTCTCTCCATCCCTCCCAGCCCTTTCCATCTCTCCCTCCGTGCCCTTTCCATCCCTCCCTCCCTTCCCCTCCCTATCCCTCCCTCCCGTCCCCTCTCCATCCTTCCCTCCCTGCCTCACCTGTGGAACTTTTCAGGGCCAGGTTGGATGGAGCTCTGAGTGACCTGGTGTAGTGGAAGGTTGCCCTGTCCAGGGCTGGGGTGTTGTAATGATCTGGACGATCTTTAAGGTCCCTTCTGATGCAGAATGTGCTGTGATGATCCCAACGACTGGAGGTGTGCCTTTGGTTTGAATGCTTCTAACGCTAAACCTTTGCTGTTGACCTTCCAGATGAACTGCCCTGCCACCTATCAGAGATGACACTCCACAATTTTAGGCCACAGAGACTGATAGAAATTCAGAAGCTTTGGAAGTGTTCATGCCTTGACAATGAGAGAAATGAGATTGTTGGGAAACAAGGAGAGGGTATTAAAGACATCAAAGATTACTGTTGTTTACACTATAGATTTAGAAAACACTTTGTTTCACTTTCGTGTCATGGAAAGTTTTCTGCCCTCTCCACTGAGAGCTTGAATTTCAAAGGCTGTTAGGGCTTTGGTATCATCTCAGCTTCTCATTCTTCAAGCAAGTGAAGAACAGCAACCATCAGGAAGAAGCAGCCTGCTGTCCCAAGAAGGGAGACCATGTGGGACCTGCCATGCAGTTGGCCTGTGCTCTCCTCTCCTTAATTGTCTCTTCTTCCACTGTTTCCCCACCCCTTTCCTTTCAATTTTGACAAGCACTTTCCTACTGCCTGGGAATATTATTAAACCTCCAGGATAGCTTATTTTTCTTCTTCAGTATCTGTCAGTGTCTCTGTAATTATTTTTTTTAATTTGTGCTTGAGTAGTACCATCTGGTACAAATTGCTACTTGTGCACAAGAATAGCCACACTTGCTCAGAGGGAGGGTCCATCTCAGGGCCCTGTTCCTTGTAGTCTTCACTTAAGGTATTCCTCCTCCTCTTCAGTGTTTTGTTGGGCTTTTTACTGTAAACACATCGATTTCCATCTCTCTATTCCCACAAGATGCTTTTTCCACCTCTGTCACATCTGGGCTTCCAGGCAATCCTTTACCAGCCACTGCTGCAAAGAAGTAATTGTACTTCTCTCTGCTAATCATAGCATCACAACATCACAACAATAGCATTGCAAAGAGAAATCAGTCCTGAGAGAACAGGCTGGTGCTGGTATCCTTAAAATCCTTGTGCAAGGGTCCACAGGGTAAGGCAAACTGCCAGCCCACTCCACAACCAGGCACAGGGCAAACAAGTCAGGCATACTTTCTCTCCCTGACCCCTGGCTTTCTTTCGCTGGTCTTTCCTTTGGGCACAAACCACAGTATAAAGTTCTTTTTAAGAGTCAGCTTCGCAGGAATAGGTTCAGTCCATGCTCAGATGCACTGTAAGGCAGGACCTGACAACTATTTAATACTGTTTATCAGACCCTAACAAAGGTGTCTGGTAGAGGCAGTTTCAGAGAGCAAAATTAGTAACTCAACACCGACTGGCATGTTCTCTTATGGATAGTCCCTTAAGGACAATGAGCAGTCAGTAGGCTGATTTACTTTTTTGAACTATAAGCACTTTCACCTGCTTTTTGCACTTTACATCTGTGCTACGACATCCACTCAATTTTCTTCTGAAGGGCTACCATTTAATGAGCTAATGATGTGTGGTTTTTTTCTTGTCACACATGGGAAATTCCTCAGTAAATATTACACCTGCTTTTCCAGGTCACATACGAGATTCAGCAATACCTTTTTCCTTTAGCTGGGTCTCAGACCAGACCATCTCCTCTGCTCGTTTCCTCTGGTTGTATATGCCTACATTACTTTGCCAGATTTGTGAACATATAGAGAGGCTATTAAAGAAAGACATCCTCAGAGCACTGATATTGTGCTTTGATTACTGCTGTCTCCTCTGGTTAGTTAAAAGGAGGGCAGGTGACCTCAGCACTAAGTGAGGGAATAAACAGGCAAGCAGCTGTAGTTCCCGAGTGGCAGATGGGGCTGTCTGACAGAGGAGGTTTCAGAATGACTGACAGGAAAGGCTGAGGGAGTGTTCAGACCTTTTAAACCTCCTCTGATAGTTCACCAGCCAGTCATGCCTCTCACCTGAGATATTATCCCTTCAAGCTTGTAAAGAGTTGATGTCTGCGTAGGGAGGAACTGCAATTTATATGTATTATTATATACATTTATATATGTGAAAAATTCCTCTTAGCAGACTCCATATAGCTTCCTCTGCTTTAGGAAAACTATTAAGAGGAGCAGTCATTTGGGTAGCTTCTACGGAGCACAGTTATGACATGACTACGACTGCACTTCAGCACCATTAAAACTGGTCAGATGGGAAGAGTTGAAGGGTGATTAGGAAGGCAGCAGCTTTAATTTACTCATAACATCTCCTGGGACTCAGCAAGGAAAGAAGAGCAAAGTCAGTAGGAATTGCAAGGGGATTTGTACAAGAGGGCTAAAGCCAGAAATGTTTGCTCTACTTCCCTGGGATGATCAGTCTCTGCATAGCCCAGTACAGATGTACTGCTGAGGCTAACTTAGAGTGGCACTAGTTGCTTTCAGAATTGTTTTCCTTCTTTCAAGTGGACCAATCTAGTTTAGACTGAAAGGTTGAGAAGTATTTAAGGATTTTGTTCAACACAGGATAGGACCTGTCTCTAAAACTCACAGCATAATTCTGTCAGATAGGTCTGGTAATGGCAGACATCATCATTTAATGCTTTATCTTTTGGCCCCTTCCCTTCTTCCATTCTTCACCAAAATGGGAATCATACCTCTGTGCTTGAGTGAAAGTACTCTGGGTTCTGTCCAAAAACTGTGGCAGATTTCAGTAATTGGCAACATCTACCTGAAGCCTTTTGATTGGAAAGGATGTAGAATCCAAACTACCCAAGCACCTTCAGAGGTCCCTCTTGATGATGTCTGAAACAAGCTGCTTGTAAAGCAGGGGGCATTTGTTCCTCCAGCTACTCCAGTTTTATTGCTAAAACAGAACAGTCTGTACAAGGCTGGCAGTGAGAATCCATGCAATGTGTAAATGTCAAAAATATTTTCTTCTTCTCTCCACACGTTAACTTTACACTAAAATGAATCCAGAGTTAAAACTAGCAGGCTAGGATGGTTCTTTCTGGTATCTATCCTGGTATTTATGCAGAATAAGAAGGTTGAGAATGTTTAGCTAGCTCAGCTGTCTGATTGTACATCCCTAAGTGCTTTATAATTCAAAAAATGCAGGCATCAGTAGATAAATGGGATGCTTTATTATAGACATCATATCTTTGCAATTCTCCTGTGCCAACAATTTAAGTCGCCACAACCTCCTCAGAACTCAAATCACCAATTTGAAAGGTACAGTCATTGAGGGAAGAGGAGGAAAGAAAAAAAAAAGAAGACCTGCAAACACAGGCAGATAGAATCTAACACACACCCCTCTTCAAGTCCAGGCCCTGTAACAGTTAATCGAGTCAACTGCACATTTGTTTCAAGTCCTGAAGAGATTATGAAACTGTAAATAAATATGATATTAAGTGCAATCAGTTTCTGTAGTGGTGTGGAGCAGGCCAGAGATAAAACTTAAGAATTATATTAGATCACACAGTAAAGCAGAAGAAAATAGTGGAATAATAATCCTGTGGCTCACCAGGCAGGACACTGCGTTTGGAAGACCTGGGTTTTAATCCATGCTCTGCTACTGGCAGAGTGAAACCTCACGGATCCACAGCCTCAGGTGTATATGATATCTGAGGAACTGAGTTACCTTCGTGAGATCTAGTTTATAGCACTCTGTGCCTTGTTTGCCTCATCTATATAATGGCATCAGTGAGGTATACCCATACTTTTAAATCAACCTGAGATCAACAGCCAAATACAAATGAATCTGTATTACTAATGAATAGACAGATGGCATTTGTTTATGAATCAATTCTATACAAATTGAGAAGAAGATTTATTATGATCATCAACAATATTCTGTCATGAAGATGGATGAAAGATAAACTTTGGAAAGAAGATTGTGTATTCAAGTGATAACTTTTAGAAATAAGGCATTTGCATCAAATCAGCTGCTCTCCAGACACTGGATAGCAGTAAGCAGAGACAGCACAGGCTAATACCTGTCACTGTGTTCTTGACTGCCTGAAGTCAGGAGACTATGCAGATTACTGAGAGGACAGGCGAGCTGTTTGACTAACCTGGCTGGGATTCCTGAGAGGCCTTTGCTGCTGTGACCTGGCAGCAGCAGAAGAGCTAAGGAGGAGAAACAATCCAGTGATTTGCTGCACTCTGTTCTGCCTGGAAGAATTGTCTTACCTTGACTGACGGGTGCAGGAACTGTCACTGTCTTCTCAGTGTGGGACAACCAACGTGGAGAATCTCTCTGTAGTTTCCTCTCAGGACCTTGTCTCCAGCACAGTAATTTCTCATGTAGGTCCGTTTCATAGCACTAAAAAAGGCACACATTTTTAGGTCTCAATGTCTTGACCCTGAGTCTTGTTAACTGTTCTACAAGCACAGCCCTCTCAATAGGCAGCCCAAGGAGGCAGCATTTGGAAAGGAACGTTAACTCATTTGGACTGGATGTGAGGGCAGATGGGATGGCATTTGCCCTCCCAGGTGTGAGATGTGATGAATGCTGTCCTGTGTCTCTGGCCATGTCCATGTGCCGCTGTGTTCAGAGTGAGAGAGAGGAGGTTGCAGCAGCTCCACACTGCAGTCTCTCAGGTTCTCATCCCTGCCCCATGGGAGCGAGCTGTCTTGTAGAACTGCAAAGGGCAGCGTTTCCCTGCAGTCCTTTGGGCACACAGCACAGTTGGTGTGACCCCAAGGCTGCACAGATCAGGGGGTGAATCGTGGCTCAGGGTAAGATCCTGCTCACAAGTCAGGAGTGCCACCTCTGCCCTGCCCGATGGTGGTGTCCACAGTGATGAAAAGTGGGGCCATGGATACTGACATTTACAGCTGAGTTGGCTCTCCAAGCTACTGTTCTAAGAGAAATGTTGAGTCAGTCCTGCAAGGACTGAAATCTGTCAGGGATAGTGTCACTGTGGGGGGAAGCCACTTAGAGGGATCTCTGGAGTGGAAACGATGGGAAGCACCCAGCTGCTCCAGTATCTGTGGTAGGTTCCATAAAAGTGGCAGCACTGTCTGATGAGCTGTTTAAAAGGTAGCAATAGAGAAAAGATAATGGCTACTATTCTGAACAATGCTGCCTGAGCCTGCCCTTAACTCAAAGGCTAAATCTATTACGACTTTCTTGCTAATTCTGCCCTTTGGGTCCCAGGTGGAGGCAAAAGAAGGTCCTGCTGGGTCAGAGGGCAGCCCTCAGATACACCTTCTGGAGTTGTGATGTGAGGAAAAGAAACAAGCTTCCCTCACTTGCACAACCTTTTTCAAGTAGTGCATGCAAAGACACTCCCCTAGCTCGAGATGCCTGCCATTAATGCCTCTTTAATTGAGAGAAAGGAAAATCCCTGAGACACCCTATGGGGCAATGAAAGACATCATTTATTCACATGCATCAGATGCTGCTGCTTGTGGACATACATACAAATATGCCATAGATAAATATGTTGCATCTTCTTGCAGTTTAGTTGCTTAAGTTAGCTGCAGGCTGACATATGATAGAGTTCACATTTAAATCTTCAGAGTAGAACACTTTGAAAGCAAACCTATTAAGGTTAATAGAATGAACTTACAATGCCCATGGTTAAGAAGGGGGAGGGAGTGAGACACTCAGTAAATTGTTCACCAAATAGCCTGTCACCTCTCGGTCTGCAGCTGAAGGCCTGCCGATGGATCATTCTATTATCTTTAATAAGCTTAATTTTAAAGTGGTATGCACATCAAATGTAAAATATCAACTCCAGTTCTGTTATTTGTGATCCTGGATCTACCTTAGATATGTTAATAAAGAATATATACAGCCTCAGAAAGTGCAAAGGTGTTACACACACTACACTCACATAAAAATATCTAAAATTTAAAAAAAAAAGTTTTTCTATGCCTTAAACTAGTCCATGCATACAAACCAGTCCAGTATGTACAAAGTAATTTCTAGGAAATGCATTCAGAATTGAACAAACTCACTGATCAGTTATTTGGGGATTTTATACCTACTTCATGAGAAAACAGCCATTGATTTAATACTTAAGGTCAGATTTTCCAAGTGCCTAAAATGCAGATTAGAACCCTCGGAGATTTTGCTATATGTGATTGCATTCATCCTTGGGAACTTTGTCACCTTAGGAAATTCTTCTAAGGATTTTGAGACAGACTCCCAGACCCAGCTGGGCTGCTCCTGCATTTGCTGGAACAATTTGTGCTCCTGCAGCACCTCAGCTTTTCCTGTCCTCCCCTTTAAGAAGTTCTGCTGAGTGCCACAACATTGATCACATTTGCTTGGCACCATTTCATAGAATGCTTTGGGTAGGAAGGGACCCCAAAGCTCCTCTGGTTCCAGCCTCCCTGCCATTCCAGATGTTTGCCTTCCCTTGACCATTGCTGCAGTTGTTCCATCCCTGGCAGTGCCAAAGCCATGCCCCGGCTTCCACTGCAGGAATATTCTGAGTTTACTCAGGGACATGGCTAAGAGGTTCCTCACCGTGATAACCAACGAGGAAGATGTTCCAAACAGATTCAGTGTGCATCAGCCTGGCCCTGGAGGTACAATCACCACGGGTCACTAAAGGACATCGTTATTCACATACCAGGGTTCTGCCTGTGAACCATAAAGGACAGAGAGAAGGTTGGCAGCACGGCTGTAAAAAGGAAGAGGTGGGTAAGGCAATTAGCACAGAGCTCAGGGGTGTCCTCCCCCTCCGTGCAGCACAAGTGGCAAGGGACAGAAGGCAGGAGGGAAAACCAAGCCTAATAACAAGCTGTGGATTGATGTTAGCTGGTGTTTGTTTGTAAACTGAGGTTTATCCCATCCAAAGCACTCCTTGTGCTGTGACGTGTGCTTTTGCCTCACTTTTACTGGCATATTAATTTTACCTGAAATTTGTTACGTAGACTGGGATAAATTCCACAAACAGAACAAAGATCTTAAATCAGTATATTTTGAAACACCAGATTGTACTGGCTTATTTATCATTGTGTCATGCTACCTGACAGTTTTTATTTAAACCAGTGCAAGTTTGTATTTAGGCAACTCCTTTAGCTCAGCACTTCAAAATATTTAAGCTTTAAAAGGCTTAAAATTAATACCTTACCTGAATATCACTATGGATTAGGCTCTCTATACTTTGTACATTTCCTTTATTCTGGTTTTCTCTCTCTTTAATATTTGTTTCCTCGTGCCTTTCTTTTTCTCCTTGCTCTTCCTTCCCGTCTGTAGAGTTCTAGCCTTGTCTTCCCCTGGGCCCTTCTACCTGAAATAATGGAGCAGAGTAACTTTAGCAAAGCTGATTAATATTATTTCCTGCCTTGGTAAGAAGTGGAGAAGGGAATACTCTTGCAAATATCACCTACTTAAGATGCTAAGCCAAAGAAATCTGTGTTACACTTGAGGCTATACACTGCAAATGGTGTATCCCAAGAAAAGCTAGAGTTCTTTGCGGGGAGGAAGGAATTGCTGACTCTCAATGAAATTATTTCCTAAAGATATTTAATCTGGGATATGACTCCTGGCTCAGTTCAATATAATTTTAATGCAGGCCACAATTATAAAAGGTGCAGTGCTTTCCTTTTTGTCCCCTTGCACCCCATTTCCCTCATGTAGTTATGCTCCAGCTTTTATCCCAGGTTTGTTTTTCCAGGGCAGATAGAGCAGTGACCTTAAAACTTCTTTAAAGTTGAGGGGCTGTTAAAACATTCACAAATTGTTGCAGGCTGTGAATTATGTTTTTGTTTTTGCCTGATGCATCATTAGAGAAACTGATTTCAAAATGTGGTAGATTTGCATGCCCCAAGTAGCGGAATTGGTTGCACAGGAATATTTTATAAGGAACTGGAAAAGCCTGGTAGGCCAATTTTAATTAGAGTTGAATTTTACTTCAGCAGTTGTGCTCTGAGATTTAAGAACAAAACAAACCAACAAAAACCACAGCAGCCTCAGTTCTGTAGCAACTAGAAAGTAAAGATCTAGTATTGGGTTATTTACTTCATTCTTACTATGGAATATATTTCACCACACATACTATAGTGCAAAATTCTTACTTGGACCATGGCAGGGCATGTGAGGAAGAAGTAAATGTAATGAGACCAATAAATAACACATACACTACCAAAAGGTGGAAAACAGACTATAATAAGTCATTAAATGTCTATGGTAATTTAAAAGCATCCTGTATACTGGAATACAAGCTTGCCATCAGAGCATAATATGTTGCCTCAATAGCAAATCAAATTAAGAGGGCGAAATGGAAACACTTTGGAAAGTCTCTGTGGTTTTTCAGAATCCCTATTCATAGAATAGAAGACCAAGAAACAAGTTTGGTGCTATTTCTTGATAGGCTAAAATGATGTCTTAGTCTGTTTTGCAAATGAAAGGAGGCTTTTCAAAATTTCAGAAAGTGAATAATGAGGATCTGTACATGTGAAATCATGGGGAAAGGTGAGAAAAGGAATTTGCTCATCTCTAGTAATTTCTGAATTTACAGGTCAGTTTTCATGTTGACAGAGAAACAGGTTTCTTCCAGTTCTATGTTAAAAACTGTGATAAAGGAAGGAAAAGCTAGACTCACATGTTGAAGACACTGGAGAATCCTCCTGGAACTGCTCACTTTCTAAGCTTTACATTATGGGAAAACAGGTTTACTAAGTATTTACAATCAGTCTCACACAAGTTGCCTATACATGAGTATCTTAGCACTCATCTCAAGTAAGGGAGAGTGGAGTTTGGGTTTGAAGGGCAGAGTCCCAGGGAATGAAAGCTTTGATGAGGAATACCAAGGAATAGGGGAAGACCAGTTTATCCTTGATGTGGGTAACGTCTGGCTTCCATTAACTGCAGAGCAGGGCACTCAGCTTTGTTGTGCATCAGCTTGTTAGGGGCAGAAAAAAGTGCAGACCCAACTATGTTAATTCAGCAAAATATAGTGCGCCAGATTTACTGTTGGATTATTTTTTTGACACCACTATCTTCTTATGAGCAAAAGTTAACACACTAATGAGCTAAGAATTAATTTTCACTCCAGTGACAGTTTTAGCAGTCTGATAGTTCACCATGATCTCATAAATCCAGAAAAACTGAATTGATGGTGCAAGTTACATCTTTCATACAAAATGCCCTAACACCAGTCCTGGTCACTGCTTAGGTGTACCTCTGGGTCCTAGCGTTGACTGTTTCTGTCTCCTTCATCTCCTGGTGATGGTGGGGACTCACATCACTGGCATTCTGAAGTCCTTGCTGGGAGGGCACGAATGGTGGGACTTTCTTCCTCTCCAGTCTTGGGTCTGCCTGTGACTAATTCCGTTCATTTTCTCATCCCAGTCTCATCCTCCTTCATCAGATCCCAGCCAAGGTTTGAAAGCTGCACAACAGCCTCACTTAATCAAGGGGCTGCTGTTGTGGGCTCTGTCAGCCCTTTGCTGTCAGTGAGACTCATGGAGCAGAAACCCATCGACCGAGGCACCAGCCAGGTGGCTGCTGCCAGCACTAAGCCAGCTCCAAACACCTCAGCCCAGAGCAGACCCACGTAAGTCCAGACACCCTGCTCTGTCAGGTCAAAGTAAAGCTGCAGCCTTTTTAAAGTGACTGCAAAAAAATCAAATTCCCCGTCCTAAAATGGCTGAAATCATTTTTGCCGGGTTACAATTTATGCCGTATATAATTGATTAATGTATGAATCAGCCAGGATGAAGATAAGGAGACTCTTAAAGAATGGCTGTTTGGAGCTGTTCCCCAAGGTGATATCACAATGGCTGTCATTCACATTATCTCTGCAGTGCAGCGGGTGGGATGCTCAGGAAGTCTGGCTCTTGTTACGACTGACTTTGATTTTAAAAACAAAGACAGCAGCTCATAATATGCTTTTTTTTTTTCCTTTTCTTTTCTGTTGCAAGCACAGCTCCCCTTCAGTTACTTCATCTGTAACTCCTGTAGAGGGACGGATATAACAAATGCTGCAAACTAACTTGAAAAATGAACAATAGTAATGAGAAGTAAAGTGCAAGTTTAATGAAGTAGGAAATCCAGCTTCATTAGTTCCAGGATCCACAAGGCTGTTTAATGTGTAGCACCTCAGGCTGGGTAAAAGTTGTCCAGAGCCTTTCCTAGTGTGGTTACACAAATTAAGATCCTCAGTACGACTGAAAAGCCCCTTCCTCTGATGATGGAAGGGATCTCAGAGGGCTGCAGTGTGTAAAATCCAGTAAGTAAAGAACCCTGTCAGAGCAGGATGTCGGCAACTCTTGTACTGGATTACTACAGAACAAACGTGATGCTTGTTCCACTAAGCTCTTTCGGTAGTTAAAAAGAAATCCAACCTCCAAATGAGTCCCCCTCAGCTGGCAAAAACATCTGCAGTAGCTGCCAATAGGATGGACCTGCAGCCCTTCCCCAGGAGCTCCTCTTTCAGTGTGCTCGCTTCCAACCCTGCGGCTGCCGGCACGGTGTTGGGGTTGAGCTTGGTGTTGGTTGGCATTGGTGTTGGGTGCCTGATGGTGACAGGGAAACTCGGGATGTGCGTGGGGCAGGGATTAACAGCACCACCCAGCAGGAACCCTGCTGGGGCTGTGGGCTCAGGAATCATTTCTTTGCCTGTCCGGTGGGAGTCTCGAGACCATTTCAGTTAAAGCGAACAGGCAGAGGTAGAAAGAGAGGCAACTGACCGCAAAGAAATGAAGTAATTAAGGTACTTCATATTTCTACACAATCTTTCACACTTTAACCACTGCCTTAGACATGAGATGAGCAGGACATGATCAGTGGACAGATCTCTCCATTAGTCCAGGACCAGGGGTGTTCGAATCATGTGGAGAAAAGGCTGGAGAGGACTGTTTAATCCTCCTGAGTACAGAAAAAGTGGATCCAAGGGGCAGAATACTGCTGTTTGCATTTTAAAGAAATGTGCACCAGGCAGTCAGATCTGGCCATTTGTCTTCTGAAATGACAGCATTAGAGCATCTCTTCCCCCTCCACTCTCCATCCCATCCATTCCCTTCAGACCCTTCCACAGGCAGAAGCTGTAGGACTGTCTAAGTCTGAGACACCACGTGTTGCTCTCTCCTTGCTTTGGCTTCCAGCCAGCCCTGACTGTTTTGGACAATGCCATTCACACACATTGCCCCTGACAGAACAAACGATGATCAATGATCGCTGCTCCTTTGTCCCCTGATACCAAAGGTACCAAAATTGGGCCGTGGCACCAATCAAGTGAAGGCAAATTTTGCCAGTTCCCATTTTATTATTCATTTCCACAGCAACTTCTCATCAGCGAGTGGTGGCCACACAGTGATGAAAAGTGGGCTTAAATTTGAAATTGCAGTGGTGTTTACTTAAAAATGCTAATGGCACTGCCAAAGACCATTGGGAAGGTATTAATCCTCCTCCCAATGTATTTTAAAAGTTGTTTCTATAGCAAGCAGATCATGAAACATATTTTAACATCAGTGATTATTTAAAACAAGCCGTTTAGTCAATCCTAATTTTCCAACAGCAACAAAACAGAATTTCATCTCTTAATTAAGCCGGCATTCAAAGATTGATTCAGCAGAGGATCTGAGTAATGCAATAAAACAGAAGCCACCTACCAGGGTACTCATCTGCAGGCCCAGCTTATTGTCTGTACTCCAATGAACTGACCATTTGTTAAGTGACTTAGACAAAATGCTCTCAGCTTAAAAAAAAATTAAAAAAGGGGGAAATTAAGCATCTGTTAAAGGTTCTGCATAGAGTAACTTCTGGTATAAAAGTTTCTTTGGTATAAATAAAGAATTTATTCTTTGCTCTGTTAATCTTTTGTGTCTGGTCTCCATGCTCAACTTTATTACATCACCTCTTCTGTCAGCAATCACTAAAGCTCCCTTCTGCTCACCAAGGAGGAGGACAATCAAATATTTCCAAAAAGAGCTTTGTCTATGTATTTCCATGAGCCAATTTCTTTTTTTCCCGCCTCATAAGAACTTTGAACTTACTCACCAGGTTTCCCGGGAAATTCTAATGCAGTAAAAGATGGGGCAACCAGCATGTCTGGAAGAGGGAATACTTCTGAGTGTTCATGGCCAGTGCTTCAAGGGGAAGGAAGTCAAGAAAGTGCCTTGTAAATCTGCAACCTTTTCAGGAAAAAGAGAAGAGGGAGGAGGTAGTAGATTTGGTCCCTTTTTTCACATTTAAAATAATTGGCAGGCCCTCAAATCAGCATTGTGAGTTAAAGATCTTCGTTGCCATGAGAATAGGGGTAGTGAGGAAACATGAGGCAATTTGGTATTTGTTAAAAACTGCCAGATCTCCTGATCCCAATAGGTTCCTCCAAGTCCACAGCCAGCTACCTCCCTTCAAAATGCACCTTCCTTGGTGCAGAAGTCTGGAACGGTGAGCACTGAGACCTTTGCAAAGTATCAACTGAGCTTTTCCACACTAACGAATGCTCTAGATGCAAAAGATTACAATACCTTGTAAAAACCAATGAATCACCTATTCACTATTATATTTACCACTACAAGAAAGCCACACCCAGAACAACGATGCAAAGTTGCTTTGCTACTTGATATTAGATGCAAAAAAAAATAAAATAAAAAATCCAACACAACAAGCCAAAGAATTAAATATAGGTAAAAATCAGTTTAACTGCATGTAGAAGGAGTTATATCAGAAGTCCCTGATCATGAGGAATAATAATCTTGCATTTACTAAAGGGGCAGTAGAACTGCCCAAGAGCAGTCAGAATACCTCTTGTATATATTATCAAAGAGCTACTGCCTCAGCAATATATTTTCTCTACCATTTTCTACAGTTCTCATCCCTCATTTAGAACAAGGAGCTCCCCTGTAGTCCCGAACCACGGTCATCACCTAAATCTCATGTAGCATCAAGGCAGAGTGTTAATTCTGTTGAAGAGAGTAAATGGAGCTGGGTGCAAATGGCACATTATGGACTGCTAAATAAGCAATGCCTAAATGGTCTCCGAAATGAAGACCTTCCCATACTTCAAAAAATAATCTCTTTTAACCACTTCTATTGCTACAGTAAACAAAAAAGCAAATTAATACAATGCTACCACTTAAGAAAAAGGAAATGCCCTCTGATGGATTTAGCTGATATTAATAATCATAACACCAGAGCTCTTTTTTCCACATATCTCACTTAAAGCCATATTTCTCACCTAAAGCCACATAACAATTATGGGCAAAGTTTCCTACCTCTGTTTGCAAAAAATTAAGACCAAACCACAGCAAAACAACAGACCCTATCCCCCCTCAAAACAAACAAACACAAAAAAAGGAAAAAAACCCCAACAAAACAAAACCAAAGGACATCCCAAGAATTTAAGGAAGATTATTTAATACTTTGGAGATTCAAATTTGAAAGGGTTGCATTCTGTAAGGATTTGTTATGTTCTGACTAGCCTATGGAGAAATAAGCCCTCTAGTTATATTAGTCACGATGTACAATGCTGCATACATGTTAACATGATTTCCTTGACTCTACCCTTTGACCCTACTTGAGATTTTAAATCTGGGCAACTTGCCTAACGTATCTTTGTTATAAGGTGTTATCAAAAGACTTTAATACACTTCCGGGTATTTTTCTTCTCAACTGTTCTCAGTAACATTTTTGCAGTATATTTTCTGAGTAAAGTTATTTTTTATTCCAAGGTGGGAGCAGGCACAGAGTGCCAGGCAGCATCACAAGCAGAAACTCTCACTGCGGGCAGCAATGAGAAACAAGGCACTCTGAAGGTCCACAGAGCTTGTGCAGGAAAGGGCATGAAGGTGCCTTTTGGAGCTCTCCACTACCTGTTTCATCTAAATAAAGGTGGCTGTGTAGAAAAGCACACACTAGAATAGCCAGTTTCCCCTGTTTTCACTAATACCATGCATCAGTACAGAGATTTTTAAACACCAAACAAGCCATAAACCCAGAGCATGTTACGAGTGAGAGACACCTTTCCATGAGCGAGGAGCAGCTGCACTTGTTAGTGTCCTCTTCCTACCTCTGAAATTTGGTCTTTGTTCCTCCCAGCACAGACAAGAGAACTCATGAAACCCTCGCCAAGCTGCAAAAGCTTGCCAATTAAAGCCCACGTGGAAATATTATGAAGAGAGGAACAGTTATAATAAGGACAGATGGACTGTACATAACAGATAGCGGTTTACTTCTTCAAGGGTAATTACAAAAGTTGTTGGAAAATCATCAGGCCCTTATTCAGCCAGCCAGGAAGACAGAAGGCAGCTGTACAAATACCAACGTTCATTGTGAAATGCAGCCAAAAATAAGAGCTGAACTGGGCATCCTGGAAAAAAAGTTGTCTAAATGCATCATTGGTTCCTGGTGGGACTGCTCAAAGGTGGCCACACAAGGGTTTGGAAAAGGATAGTCAGAGAACAATTACAGTGGCTGGTTATTGAGGCATCAAGGGGTTTGTGCTGGGCCTTCTCAGTGTTTGCAGAAGTACAGAGAATGATGAAAGGGAGAACGTGCTGCTGACATTTTCTGATGGGCTCAAGGTGGGTGTAACTGCAGGAGCACAAAAAGGTTGGGGCCGGAATTAGAGAAACCAGAGGCAATTACATGACAAGAAGTACAAGATACAGTTTTCCAGGGACAGTCAAGTTTCACTCATAAGGCAGCAGCCTATATGCTTAACCATGGGGGGAAAATGGGCATTAGAGCAGATTTTAGAATCAGTAGTGGTCTCTCCTATCACAAATAAAAGACATGCAAACGAGTGTGCTGCCTGTCAACACAAGGATAATGATTCACATCACTCAGAAACTGAGCTAGATGCTCTCTAGTGGAGTTTTCTGAGCACTTGAATTAATAGAGGTGGTAAACAGCTGGGCATAACAGAAGCCTAGGAAATAGATCTGAATAAGTGAGGATTGTAAAGACTGAAGAAAAGAATGATTAGAGTACACACCATAACTGTTCAAATACATAGCAATCTATAAAACAGAGGAGAAGCATGTCCTGCTTCTTCTTCTCCACAATGAATAGGGCATGAGTGGATTTAAACTACTGCAAGTAAGACTTATAGTAGCTACTAGGAGAACACATAATGATGCTTGAACAGAATAACTGTGCCAGGCAAGACTGGGGGTCCTCCACCAATGGGAGCTTTTCAGAACGGGTTATCTCCCTGGAAATTGTTCATGCACAACTAACACACCCTTGGGAGATTCTATTCTACTTGATTTTATCCTGATGATACACATACCATGCATGCTCTGCATATTCATGTTTGAAAAACAAATTAACTTGATCAGATTAGTTTGAGCATTTCACAATTCTCCTCTGCTCTTTCAAATCTTCCTCCACTGCTATTCACTTTCCATATCTTTTGGAACCTGTGGTGTTTTTGACTTATCTCCTTCATTCCCTGCTTCCCTTTTCCTCCCTTAAAAAGGGTAATTTTTCGCTCTGAAAATGTCAGCTACCAGGAAAATGCACAAAAATTAGGGACCGATATTTGTGACCAGGAAGAATAAAGGGTAAGGATACAGGATTTATTTGTCCAATTTGGTCTGTCCTTCAAGCCACTTTTTTTTTTGAACAGTCAGTAATGTTTTAAAAAAATTACTTCCAAGTGTGAATTCCTCTGTGCTCCTGTTGTGTGTCAGAACAGCCGCAGTGCCCATCACCTCGGGACAGGTGTGATCTGCTGCACGGCCACCTTGCAGTTCTCCTGCCAGACTGAAGAAGCCTGGCTGTTGCTCCCCATCCCTGCTCCACCTTGGATCATCCCAGGCTCCTGCCACGGCGGGGAGAGGCACGGAGGCATTTCCAGAGGACAGGGAAGCCCAGCTGGGGCTCACATGTGCCCTCTGCAAATGCCTCTCTGCCCTGCCTACAGAGCAAGCCTGGGGCTTAAATTGTCAACTCGCCTCTGGAAAGGACCGTACCCCGAAGGAAAACACGTGGAGCCGTGCTCAGAAACCTCTTTTCTTTCAGCGCAGGAAGTTTTCCTGAGGCAGGGACATCCTCGTGCTGTCACTGAGCTGGCACTTGCTTTGGTGCCATGGGGAGAAAAAGGACATGTTGAGTTTTAGAGAACATCCAGCCTTATTTACAGAGAGCTCCTGCAAGTAATTTATATACCAAAAAGAGCATAGCACCCTAACGAAGGCCTTCTAATGAGGAATTTGTCCTCCCAGGTGATAAGGCTCCGATGTGGGAACTCTGAGCTGCCGACAGACAACATTGCCTGGAAAACAGCAGAGGCTAAATGGGGCCACCAGGTCTGAAAAAAACCCTACAGGATGCAAAATGTTAAGTGCCTTCTCAGTAGAGAGCAAACACTTAATGAAATGGGAACGTTTGATAGCCCAATAAACAGATAAATAAGACAGGCAGCTATAGATTACATAGGGTTCCAGTGACATGATTAATCCAGAGGGGACAGCTCATCTGGATAAGGACATTACTAGAATCTTTGTTTATGGCCTCGCAATTTATAGTGCCTGCATTGTAAAACAGGATTCTCAACAACAAATACAAACTGGATTTTTATGTGTTGGGGTTTTTTTTGGCAGAGCTATATCAAACAAAAAATTGCAAATGCCAATTATTTTTCTCTACAAGAAGACGACCCTTTAATCATTCAGACTCTGTTCCCTTGATGGCTGAGTTGAATAGTTTAGCTTTTTTGGATGAAAAAATATACATAAATTTAGAATTTCTCATTACGATGCCATGTTTCTGAGCGACACCTTTCATACCCAAACAATAAATAATTCTGGGGGCCTTTCTTGCCCTCTATTAAAAGGACAACTGAAAGCATATTCAGCAGGATATTTCCATTTCTCATGAAGCAGCATGTGCTCAATCAATCATTGGTATGAAAACTCTGAGAATGTCACATCTATAGTTGCTACCATTTGTGGTGACTGCAAAACTAGGCACGGTGGTGGGTTTTTATGACCATCACCTCTGCTATTCAGAGGAATTGTGGCAGAATTTACAGATTACAGAATTTTCCGATTGTGTTAAAACTGGTTGCAGTGTCTACATAAACATAAGACTATAAACACTGGTTAAAGTTGAGACAGGAATTATTCAGTTTAACAGGAGCTTTGAAGTTTTATTTAAAAATTCTCTTTGAAGTCACCTATAAAAACGAAATTTAACTTTTGAGTCATGAAGTTTTCATATCATCAGTGAAAATTAGGTTGGCACAAAAAGACTTACAAATTAAACTATCAGTAATATTGACAGCCAGAAAAATGTAACCTGATCTTTCTTCAAAAGAAATCTAAACAACTGTAATTCCTCACCTTGTTTCAACTATTGTTTCTCATCTGGTCATCAGTTTTCTTTGGAAGATGTTTCCCTCAATTTTTTTCATGACAAATAACATAAATAAATAAATCTAAGAGCCAAGTCCAAGTTCTAACCTCTGGCAATATTTACATTTTATGTCCAGAAAAGAAAGCTCTCATGCCATGGAGTGTGACAGATGACACATTGTCTTTTCAAATAGAGCTGGTTTGCCAGCAGAGCAGATTCTGCCCTGCTTTCCAAGACATCACTGGCCTCGTGGACTGGCAGCCTATTAGCAGAGTTAATTTTTTTTATTTTGTGTATTTTCCATTCTTTACAGAAGCTTTGTTCCACCTCCATATGTCCACAAAAATGGGCTTTCATCAGCACAGACCCCAGCATCCCAAATTTTGAAACATGGAGATAAAAATCAAACAAAAACCCAACCAAACAACCCCCCCAAAAGACCCCCACAAACAAACCAACCAAAAAACAAACAAGTCTCTTGCACTCTTGCTGAGTGTTTTATACATCTGGCACACATATATAAACACACACACACGTACTAAGGTACAAAAACAGAAACGGGAGCTGCTGATTTCATTTGAACAGAGAGGGTTTCATGCTCTCTGCTGACTCAAGAGCTGAAAATTCAGTGTTTACACACTGTTTTCAAAACTCAGGTTCGTTGGTAATTTTTTTCTTGCTTTATGACCTGCATTCATTCATGTATTTTGCAGCAGTTTTAAAGTCAGTAGTTACCTGGATCTTTGCATTTTGTAGCTGTCTTGTTCTTCCAGGGAACTGAAAAGAACATGGAAATTATTAGAAATACTCATCTCTTACATTTTCAATAGATCCTCTTCAGCTGTAGCTTTCTCCAAATGTGCAAACACAGAATTCATGAATTGTGTATTGATATAAATTATTGAAATCACAAATGATTACAGTTGTACCATCCTCTGCTGCAATATTAATAAATGGGATTTGTGTGCTCTGGCAAGTGCAATAAGAATGTGCGTTTCCCTGGAAAGTTCTCTGCTAACTCTGAACTTTAGGTGAGGCAAATAAACCGTTCTTCCCTTCCCTATGTATGCTTCTGTTGGTACTCCTTCCAAACTCTAATTAAAGTGCCTCCTACCTGAAGCACAACAGCCCTAAAGGGAATTCAGATCTGTGACTTCAGGTCGCTGCTGCTTGAAGTGCTGCCCAGGCTGTGGTGCTTTGCCTTTGAGATACCCTGGGTGGTCACCAGTCCCTGCCTGCTGTTCCATCAAAAGGCACACAGACCTGCACCTCCCCACCCTGCCTGGGAAGCCCGGGAGATGGGCAAGTGCCTTAGTGGAACTTGCTGATGGTTATCCCTTCAAAGCTGGATCTCCAGGGGATAGCTATGGAAGACCAGCAGGAGAAAGCTGCTGCTGCTGCTGTAATTGGGCCACACTTAAGGTTGGCAGGTTCTTAATTACCCCCACTTGAAAACCCAGCCAAGTTCTTGTGGAGTTTGTGCTTTTATATGTTGCACTGTCTGGACCATAAGGTAATAATTTATTTTTTGCTCTGCACAAAGTTAATGGGAAGTTTAAAGCACAGACGTGCCATTGGACTGTCATGATGTAGGTGCAGGGTGAGGGGGAGTGCATATTGCATATCACAAACATTTGAGTCTCACAGTATAAGTTTTGTCTGGAGACACTGAACAGGTCAAGATGCAACTATTCAGTTGGTCAGTGGGTAGTGGGGTCAATGTGAGGCCATCAGTTTTTCTCTGAGGTCCTACTAAGCTCATAAGAATGACAAAAATAACTCAAAGCGAGGAAAAATAGAGAAGTAAAAAAAAAAAAAAAAAAGGCAAAAGGGACAAAAATGTATAATAAAAATAATAATGACAAAATTAGAAAACGCATTCACTACTACCATGTGTAGCCTGCCCGTTGGCATCCCTGCAAGGTAACTAATGCACACGTGAATTGGGATTTTTGTTTAGAGTTCATGGAACACCTCACCACTGAGCAAAGCTTTGCAGCCCTTACCAGAACAGCAACACTCTTCTGTTTGCCAGCAGTATAAGCCACAATACAGCAAGTTTGGTCCTTTATTAACAGTAGCTGTTACCTTTCTTCCTTTCCTAATTCTGTGAAAGATATGTGTGTGTCACTTAAATTTCTTCCACCTCCTGAAATTATTCTCAGTGTGCATCACATGCACACCTTTAGGACAAAACTACATCAGAACATAGTCCAAGAGCACAAAATGCTCCCACTCCAGTGGTCCAGTCTGCAGGACCAGACTTAAACCAGTGCAAAGAACAACCCTCCTCGCCTCCTGCAAACTCACACCTTGAATCAAGCACAGTGGACTCAGGATGCTCAATATCAACTCCTTCATCCCACAGACCTGCTCACTTTACACTGCATTGCCTGTTGAGGTAGACATAACTTTGGTTGAACTGCCATTTTTCTTGAAAACACCATTCTGTGGCTTCGTGCTCAATGCAAATAAAGTCAAGAGCTTCCTTTCCAGAGAGCAATTGGGATACAAAACGCCTGTCCACAACGTGGCGTGTGTTTTTCCCCCACTTTCTACCCCATGGAGCTAATCAAGATCAATCCTGCACTCTGGGTATAGTCCCTGGGACCATATCCTCTTTGTAAGTCCACTACCAGCTGGTTAATAGAGATCCAAATTTTAGATCTCTTATCTTTTAAATGCATTAGGTCTAAGAATTGAAGCCCTTGAAGTCTGGCTCCTGAATTGGTCCAATTACTCAGGACATTTAAAATCAGAACTGTGCAGGAAAAGTGAAAGTAATGACACCATCTCCCTTTCAACCCAGATTCAGATGCCCCCTCTGGGCAATGGAGAGGAGCAGATATTCTCTGAAGAGCAATTCTGCACAACTAAATTAGGCTCCTTTTTGGAACTGCCCTCCAGAGAAGTATTTGCTTTCCACTGACAACAGAGGGAGTCCAGGCAAAGCATCTGGTGGAGTGAAATCCCCACGGCCCCGCTGTGTGAACATCCCCCCTTGCCAGGGTCAAAGCCAGAGCCACCAGAACACGCACAGGGTGACACGCACGTGGGTGCCACCCTCTCTCTGTTATCACCTGTCTCTCCTTCCCAAAGCATCTCAAACCATCAGACCTCCCCTCATTTCCTTGGAGGACCCCCCCTCTTTCCCTCTCCTCCCGCTCTCATCCTTTTTGTGTGATTAATGGGGGACAGTCACCGAGAGTCACTGTCTGACCACTAGGTTCCATTCACTCAGATTTGCTCAGCGAGAAACTTTCAAGCAGTGGCTCTTTCAGTAAAAAAATAAGGATGCAGTGCAGCACCACGGTAACACTTCCACTTGGAAAAAAGGTTTCAAGCATCTCTTTTTCTCTCTGAAAAATGCACACCTTGAACTGAATCTACCAGAAAATCTGTAGTGACTTTGCTCAATTGTTTTCAGTGAAAAATCAGAGGAGAGGGAAAAAGTTTAAACTTTTCAACAACAAAAGCACAAAAGCTTCTGCAAATTTTTCTACTCAGGTGAAACTCTGGCAGTTTTTTTTTTCTTTTTGTGTGGCTCTTTTTTTTCCTTAGCTGGAAACCCTGAGAGTTTGGCTTAATCACCAGCCTGAAACAATTCCCACTGATGTGTTGCACAGGTTTAGCAACTCAGCAGTAAAAGATACTAATCAAGGTTCCATTCAAAACTGAGGCAAGGTTCCATTCAAATAGGGCTTTTTAAAAAAAAACGATTTGTAATACAGGCAAATATAGGCAAAATATCATGAGCATCCACCTGCATGAATAACAAGCAGAGACAAAAAGGACTTATGTCTTGATTGTATTAGAACCATAATCTGTTAGATTGTGCTCTCAATACAAAAAGACAACTTTGCAGAGACGTCAAAACCCTGGTTTAATGCCAGTATTTCATGAAAAACAAATGAAGCCAATAATAATTTTGAAACCATTTCTCTGGTTCTTACGCTTTGCCACCAGTAGAAAGGGCTGTCAAACCTTACACCTCAGGCAGAGGTGACACAAGCCCTGGGTGTGTAAGGGCAGATTATTTCAGCAGTTCAACACTGTGCTGTGTACTGAGGGTTTCCAACCCAGCCAGGAAGGCTGGTTGAGCATTTTGTTTTCATGACTAAAAATAAATAAATGGCATAAATTGACCCCTGGCCAAGTTCATTTAACTGTATATACAGACCTGAGCACCACGTGCCCACACCTCCCTGGGGCTCTGCAGGGACATGCTGTGTGGTTAAATCAGCACAGAAGTCTTACAGAAATCACCATCCAAGAGATGCTGCTCTCCTTTACACCTCCTCTGGGTAGAGGCTATTACACAACTCGTTAAAATCTGTTTCTAATGGGAAGTTTTAGCTGTAAATTCTGAGCAGTAAAGTTTAGGTAAAGTCCGTGTGTTACTCTGTTTTCCTTGTGAAGTTTTTTAAAGTTAGTTCAGTACCAGATTTGGAAAACTTCTGGTGATGTTCAATAAACTCCTTTAATCTTATCCTTCCTTCCACAAAGTGAAATTTAGGATCGAATTCATTCTAAGTTTCTGCAGGGTTATAGCAGAGATAAATTTGGCCGATATGGATTCATTGCTCTGCTAAACACATTACAGTAGTTTTCTTGTGATATTGCATGGAAGTGCCAGAAATAACTTGTTTTTCCAGTGTCCTCATCTACTTTTACAACAAATATAGTTGGTGAATGTAAATTAATGGTTATTACAGCATCTGCTCTGCATTTCCCTTATTTTTATAGTGAAAGGCTGACTAGACTTTTTAGTTTGATATTGCAATAGTAACACACCTGCTGGAGCCTGCTATATTGCTACTCTAGGGAAAGATGGTTAATTGAATTTTCTGCCTGTTTAAAACAGAGGGATTTAGATTTAGTTTTGTCTTCCATCCATGAGGTTCTTTAAACATCTTATCAAAGCTTTCCAAAAAAAAAAAACAAAACAAAACAAAAAAGCAGATCAGTCCTCCTTACTGCCCACCAAGAAAAGCTCTGCCAAAACTAACTTCTTGGAGAGTGAGTCCATTCTAATTAATGTATTTTACATAGAGGATAATAAACATTCAAACAACTACATTCATCACAAAAACATCAGTTATGACTTCCTTACCTGTAGTAAAACGACACTTTGGAAGAGGACTAATGCAGTGTGAACTGTGAGACTTAAGTTAAGCTCACAAACCACAATGCACTTTTACAGAGAGAAAACTGCAGTCTGTAACTGTTGGCAAAGTCAGAGGAAACATCCATTTCTCTTCATTTCATCAAGGAATGAAAAAAAAAATAATTTAAAGACCAAAATGTTAAACTTACAGCTGGTTTAGGAGCAGAATTTGTTTGCACGTGCTCAAGATAAAAGCAGGTACTAAGAGTGCTGTTGACTTGCAGACAGGTGAGTGGCCAATGGATTGGCAAGGGAGGACACTGCTGGTAACAGCTGAGAGATGATCTGCAAAAAGGACCAGGAACTCCACCCTTCTGAGTTGGAAAGGGTTGGGGGAAAAAAAAGAAAAAAAGAAATAAGCAAGGCAAAAATGAAGGTAACAGAATTAAAGCTTTAGTCTGGCTTTGTCTGCCTGGGCAATAGGCAATTTCTGTGGATGACACAGAAGGATCTGGTTAATGTGCCTTTTAGTCACCACTCAGAAGAATAAGGAACAGGTGTTGATGACATGAGAGTCCTGGAGGGACTATGGGAATGAAAAGCAGCAGTGATCAGGCGCCCACAATAGGAACAGCTGCTTGATGGGGACCATAAAAAACAAAAAGAAAAAAGAAAGAAAATAAACCCCCCAAAAAAAAAAAACCAACCCAAAACCCCAACCTGGAGTAGGGGAAAGAATAATAAAGGAACGAGAGCAAGATAAAGTCAAAATCTGGAAGTGAGGAGACAAAGCCAAAGGCAGCTTTTATTGGGCAGTGTTGCAATTACTGGTGGAGCCATTACAGAGCCCACAGTACAAACCCTGACAGCCCTGCCCCATTTTCCCAGTCCCAGGGACTCCCTGCCCTTGCCCAGCTCCTGCTCCAGCACATCTCCGACCACCCAGTGTGAGTTCTGAGCCTCCCTTTACTGCCTCCACCCAGGCAAGAGGGAGGCTGTTTATGTTCTGCGCCTAGGAGACTGTTTTGAAATCCAAATTCCACTGCATAAAATTGACTTCCATGTAGTTTCAGGCAAGTGTTTCCCTCTGCTAAAGTAATTGCGTTGTGTAATCTGTCTTGGAGTAGCAGACCCACCAAGCATCTTGGGTACTTTGGACTAAATTGAGGGGAATAAAAATAACCAAACACAAACACCTTACAGTGTTTTTCAGCATCTGAAGCATACAATTTGCATTCCAGTATATCCTCTAATGGCTGTGTCCTGTCGTGTTTGCCTGTATAACGTGTTGTTTGCGTTTATTTCTCTTATTGTTAATGCTAGCATGAGACATAATTCATTTTCTCAAAGTATATGGAATTACATGGCTATAAAGGGAAAGTAAATAAAAGAGATGTAGGATTGAGTATGAAAGTTTGTTTTCATAGTGAAACTAATATAAAACTGGCTTAGCTCTATTCATATTCATATTCAGGCACAATTCCCTCTTTAAATAAACCCACCCCAGAAGCAAGCCTATATCTTAAACTGTAAGTACTTTCAGTTTGGGACTGTGGTATTTGCACAGTGCCAGAATAATATAACTGCTGTTTTCAAATGCTTCCATGGTAGGGATGAATCCTATGAGTAAAAATAGCTAAATAGAAAGAAGAATAAACGGCACACGGATGGAAGAGGGGAAAAAAAGTAATGAGCATACAAGTCAGGCAGCTAACAAGAAGGTTGAGGATTCTTCAGGGATAGGAATGCTAAATGGCATCTCACTGTTTGTCTATAATATCTGTGTGTAATATGAAGGCCAGGGCAAGATCTCTTAAGAGACCTGAGAGTGTTACAGTAATGCAAATAAGAACAGTTTCTACTTAGAGTCTCTAACCATTAATGATGATTCTTTTTTTGGGTAAATAAGCCTCTAACAATAGGTGTTATGTTAAAATAGCTGTAATGCAAAATGACAACACCAAAAATAAAATAGCTTTATCAGCAGAAGGAAAGTGTTTTTCATATGCTTATAGTGGAATTGGCTTATAAAATATGGGGTAAAGAAATATGAAAGAAAAAAAAAGCTAGGTTGATTCTTCTTGAAAGGCAGCATACTGCATTATAAAATATCTGAGCCATGGCCAAAATAAGACACAACTAATGCCTAGCAACAAGGCATTTTGGAGACTAGAACGTTTACTTACAAGCAGGAACAACTTTTCAAAGGCTTCCTCTTCATCAGTCCAGAGTAGACAACTTGTTTCATCAATGCAGCGATGCTTAATGCTTCGGGCTCTTTTACAGAGCCACCAGCTTGTTCCTGAGGTCACTGTCCAAAGGTAAAATAGCAATTTCAGAGAAACAGCCTCCAAGGACAAAGAGCATTTGCTTGTTAGGTGATGAGGGTGAATTAAAACATCCGCTCAGACACTGTAGTTCAAAGAAAGTTGATCTACTGAGGAATAATTACAAAAATTGCTGTAGGAAGAGAATATGCTATGTTATGAAAGAGGCTGATATAGCAGTTGGAAATTAATCCAGTCTTCTGGCTCTCCCAGGGACCACTGGCTACTGCTTTCCTTTGCTTTCATTCAGACTTCTGTTAAAAGGCTAGAATTTTTCTTACATACATCACAGTAATGCTTAATTACTTGCTTAAAAAGTGACCACAGATTGTGAGGTGCACTGTGCTAGAAAAGCACATTCTGTAACTGAAAACTTAAGTCTGTGGCTTTCCTGAGTATCTCTTCTAGCCATTTCATCTACAAAAAGCAGTACCTGGAAGATGGAAAACACATGGATGTTTCAAAAGCTGCATGGGAGCTGTAGCTCTAGCATCCCCTTTCAGCTGCAGGCTACAGCTTCTGCCTGGGATATTCCACCCATGAAGTCCTGTGGTGAGTCACCCAGAGGTGACATGGGTGGCCCCTTGTAAGAAATCCAAGGTGGGCTGGAAGTTTATTTCAAACTAAAGGAAGACCTTGGGAAGCACCCACTTGAATTTCCAGACAAAACTTTTGGGGTAGTGGAAGGTTGCTTATATTCCTTCATGGGGAAAAAAAAAGCAAGATTTCCCACAGGGACCACACATATAAACAACCGAGTTTTTGTGTGTGCATGCTACTTGTTACATTTGTAAATATATGTATGTATGTATGTAAATACAGACAGATGTGACAAAATAAAATTAGTTCACACAGTAATTCCATTAGCCATAGCAATAATTAACACACCATAGAAGGAATAACTACATCAGACAGCATATTTCTGCCGCTGAACTTCAGTCTGGCAGACTTGCAGCTTAGAGTGATGTCTCTGCAACAGGTCCCTCTGCAAGCTCCAGCAGGAGTCATCCTCCTAGAGACATACTCCTTAGCTCCTGAAGGAAGTGCTCACTTATCAGTTACATAGGAAAAGTCTAACCAGTCCAACTGGAGAAACAATTGAGACATTTTTCCTGCTCTGATACTCTGGAACACAATAAAAATTGCAATTTTGCTGTAGTCTGAGATACGATTTCCATGGGTGGGACTGGCTAAATGTCTGCCCACTGGGTTGTCTCTGCTGATGGATGGCAGCTTCCTTGGCCATCAGAAATCAGCCGAGTTACAGCATCCCTGGACCCAGATGTTTACAGCAGCGTGGTGTAACACATGGCAAACACACAGGAATGCATTTGCCATGTTTTCAGCTTCACTGAGGCTCTCTTTTCCCCCTGCTCCTGCTGGCACATGTGTCTGAGGAGCCCGCTTTTCCTAAATTCCACCTTCTGACAATATCAACGCTTAAGTCTTAAACCTTATATGCCCCCAAAGTGATGTGATGTTCAGAATTCTCAAGCACTCGGGAATCCTACTGATTTTGAGGACACTGAGGGAAAACAAAATTCAAACAGAAGTCATCCTGTTTGTTTAGTGCTTGGTTAGTGCTTTATCTAGCTGTGGACAACCAGATTGGGCTGTTTGGCCTAAATAGCCTAAGACACACTAAGAAGAGCAGTTCCAACTGAAAAGGAAGCAGTTAAGCTGCAGCAAGTGCTAGAAAAATACCAACCATATGCTCAAGGTGCTTCCCTGGGGAAAGAGAGAGGCTCTTGCTCTGCAGGCTGGGGCTGAGATCCAACATAGCACACCTGAAGTGTTTCACCATACCAAAGCTTAATCCAGGGATCCCAGTACAGCCTGAGCCCATTAACTCCAGGCAAGCATGAAGTGTGAAGCTCCTGCTGCAAGAAGAGCTGATTGCTGTTTTGAAATGCCCAAACAGTGGTATTACCCAGTGAGGAACCGGGGGAGTAATAACAGTGCTGTTTTACATCAGTTCTGCCAGGCCAGGTCTGCAGCTGTACACCCCACTCGGGTGCTGCCACTGCCTTCATTTCTGTTATGCCAAGATTTATTTTGTAAGTCAGGTTGGGCCTGGTGGGAAAGCACTGGCTTCAACCCAAAATATGAAATAAATCAGAAAGAATCCAATGAGGGCAACTAAAGCGATAAAAGGCTGAAGAAATACATTCAGTGCTGACTGCTGGGAGAAGTGAGTGTGCATTGTGTGGAGACAACAAGCGAATTTGATGGCATGCATGGACCTGGAGATGATTAACTGTGAGTGCAGTTTATTCTCAGTCATGAACATGGAGAAAGAAAACATGGGAAAAGAAAAACTTTAACTAATTTTGAATATCAGAAACAGTAAATCCTGTTTTCTGTGGATTCATGGATCAGCTTCTACATGGACTCACTGTTAGTAGAAAAAAAATCACACAATTACCTCATTTCTCCTCCCCAGTCTCGTCTCACCACAAAGTTTGCAGGGACTCAGCATTTCTTAGGGCTCTACCCATCCAGAAAAGAGCAGCTGAAACTGGCAAATACTTTAAAAACTTTAGGGGTAAAGCAGAAGATGACAGCAAACCAGCCTACTAAACACAGGATTAACAATGAAAGTATTTGACTAAATATCACAAAGATTTTTTCAGCAATAAACCAGTCCTGTATTAACTATCCAAAGTATGTCAGGACAGGAAATGGATAATGAATTCCAGGATATCCTTATGCCATCCTTGTATTATTACAGTAGGAAGGCCTAAGAATAGACGTTAAATGGTCCTGTCAACTCTGTTTACTTCTAACTCTAGGTCTCTGACACTTGACAAGACAATTTTTGAGGAGGGCAAATTTTAAAGGCTGCCAGATTGAAATTCCAATTCATGAACTCTTCACAGCACCTGAGCTTTAAAGGAAAGTCCAAAAGACAAAAGCATAGTGACTGAGTTTTGAAAATATATTGGTGGCATAAAGCACAGGTCTTAATGTGATGATGGATCAAAAGCTACCAAACAAGGCTTAAGTCAAAGCACAGCCATTTTTTTCTCTTTGACAAAACAGTTCTGTAGCACCAGTCACTTTATAGAAGAACATTGCAGGAATCCATATGTTGGCAGTGACATTTCCCGTGGGAAATGGATAGCTCCAACTTCAATAGGGAAGCTCTTTGTCTGGACGATTTAACATTGTTATATAATGTCCAGCTTAACAGGACCACCACTTTTTGAAACCAAGGAAGTTATCTACACCTTGATTTAAGCACCACCTTGACATGCAGTGTCTTTACAGCCCAACTGAAATATGTACCAGTGTCCATGTAGAGAAACCATTACTTTCAGCAGGTTTCTCCTTCTATCTGTGTATCTACTACTTGGCCTCACATACAGACCACATCAAGCTGGGTGGGATTGTCGAACTACTGGAGGGTTGGAAGGCCCTGCAGAGGGATCTGGACAGGCTGGATCCATGGGCTGATGCCAACAGTATGAAGTTCAACAAGGAGGAGTGTTGGGTCCTGCAGTTGGGTCACAACAACCCCAGGCAGCTCTGCAGGCTGGGGTGACAGTGGCTGGAAAGGTGCCCAGCAGAAAAGGACCTGGGGGTGCTGCTGGACAGCTGACCATGAGCAGTGTGTGCCCAGGGGCCAGGAGGGCCAGGGGCATCCTGGCCTGTGTCAGAAACAGCGTGGGCAGCAGGACCAGGGCAGGGATTGTCCCCTGTACTGGGCATTGCTGAGGCTGCACCTCATGTCCTGTGTCCAGCTCTGGGTCCCTCCCTACAGGAAAGACACTGATGTGCTGGGGTGAGTCCAGAGAAGGGCAACGAAGCTGGCAAAATATCTGGAGCAACAGTCCTAAGACAAAGGGCTGAGGGAGCTGGGGTTGTTTAGCCTGGAGAAAAGGAGGCTCAGGGGAGACCTCATCACTTGCTACAACTACCTGGAAAGAGGTTGTAGGAGGTGGGAGCTGGTCTCTCAGGCTGCTAGTGACAGGACAGAGGGAAATGGCCTCAAGCTGCAGCAAAGGAGGTTTAGGTTGGATATCAGGAAAAATTTCTTTGCTGAAAGAGTGGTTAAGAATTGGAAGAGGCAAAGTCACCATCCCTGGAAGCATGCAAAAAAGTAGTAGACATGGCACTTGGTGATATGGCTTAGCGGGCATGGTGGTATTTGGTCAAACATTGGACTCAACGATCTTGGAGGTTTTTCCAGCCTTAATGATTCTATGATTCCATTCTGTGCAGTTTCTGATGGGATATAGCTCAATGCCCGTTTCCCAGGGTGTTATCCCTGCCTCAGTCCGTGTTAGCCAGACTGCAGGTCAGCCCAGAGGGCTTCTAATTTTCTTGGTCTTTGTGCTCTGGGTATGTTTCTTTAGTGCAGAAGAGTTAATGGGTTTCCACTTTGTACCAGGCTCCAGATATAAGCAGGGAAAAAAAAGTCAAATCCCATAAACATTAAGTAAGCTGAACGTAATGTAGAGCACTGTGCAAATATACGTTTGGTTAAAACAGCTTTAGCAGAGTGTTTCAGGAGGAGTGTTATTTCCCAATTACTTTACATCCCTTGTGAGTTCATTTTGAGTGTCTCCTTTCCCTTGTAAAGAGAAATGGAAGAAGGCGCTCACCTGGAACTTCCCAGACGTTCATTCCTTAGGTAGACCCTGAACAAAAAGCAATGCTGATGAACTGCAAACTGGCCAACTCTTTAAACACAGACAGGTGAACAGCAGGTGTTGTTATCTGCCAAATAAATGTTGAATTTGACCCACTTCATCCATTTTTTTGTTGCCTATTTCTGGCAGGTTGTCTGGTTTTAAGAGCATGTGCTCCATCAGATTAGTGTGGTGGGGACGCTGGATCTAAGCAGTGTTAGAGAGCTGGTGGTTGCAGATACTGTTCATTGGCACTTACTGATTTAACAGCACTGTGTTTACTACAAATGCAGTTCCCTGAAATCAGCCTTTGTTATGTTTCTTGGGTTGAGTCCTTTAAATTCCACTGTATGTGTGTGTATGTACATGTACACATAGATGAGCGCATATACATATATGAGTGTATATTCATAAGCAGATATGAATGAATAATTGTGTGCCTGAGTGTGGAATTTATCGGTCCAAACACTAAGATGCAGAAGTGAATTGTTAATAACCAAACGTTGTTTTCTCAGCCACTGGGTTGGTTCTTCCTCCTCCTAAGGAACATGACAGGGGCTCACTCCAGAGCACAGATTACTCCAGCAGTACTCCAGTAACCTGGGGAGCTACTGTTGGAAAGCACAACTTCTCCAAAGTTTACCTGAGTTTACAGGAAAAAAAACAATGCATTTTTTTGTGTTGGAATGAAGGATGGTTAATGCACAAAGAGGAAGGGGTTTGTTATTTATTTTTTTTAATAAACACAAATATAGCCTGAAAGAAGTGTTGGTAACTGATCAGTTTGCAAACATTGTGAACATTTGCCAGACCCATAGCAAAGGTGATGTAATTTCTCTATGATCAAGCTCAGGGATTTGCATACCTTTACAAGGAAGAACTATTATCCTACAGCATTTCTTGTGTACTCCTTTGCACTTCTTTTATCAAGCTTTTCATTAAAGATGCAACAAAGCCAATGCAAATGATAGACCACTATTTAATGACCACTGGCTTTACTGCTTGTGATAAAAGAATTTCACTAGGTTACATTCACCTTGCATTTGGGAATAAGGAGGCATAGAAAAAGCAGAGCTTCATAACTAACAGAAATGATCAACAAAACTTCTTTTGTTTGAATACAAAACCTACAAAGCATTAAATTTAAATGGATATTAAAGAGCATTAGGGATTGTTGGATAAGTTGAGAGGAGTTTTAAATTGAAAGCCTCTGGGAAAGAAACTGAAAAACCATAACAAAGTCTTGATTTAGCAAAGTGTAGTTGTGGCCTTCTTGTTTTATCTGGCCAACAAGCCACTGTCTTAAAATCAGAAAAAGCTTTTGGAGACTGTGGAAATATCAGAGGGAAAAATATATTGCCAAGAGTGATTTAGATCAAACAAAAAAAGTGATGGTTTTATCCAAAGGAATGGTAAACAATTCAAATCTATGGCCCTGCAAAGGCAACTTTATTTTTTCAAATAAACCTTCAGTTATTGTCTTATTTTGGCAGTAGCAGACTTGCTGTCATATGCTAATATATAATGAATCAAGGCTGGAAGGAAAGGTTAGAGGTGTGGACAAATAATGGGAAGACAAACTTTAAGGCACAAATCTCCTTTCTCTGAGTCTGAAACAAGCAGCAAACTTGAACGTCAAATTCAAACCGAAAACAACTCCTCTGAATTTTACTCAGATTCTATCTTTCTGATTAGGATGCTGCCTACAGAGCAGGGAGAGACAAGCACAGGATTGTCTCTGCAGGACAGAAACAAGAAGGTACTTTTTGTGGAATACAGACTAGGCCTCAGAAGTTATAAAATGCCATAAAACCAGTATCACTAATGAATAGATGATTTTAATGCCTAATAGAGCCAGGAGTTTTTTATTTGTGCTTCTCTTTAGGAGGTATTTTACATGATGAGTTTTTGAACACTTACCATAGCAAAAAGATGTGCAATAAAAGAGATATATTTTGAATCTGATGACAGTTCATTTCTGCAGGGAAAAACGCCTACCTTCACCTCTGGAATGTTGTATCCAGCTAAGCCCTTCCAGACCAAAGGAAGGACAATGCCCCAGGTAGCCGGGCAATTGTGTCACCAGTCAAAAAATGCAGATTATAGACAGGCATCTATGATCAAATTTAAGAAGTAGCTCCAGCTAAACTTGTTGAAGCAGCTACTTTTCCCCCTTTGGCAAGCAGCTAAAGAACACAGAGCCAAGATGAGCACTTGGTAATCAATTTCAGACCCTACATCTAAATTAATAGCCAGTGCTGCCTCTTTTGTGCCTGTAAGAGGTTCATTTCATGCAATCCAAATATTTTCAAGGCAGAGTCTAATGGGATTTATTATAAACAGTCTAAATAAATAGGGATTAGATTTTACTTACCCAGTTTTAAAAGAACTTTATAGGAAGACATTAGGCAGATTCAGGTCGTTATTTTACCCCCTCCATCCTCCTGGAATTGTAGCTGTCTGTGACCATAAATTAAAAGAAGAGAAAAAGAGTTAGTTAAATTTATTAAGTGGATAACCTCTTCCTTATAATGATAAATGCAAATTGTATTTAATTCACAGTCTCCTGAGGACAATATATTTACGACAGATGTCACGGGAGCTTACCAAAAAATTAAACATAAACTCAAGGCATTTCATTTAATGTCCAAGGAAAGATGATTGAATACCTGCCAAACTGACACTGAGAGCTATAGATTTATCTGAGAGATTTGGAACTTTTTGATCAAATGAAGATTCAAAGCCTTCCCAGCTCTGCTGTATTTATGGAATTACTACACAAAAGGATTTACTGGTTTGGAGGCGGAAATCAATAACAGTTTGTGAAAAGCCCAAGTTAGAAACATCTTGAGCTAAGACAAGCGTTCAATACAGAGTTCATCGTTATAGACTTTAAATTGTCCGGTGTAAAAAGAGGGACTGACGTTTGACCTTCACCAGTTCCTGTGTGAGGAGGGAAAAAAAGGTGTATTTACAGGAAAAAAAGGATGAAAAAAGGCCTTAAAGTTGAAGTGGGAGATTAGGCACACCAGTTAGAGGCGATTGATGGGCATTTCCAAGCAGGCCTTGGCAAGGCAGCGGAAGGCCTGATGCTCCTTTATAAATAATTTGCTATGGTTCGACTGCATTAGCCTTTCTCCAGACTCCAGGATGCTTTCTCAGACAGCAATACATGTTGCATGTTTTAGGTGCTAGCTAAATTACCAGTAGGTACTAGCTAAATTACTAATCCATTGTAGGTGCAAATTTTAAATAAAATTAACGCCGTAGGTCCTCATCTGCCAAATGAAAAGCCTGCTAAGGGCTGTTGACCTTTGTCAGTTCTTGTGGAACGAGATCCTGGCCTGACTTGTCCTCCCTAGTAGGAGTTTTATGCAGTGGTTTCTATGAGGATGGGGTTTCACCCACAGCCTCTGGTGAAACTGCTGCAGGTTAACTGGGTATCACCAACTGGTGCCTCCGCCTTAAGGGCTGGTTTTAATCAGTGAAGAGCCTTCACGTCCAAAAGCAACTTAAAAAACTAAAATTCAAAGAAAATTTCTGGGATGTGACAATTCAGCATCACCTGAATTGGGGTGGATGGGCCAGGAGCTTGTTAGAGGGGTGAAATTCAAGGACAGGGGGATTTAAACCCAGCGGAGGCTGTGGGAGTGGTTCCTCAGCATTTTCCAAACCCCACCTCTCTCCATGAAGAAGCAGGTTCATTCCTGAGCACAGAGCAATATTCTGGAGTCACAGCTCCCCAGTGTCTCCTCCATTTTCTTTTTATGGGACAAAAAGAGCAACGCTCATAAACCTCAGTGAGGATGTGGGATCCCACAGATGAAGGAAAAAAGGCCAGGTTTCCAGTTTTGCAGAGGTTACAGAGCTTCCCAGCCATGCTTTGGATGCTGCGCTGGATGTTGCCCTAACACAAGGAATACATGGTTACAGAGCTCAGCCTGGTGTCTGTCGCCCAGTTCAAGCAGGGACACGGACAAACAGCTCAATCCTTGAGCTAACAAATGGAGAAGGGCAGGAAAAGGTGGATGTTGGCTTTGCAGGATGCACTTAGACACGTGTGAAACCTTCTCCTTTAATATGTCCTTGACTTTTCCCCTCGGCGAAATCAAGCTCACGTCAATTGTTTCACTATCTTGTCTAATTGTAAGCGATTAGCTTTTGGAGGTAGGGCTGTAACCCTTGAAGAGAAGAAACTAAAGGAGGGTTTAAAGAACACCTAAATGATTCAGGAATCTGAGGCTCACTTCCATGAGATTTAAGACATTCAAAAAGCAATTTAGCACAGTGGGAAGAAAGCGTGTACAGCATTTGATCCACTGAATTCTAATTCTTATAAAGATTCAAAGTACGGTATGACAAAAATTACCAAATCAAGGACTGGGCAACAAGTTACCTAAGGCAAAATCTGAACACATTAAAATAGCTGCTTGACCAAAGTTGGAAGTATTTTGGTTTTCTCATTTGCTCATTTTCTTCACTGCAGCACAGAACAAATTTCTAGCATAGTCTAAAACTGTTCTGCACTGCAGAATACCTAGTCTCAGAAAGTAAACATTTCCTTTTTTAGATGTGTGTTTTAGAGTTGTTCAAATACTCCTTTAGAGTAGTCAGAAGGCAGCTACATGAATAACAAGTTACCTTTTCTTTTACCCATGATAAACTTGCCCCTAAAATCACCGTTAAATCTTGGGAGGTGGTGGAAAACTGAGGCAAAATGAAAGAAGATTAAAATTACAGTCATGAGAGTTCAAACTTCCCTGAATAAAATCTGAATTTTGGGGGATTTATTGGGGAGTTGCCCCTCCACCACTGAGAAGATCACTTCTTTTTTTCAGGGTGATGTGAGAGCAGACCTGGAGAGAAAGAAGAAAGCAGGGAAAGAAGAACACACTGGAGGGTATGAGCAGACAGAGAAGACAGAGCAAAGAAGAGCAGCACTAAATTCTGGCACAGAAGTGCTCTAATAACAACAAAGTGTTTTGCTTCCTTTGACTAACACTTCTTTTTTCCTTCTTGAAAATAGCGGAGATGAGATCTTTCTAAGCAGTCAAAAGTGCAAAGGTTAATGAAGCATCTCATTAATCTTTCATAACTGTAGCACGCCCTTGTGACCCTGTGTCCGTAGTATAACAGCAGTATTCAGGTTAGGATTTGGAAGAGCTGAAAACAAGATGAAATTCCTGTCAATAAACGCCCAGCGTGCCTCAGAACACGAGGTGTAGGGTGCCGTGGAATTCATGAATCCTGGGAAAACATTGCACCAGCTGTTGGGCTGCTGGGGAGCTCAGCACAGAGAAGGCAGGCAGTGGGTCCCTTCCCTTTCTGCCTCATTTGCCCTTGTGTTCGTGATTCAGGACTGGGAGAGGGTACCATGAAGCAGAGAGGGGAGGACAAGCCGCAGAAGGACTGGGCTGGGCGGCCACGCGAGTTTCTGAACTGGCATCACCTTGTCTCGCCAAAGGGAGGAACCTCGCGTTGTCTCAGAGCCAAAGGGAAGAGACTGCAGGCCACTAAAGGGAGACAGAGATGGGGAGTGAGGAAAGCACTCGGTCAGAGAGCTGAGGAGGCAGCACAGCCTGTTCCATGCCCTTGTTAAGAAATGCCAGCCTGCAGATGTTCCTCAGGCACACAGCTGGCAGGGACATTTAATGCAAGGGATAATCATGGACATCACTAGCTGACCAATATGATCAAGGTAATGCCATTTACTGTTGTGAAAACACCCCTTAAGTAACCCAGATAGCTGACACACTGCACACACGCTGCAAACCACCCTATGACTGGTTGATGCCAATAACACACAACTATTGGTGTCAAATAAAGTCCTCGTGATCTCTCTCTGCGGCCACTGTTTTTCAATCTTCTGTTGCAGTTTACATTCTCCTCCCTGTTGATCTCCACAGAGGCTTCTTAAAAATAGCTTTTCACTGCAGTCTTAAAGGCCTCGCAGCATGACTGCACCCAAAGTTCTGGGGTCGCTCACATGTCCATTTTCTGCAAGAAATTCCCCAACAGACATTGGCTCCTGCACCCTTGTGACAGCTCAGGGAAGGAGAACTATAGCCAGTGGCCTTTGACTTGTTGATGGTCACTGTTTCCCTGTCTAAGTGATATTCTGTCTGGTTTTCCTTCTTGTTTTGTTTGCCTTTAATCTGTCTTGCTCCTGAAACAAGACAGTTCATCCAGAGCACTTCAGATGTCTGATAGGTGATACAGATCCTGCTATGCTTTTTGGAAGATTAATCCAATCTGCAATCTTATCATTCTACCCGCAGGCTTACCTGTGCTTTCACTCTGAAGGGTGTAAAATTGGCTTGCTATCTATGGCTGATAGAGCAGTACAAGCAAATAATAGCAGATCACTCCTGTTTATTTGTATCACGCTCGTGGCCAGAGATTATGACACCCATTGTTAGGTGCCATCCAAACACAGCGTGAGGAATAGCACCTCTCCCTGCAGTTCCTCAAAAATGTGTGATGGGGGAAGGAGGATTTCATAGAGAAAGCACCTTCAGGGGATGGTTACAAACACTGCAGCACCGAGGAGAGAGAGTCAAGCCTGGGAGATACTCTGCTTGCCACTTAGGGGCTTAAGTGGCCTAAATAGAGTGCTGTGTGAACAGCAGCCCTCCTCCTGGTACCCAATGAGCTTGGGAACATTTCCACAGCATTGCAAGGTATCCAGATAGCATCACTAAAGCCAGTTGTGAAAGCTCCTGAAGGAATTTCGTAGCATACCTGGGACTTGCACCTGGGTCTCATGCCTCTCAGCTCTGCACAGACCACTGCTCGTCTCATTCAGCTCTTTCCTCCCTCCCTCCCTGCCTCCCACAACTCATATTTAGGAAGCATTGAAGAATGACAATTCCCATCTAGCAGATCCTGAACCCTCCCTCAGAGGTGCGAGAGAGCTCTGCATCTGTGCCTGGATGAAGACAAAGCAGCCAAGGGTGACTAAGACAATGTAAGCTACAACTCTTAATATCATGCAAGCAACTCAGACAACCTAATGTGAATATTAACATCTGAGTTAAAAAAACCCAAAACCAACCAAACAAAAAATCCGCCATAAAGCAAAACTTGATCTTAAGCTAAAAATAAAACTGCATGAATTAATTTTTAAATTTTATGGTACTTCAGATAATAAGGTAGCCCTTATTATTAAATACATCTCTGGCTTCAGAAGAGGAAAAAGTAGGCCTCCTGGCTAGATATGAAATTATGTGCCTGTACCTGTAATGTTTCATTTATTTTGACAGTGAAATCTTTGGTATAGACAATGTTGGTTTTTTAACTCATGGGTGTGAATGGGGATTGCAAACTGCTATATCAGATCACTGGTCACTACACCAGCAGAACATGTGCTCCAGTCCATCCAGATGCCCCTGCAAGACCTCTTGTCCCTCAAGACAGCCAGCAGCACCTCCCAGTTTGGTTTCAGCTGCAGACCAACTAACTGTGCATTCAACCCCTGCACCCAGCTCATCGATACAAATATTGATGAGAATTGGCCCTGGAATTGAGCCCTGAGGAACAGCAGTGGTCACAGGTCAGCAGGCAGATGTAGCCCTGCTCACTGCAATCCTTTGAGCTCTGCCACTTCACCCTTTCACCAGGTCCCTGCTCATCTCACAGTTGAACAGCTTGTCCAGAAGGATGCTGGGAGGGACAGTAAGTCACCTTTCTGTCAAAATTGGTTCCTACCCACAGATCTATGCAGAAATTATTGCCTGCTCCCCTCTCTGTTCTGTTTGCTCACATCATGGTCTTCTTTCTGCATTTATTACTTCTCATCTACAGTCCGAAACCAATTGGCTGGGGTACAACTAATTAGCCACTGGGGATCAAGAACTAACAGCAAGATCCCCTAAATAATAACAGCCAGAAAAAGGTTAATAATTATAATAATAATGTATTGTTGTGGAAGAAAATATCTTCATCATTTCCTATCATGTTTGCAACATTTTCTTGGGGCCACTAGGAGTCTTGGAGACTTCAGCATAACATATGTTTCTGCTGCTCTTCTGCATTCTCAAAGGCTGGTGAATAAATAAAAATGGTCTCTTGCACCAGAGACCAGTTGCAGAATCATTTGGGAGTTCTGAAGACTTTATAATGAAAAAGCTATGTAATTCACTGAAGGCAGTATTTTTAATTACATCATGTCAGAGCTCCACTAGAGCCATGTCGTTTAGTGGTAAGATCAGACACACAACACATCAGCATATGTAGCCCTCAGGGGTACCAGGCAGTAACCCATTTTATCAGGAAAATAAGAAGGTGACGTCACAGGCAGAAAAAAAAAAGACCATAATTTAGAAGTTACATAATTTTGCACATTCTAAAAGAGGAAAAAAGAAAGTAGAAAAAATACAGAAGTAAAATAAAAACTATATATTCTGCTGTGAATTTAACTCATAAATTTCACAGATTCATTACAAAACATGTAAGTCACATTTCTAAGAGGTAATAACTTCTGGAATTATTAAAAAGCTCTTATTACTCTGGGTTTATAAGAAAATTGTTTCAGTTCAATCACCTTGGGACTAATGGAGCTAATTTGACTTTGTCCTAAAATCTCCCAGCTGGTTTAGTTCAATATATTCATCATTCAGTTACATATAAAAGTCTCTGAAAAAAAGTCTTTGACAATAAATGGCTTTCAGAAATTTACAGACTAAATATTTAGGGAAACTAAATATCGCTAAAAGTTAACCAAATCTCTTCCTATGCATATTGTTGTGTAAATATTTTAAAACTTGCATAGATCTAAAAGTGGTTCCAACCAATGTGCTGGATTTGGGTTGCTTTGTATACCAAGTTCATATTTCTTCTGTTTTCAAGAGGATGTACACGTGTGCTTTGTTTTGTACATGTAACATAATTAATACACTGTGGTCCTGTAAGTTGGGGAATGTATCTGGGCTGAATAAGTTATTTGAGCATGAATCAAGAAACACGTCTTGTGTCCCTTTAGTCAGGCAGCCTTTCAAACAAGCTGTCATCCTCTCATGGAATGACTGAACAAATTCCTTGACATTTAACATCACCCTGATCACAGTGGTTGCCCAGTGGAGGGTTAGATGACACAACAAGGATTTATATGGCTTATCATCTAAATAGCTAGATTAGATGTATCTGAGAACAACTTGCTCTCCCGTTCCTATTTGTCATTACAATTTCATTTGTTATTGTGTGACAACCTGTTCACGTGTACATCCAGATGCAAGCACAATGGCTTCATGTTCCTTTTCTTTATGATGCATTTTACGTGTTTATTTGTGCTCCCTGCAATTTCAACCGACTGTAAAAAAGCTCTTCCTTATCTTGTACATATTTACTGGGGTACTGGTGATGGTTCCTCTAAGGCTCTCAGGGTTTGTTTGCTCATTTGTAGAGCCAAGGGTCAGCCGCTTACAATTTCACTTTTACCCTGGCTGGGGTCATAGTTTAACTCACGGTCTGACAGATGCAGTTTGTTTAATATTTTCCACAAGCAGGATGGTGAAGTAGCAGCAGAGACCGTAAAAGGGCCGGGTCAAACTATGGCTTGACGTGGTGCTGTGTTTCCACCCCAGGCAGCCCCCAAGCCCCACACAGTCACTCACTCACTCACTCACTGCCCCACCAGTGAGACTGGGGAGAGGATCATCAGAAGGGTAAAGCTGGAAAACCCCGGAGCAGAGACACACACAGTTTAGGAGGGAGGGTGAAAGCTGTGCACACAAGCAAAGCAAGACGAGGAATTAACTCACCTCTGCCCGTGGGCAGGCAGGTGTTCAGCCTCTCCAGGAGGGCAGGGTCCCATCACATACAACAGCTGCTTGGGAAGACAAGTGGCATCACTCCCAATGTCCCCCTCTTACTCCTTCTTCCCCCCACTTTATATCCTGAGCATGACGTCATACGGTCTGGAATATCCCTTTGGTCAGTTTGTGCCTCCTGCCCTGCCTGTGTTCCTTCCCAACCTCCTTGCCAGCATGGCAGTATGAAAAGCAGAAAAGGCCTTGGCTCTGTATGAGCCCTACTCAACAGTAACAGAAACATCTCTGTGTTGTCTATATTATCATTCAGCATAAATCAAAAACACAGCCCCACACTAGTCACTGTGAACAAAATTAACTCCACCTCAGCCAAAACCAGTACACATGAAGCACATGATATTTTTTCCTCCCTAGGACAAGACCAAGAGTGAGGTAATTTCATCTATGACGAGCAACTTGTTTGAGATGCCAGCGATAAAAACATGATAATGAGAGGTAGAGATCCTAATAATGCTGTTTCAGAAATAATAAAGACCACTGAGGTGACTGACAATGTCCCTTTGTGCTTTATGTTAACAGACTCTTAGTTCATTCTGTCCAGACTCAGCTTCTGCAAGGCAGAAGAGCATCACTTTATCTTAATATTGCCTTTAAAATAAGAACTGGGAACTACATGCTTCTTCTAAATGTAGAAACTGTCAATATACATTAATTTGATGGTTCTATCTGGGTTTCTGTGGACAGGTTCAGTGCCTGCAGCTGTAATTCTAGCTTGGGAAATAGGATGCCTGGGAAACAGGACACCTGGGAAATAAGATGCTTGTGTGGATGTGGCATTTGCCTACCTGTTTATCTTTCCTGCCTCACCCTCCTGAGGGACTTTTACCCTTGGTTGGTTTCTAGATGATGTGACAGCAAAGCAGGTCCTCCCCTCCCCAGCACAGCATCCTCGCCAGCTCTGGGCAAAATCAAAAGCTGGGGGGAGGAGACAGCCCCAGACTAGAACTTCAGGGATAAGCAGAGTGCATCGTGAACATGACGCTGCCTCCAGCAGGGCAGTCTCCATCCTTGTTGGTTTTCAAAGCCCAGCAGGAAGAACCTCTGAACAAGCAGGTCTGATGGCACAGTTCCCTCTTCTGAAGAGAAAGTGGCACTGGAGGCCTCCTGGGATGCCTTCCCACCTGAGCTGTCCTGTGACCCAGAGAGGCAGCAGCAGCTGAGAGCACTGAGGGTGCCTCCTACCAGCTGTTAGAGGGATTGTTAAAGAAGTTTATGAAAATCTAACATTATCATGATCGTGGTGCAGGTGTACAAATGGAGGATGCAAATCCAGGGGAAACCAGAATTCGTTAGTGTTGATGTCCTCCCCAAACTGCTTTTATCTTATATGTCCATGGGCAAAGTTGCCTTAATCTCTTTTAGAATTTTAAAAAATGGAGAGAATGGAGAGCATCGACAGTAGAGCTTGCAACTTAGGAGGAAAATGAGCCAACTCCCTATTTCTACGTTTATGCAAAGAGTGACATAAACCCAGCAATAGCCTGACATCTTATTTGATAAACTTTTTTCCTTAAATATTTCAAAGAAACTTGACTTGCAACGGTACACAATCTGAAATTAGATCCCTGACAGTCCCTCATGGTATCAGTTTCACTTGGGAAAAACTAATTAAATGTGAGTTCTCTTTGATGCAGGAAATAAGTGTGTTATAATCACTCACCCCAAAGGCAGCCCTGGTGCTTAATTATACTCAGTATATGCATGGCATGACCAGAATCCATTGGTTCTTCCATGGGTGAGCAGGAACAAGCTGGCCTGCCACCAAACTGAGACCAGAAGGGAACTGGTGACCAAGAACTCTTGGGTTCAAATTCCATTTTTAATGATGTTTAGGCACTGATTATTTCTCAGAATATTTTGAAGGGGCAAGTTGGAGAATATGGTCACCAAGAGGCAGTTTTTGTACTCAGTGTAGAAAGACTCTGTAGCACCTTCTCATTGAGCAGGGAAAGGAACTTGGCCAACATTGTAACTCTCTGAGAACTTGATGTGGGTTCCTTGGATGGGTTTTTATGAACATGGACCATATTTTCCAGGCAAAGTCAATGGGGCTGCTTCCCTTCATGTTTCGTTTGAAACGAGCCACACAGCCAACAGCATGCAATTCAGCTGCTTTAGAGGGCAAAGGGCTGAGTCAGCTCCACTGGGTTGCTGCCTCCTTGCTCCTCAGGATATTGCACGGTGAGCTGATCTTTGCTTACTGTGATTCAGCTTTAGACAAATCCTGAAATTACCTCCTGTGATAAAATATATGCATCTGCCATTGAATGTAACTGATCTATGCGACCAATTTGAAAATTTCAGTCACTTCAGGTGCAAACAAACAGCAAATAATGATTTTTTCCTTTTTTTTTTTTTTGTATTTGTAAATCTTTGATATGGCCTTTGCTAATGATGCATCTATCCTTTTTACTGCCCACTTGATGTGTGAGTAAAGACAGCATTGATTTAAGCAATAAATTACTCCTAATCCCCTATTAAGAAACCAACTAGGCCAATACAAAATGAGTACAACTACTTCAGTCAGAGTGAGTTCTTAACTGTTTTCACACCATGATAGTCAGATTTAGGCAATGTCTATTTCCAGTCATCCTGCCAGAGCCCTGCTCCGTGGATTATACCTGCCTTCTATCCGGAAAGCTGGCACAGTTCCTCTGGGCTGTGACATGCAAATGCCTGAATAAATCCCTTCAACAAAAGGGCAGAGACAAAAACTGAAAGGTAAGCACCTCAGGTCATTGTCACAGATGGGGGGAAATGCTGGTGGGTTTAGATTCAGGGATTTGGTCGTGTTAATAACCATCCCAGAGTTCCTAGACGGAACTAAGTGTTGTTGTCAGTAGATTTCAAAGCCTGTGTTTTATGGAGGCAGTGGTGAAGAAAAAAAAGAAATGCCCTGTTCCAGAGAGGAAAAATGCCTCTCCAGAGAGGAGAGAAAGGAAAGTGTACAGTCCCCTTCAGGAGAAAGTCAAGTGGGGGGAAGCCAGTCCAGACTTTCCAGCCAGCAAGACCCAGGGTTGTATTTGGCTCATCACCTTTGTTATTTCATCTCTTATCAGCTCCTGGTGGGTTGACCCCAGCCAGCAGCAAAACTCCCACACAGCTGCTTGCTTATTCTCTTCCCAGTGGGATGGAGGAGAATACAAGAAGAGCAAAAGCTAGAAAACCTGAGATAAGGACAGTTTTATGCAGCTAATAAGTGACGTTAGCAATTGAAGGCAGTTTAATAAGAAAGGGAAAGAAGGGGAGAATAAAACCCAGCAATGCAAAGGCAAACACTCCCAAGCTGACCGATGCCCAGCCAACCTCTAAGCAATGGTGACTCTGCAGGACTCTCCTCCCTCCTTCTCCCCTCGGTTTTGTTGCTGAGCATGATGATATATGGTGTGGGATATATCTTTAGCCACTCCAGGCCAACTAGCCTTGCTGTGTCTCCTTCCAATGTCTTCTCCACCCCATTGTGGGGTGGGTAGCGGGGAAGGAAACAAGACCTTGGCACTGTGTAAGCACTGCTAAGCAACAGAAAAAGCATTGGTGTGTCATCAACACTGCTCTAGTCCCAAATCCAAAACATGGTCCCTTGGGGACTGCTATGGAGAAATGGACTCCATCCCCTCCAGCCCCAGTACAATTTCCTGCTGAAACAGCCGACCTGTGGTTCTCTATCACTGCTTGTTGTAGTGCTGTTACTGTTCTCCCCTGCCCTTGCAGACATGACATCCTCGCCCTGGCCTTTCCTCACTGCCCCCTCTGCCCCCAGCCCCTCCCTTCCCAACACAGTTGGCTGCCATTTACCATCCACCCCTCACTGCAGCACTCCTGTCCCATCTGCTGGGGACTGGAGAGTGGTTCTCACCTTCCCCATTTGCTGCCCCTTCTCACTGAAGGGAAGGAATCTCTTCTGTATGTATTAATCTCCAGGCTTTGACTCTCCCTTCTCTCTTTCCTTCACCACCTTGCTTCCCACGGCTTTCCTTTTGACACCACACTATGTTTGTCCCCATCACTCTCTTTCCCCCTTTCCCTCTTCTTCTCAGTATTATTCTATTTATCATTTGGTGTCACACCTGCTTGTGCCTTCCCATGCCTGCCCATAAACTCAGCCTGTTGCAAGGTTATTCAGCCCATTAGCCTCGCTGCCAGGGTTGCTGCCACTTCGTGCCTCACCTTCTCACCTCAGCTGGCTTTTGAATTTTCTCTAGGCTGGTCTTGTTAAAGGCCTGAATACACCTGAAAATTTGGCCACAGATTCCTTTTGAGGCTGAGGAAAGAAGGCAAGAATATTCTGGACTTCTATACAGCTTGCGTGCTTTTGAAAAATGTACCACTGGATTTTTAACCCTGAAATAATTCATTATTGGACTAAAGAGTTGATTATAGTAGAGCACCTTTCAGGAGAAACATGTCATATAAAGGGTAAGTATTATGAATGGAGGTGTGAACTTTTTTTAAAGCATTCAGATCATTGCTCTCTCCCACACACACTGATGGGCTAAGATCAAAAGTAATTTTGTACAAAAATTATCCAGGGAGTAGATTATAGAGTGTTACATTGAAAGCCTATGGTACCTGGATGCATCTGTTACTTATTAAAGCGTCTACAAAAAAACCCCAGGCAAAACAATTAGAGGCTGATACAGACTGAACAAGAATTGTTTGAATGAGCTACATATTTAAAATATAACATTTTGATGTATTTCTTATACAAAGGAACAAACACTTCACTGTAAATATACCTATTTGTAGCATTTTACCTACAAAAGCTTAATATCCATTTTTCCATGTGGTGTATTCTTCCAAGAGAGAAAAAGAGGGACCAACCATGTTGTAAATGTGCAGGCTTTGGGCAGCTGAATAAGCACTACCTTATTTTGACTGTAGGAATAAACAGAGGGAGGTGGAGGACAGGTCAGTGGATTATCAGTGAAACACACACCACCTTTTTGGTGCCCATCTCAGGATCGGGTAAGGCTTTCCCTGAGAAAAGATGCAGGTTCACAACCTGCCCTTCAGATTGAAAGGCTCAGAGAAATATTAATGAGACAAAGCCTGCAGAGCTACAGGAATTTCCTGCTGAATAGGATCAAACTGTAACTGCTTTATTAACACCCTCTGTGGTGGGTTTGATCTTGGTTGGCCACCAGGTGCCCACCAAGGCGCTCTATCACACCCCTTCCTCAGCAGGATGGGGGTGGGAGAAAAGAAAACATACCAGCAGTGAGGTAATACTGCACAGGTATGAATAGAGCCAAATCATCCTCATTTGGCTGTATTTATTAAAATCCATCCGGCAGTGCTAGCTTGGGTTCCTCTATAGCAAATAATATCATTTAAGGATGATTGGCTTGGGACTCTACTTAATAGGCAGAGCTGTATTGCCCTTTGGATGTTCTGCTATATTCTTCAAAAGGTGGTACTTGTACTTCCACTTCTCACCTTTATTGGCAATATTCACGTAAGGAAGACTTAATAATAGAAGGCAAAGGAATCCGAGAGGGCAAACTCCTGCAGTAATCAGTGCTCCAAAAGCAATCGCAGCTCTTCCTCCAGCTAGTTCTACTTAGGGACTGTCATTACCCCTGTCTCTCTTGGCTGCTAAGCTATTACAGAAACATAATGATCTGCAAATGAGGAGGAAAAGTGTGAAAAAAGAGAAAAAATTGTGGACAAAACCCTATATTAGCAGAATCCTGCTTGGACTGTTAACACACCACTCATAGTTCTGTCAAACTCCACCGCAGCACTCTTTTCTCTTTGCAATACCTGAAATAGCCCCAAATTAATTATTTGTCTCTCTCCCACTAGAAGAGTGAAAGAATTGAGCCTACTTTTTTCAACAAGCCTGATTTAACTGGTTTATGCAGCTTATTTTTCATCTTACTACTACCTTGATCAGAAAGTCTGCATTTAAATAAGCCTCCACCGTTTCAACCTAAACCGGAAAATCCTGGTGCTTTTTATATGGACCGCTTCTCCAAATTTAAACATGCAGTAATTAACATAAATAGAAATAATTTACAGAAGCACCTGTAAATGAGATGCTACTTTGCAAACACTGTGTTTAGCCTTTGTGTACAGCCTAATAATGAGAAGGGCTCCAGAAGTGTGCACAGAACTGAAAATGGATCAACCGTGTCATAAAAATAATAGGTCATTGCCCCAGGTGGCTGATCCTTGGAAGGGTCATCAGCTTGCATCAAAAGCAATCAGAATTACTAAGCCACTGAATTATTGTGCAGTTTCAGAATCTCAACGTACATTAGTGCAGTTTCTGTGGTGTTTTAAAGGCTTTCTGCACAGTCAGAGTGCACAGGCATGGTCCCCTTAGCAAGAAGCACATAATTCTGAAAAACAAAACGCTCTCAGGCCAGTTAAAAAGAATGTTATTTGCAACTGGGCTTTTCCACTCGATAGAAATTTTGTGCTGAGTTTACTTTCAATGTAGTATTACCCCTTCTTGAATTTTTCCATTACAAATGTATCAGCAGAAGCAGTTTTAAGAAATGCCACAAATGCTCTATTAAAAATAAGCAAATCTCTATTTCTCCCTTCTGCTATTAAATTCTTACAACTTGCACTTAAAATATTATTTTTTTTCTATGAAATAAGAATAAAAACAACTGAATGCTCATCCAGCCATCTGGCATAAATGATAAACTGTAATTAGAAAGGTCAGAGAGACTCTGGGGCTTGAGCACATATCATTCAGAATATTAAATATGTAAGAAATTAGAAGCATTTATGCAATGTGAAATTTTCCCAAGATCTAAGATTTCATTTACTACTCCTTTGCACCACCCCTCTGCTGCTGGATTCAACCAGGCCATCGTAGCTCAGGTATTTTTCTCTGTTAAAGTAACAGAATAGACAGCCCTTGGCATAAAAACCTGAACAATTTCTCTTACACCTGTAAAGGTAACAAAACTTTGTGTGCACATTTAAGCTTCATACATGGAATAACATGATCATATCTATTAATACCTTCAACATGTTATTTCAACCATTTAGACACTGTATAAAAGTAACTTTTATATCAGTAACTTTTGAAGATAGAAAGTAACTTAACCACCGCATAGTAATCCTAAAAATGGTCAGCTTCACAGAGCAGTGAACCAGATCTAAAACCTTACTAAAACCAATAAAATACATCTTTAATTTAATAAGGATAACATTTTGTACGTGTGTCTTTATGCGAAACATAATTCGCACTCTGCTCATCTTCAGAATCACCTGCCCTCCAATGTAAGAATGACATTTCAGTTTTTAAAGTCCTCTAATGTTCTTTAGGAAAAGATAAATCCCCAAGTCTGCTTTCCCTCCTTGCCATGGACTACAAAGTAGGCGCTTCCTATTGATCAAATCCAATCATAGGAAAGAGATCTAAGCCCTAAGCCCCATTTAACATGAGTTCTGAGGGCTTTGGGTCCCTCCAACAGAGCCTGTTGTCCTGATCCCTTCCTCTGCAGACTTTGCTTTGTGGGGCCGAGAAAAAGCCAAATGTCAGTTGCTGAAATTCAGTGATGCTGCTGGAATTATATCTGTTTATATCAGCTGAAAAGCTGCATCTCAGGAGTCTGACCTTTTGCAAGAGAAATTTGATCCTTAAAATACTGCAGGTCAGTATCAGAAAAAAATATTTTAAGAATCTGTTTGGCCCCTAATAGGTTTTGCATCTGACATTTCAGTTTTCTGTATTCTAAATATAGGTTCCTGGAAAGAACATAATATTTCTAACATGAATAATTGTTCCAGTAATTGGAACTACCAGTAATTCTATGCTTTCAGGAAACAGCAATCCTCTGCCTCAAGCCCATTTCACAGCATCTCCATCACTGCACCTCCTCTGGCTCCTCTTTTGTGAACCACAGCCTTTGCTCCACAGAGCAGAATCCATCACAGCTACCAAAAAAATGGGTGTGTCTTCTATTAAAAATGTAAGGTGAAACAAAATATTTAATGTTTTGCTTGATACTTTTAGGGAAAAAACTTTGTTTTTAACTAGACAAGGTTTTCCTTTTTTCCTCATTTTTTGCAGTGAAGGGAAATGGGAAAGCAGCAAGAATTCATATTTTTACCTTTTACAAAAACACCCTTTTGATGGGATTTACCTCTCCTTTACGTCCAATAAAGAAAACTAGATATTTTTATGCAGATGGAAAAATTCTATCTTAAAGCTGTGCTAGTTATAAAAATCTCAATCTTGACCAAAAGTATGAAATATTTCTGGATGTTTTCTCAGTTTATATCAAACTTTATGAATTCAATTTATAGAATTTATGCATCTCTTGTGTCTACTTCCTCTTTAAATTTGAAACATAAAAATATTTCCTTTTTCCGCTTGTAATTCAGTTTGCTATTTTTGTACATTTGACATATATTTTGATATGTTGTCACTCCACTCCCTTATTATCCAGGAATAAGACTAATTCTAAACTAATTGTAGAAGTTTATGCCTTTTCCTACTAAACTAATTTCTTAATCACATCAAATTTTTTGAAGGCAGAATTTTAAAAGCAGTGACAGGAATTATAGTAGCTTTCTTTTCTTTCTAGAAGAAAGTCCAAATCCTTTAGGTTCCCTAATTAAGAAAAGCTGTTGGAATGGTAAATTTAGCATTAACAACAAATACAATACCTTAAGGCTAAGCCTCCAATATTCCACCTGTCTTAGCAAAGGGAACATTTGATGACATGTGGTTGGATCAGCCATCCAGTGCTATTGCTGAAAGCCTGGGAATCCAATTACAGTCTTTGCTGGCTGTAATTGGTGACACATTTTTTGGTAGTTTTTGAGACAGGGCTTTAAAAATTCCAGAAGAGAATCTGTTGTCATCAGCCTGGTCCAGGAATACGATGGTGACCTCCCAAAGAGGGACACAGAGAGGACAGAGATATTTAAAGTATTCTTTGCCTCTGTCTTCAGCACCGATGACGGGGCAGGGGGTCCCAACGCCCCGAGCTGCAGCTCCATGGCTGTGAGAATGGTCAGTTTCCTGCTGACCTGACCTGGCCAGGGATCTGCTGCTCCAGCTGGATCCCTCCAAGTCTATGGAGCCTAATGGGACTTCCCTTTACGACAAGGTAACCCACCCAGCCGATCAAGGGAGGCCAGTCAATGGGGCCTGTTGGGATGTCAGTAAAGCTTTCGATGGCATCTCTCACAGGATCCTGCTGGACACGTCATGCAATGGGTGAGCAACTAGCTCCTGAGTTGGGCGCAAAGAGTGATTGGGGTGACATCAGACTGGGGTCCCGTCACCAGTGGGTTCCACAGGACTCCCTCCTTGGCCCGGTGCTCTTCAACATCTTCATCAGTGACCTGGGTCTCAAAGGGACACTGGGCAAGTTTGCAGATGAGACAGAACTAGGAGGAGCTGTTGAGGGCCCCTTGAGGGCAGGGAGACCTGGACAGATCACAGGGCTGGGAATCACCAACCAGGAGTTCAACCAGGGGAAGTGCTGGATTCTGCCCCTGGCATGGGGCAACCCTGGATGGATGGACAGACTGGGAATGAGAGTCTGGAAAGCAGTGCCAGGAAAGGACCCTGGGGGTCCTGGTCAGTGGCCAGTTGGCCACAAGTCAGCAGAGCCCTGGAGGGACATCCCTGTCCTGGGGGGCATCAGGAGAGGATTGTCCTGCTCTGCTCTGGGCCAGCCCCACCTGCAATAGTGGGGCAGTTTGGGAGGACACAATGGAAGGGATGGAGCCATTGGAGAGAGTCCAAAGGAGGCAACAAAGATGGGGAAGGGCCTGGAGGGGCAGCGTGTGAGGACACTGAGGGCACTGGGGGTGNGGGGCACAGGGGGGGACTCTTGGGGATGGTCCTGGGCAAGCCCAGGAGTTGGATTCAATGATCCTGGTGGGTTCCTTCCAATTCAGCATATTCTATATTCTATGGTTCTATCTTTCTCGGTTTTGTTCTTTTTTTTTGTTCTCTGTCAATGTAGGCAACGATCAGGAGAACTGGAGGCAACATGCAAAGGAAGAACAGCTGTGTGGAATGTAGTCTCATGTCACACATTAACAGATCTTTTGCTCAGTGTTTTCAGCAGAGTCTGCTAACACCAACTGAATTCTGTAGTGCAAGACATTCAGGATAATCCAGTCTGATCTCCTGTTGAGTCACAGGCTGGAGACTCCAGCCTGGTAATTCCTACACCAAACCTACTATTCCTTGGATTAAGGTATACTTGTTTAATATTCCAAGTAGCACCTCTGTAGCTACAGAAAATGACCCAGCAAGAAGAACAGGAGGCTAAACAATATTTAGTTTGCCATTTTTCTGTCTCTTCTTATCATTGTATCTCACCCTTTTTGAAACTACTGATAGATTATGTTCTCAAAAACACTCTTAAAATTGAGAATTACTATTTATAAAATGGGCAATAGAGTTAGAGTGTAGATTAAGTGATTTTTCTGAAGGTCACAGCACTTATGAATAAGCCACAAAATGAGCTGATGTTTCCCACAATCTGTCTTGACACACAATGCTATTTCTTGGAATAAACACAAACCAGCTATTTTTTCTGTGCTCTAAGGTCATGCAGAATTCATATCGTTCAGAATGGCTTAAAACAGTAACAACAGCCACTCAACATTGTCAAAGTCCTCTCATGAGTTATGAAGACAAAACAAGTACCCTTGTGAGCAGCATGGGCACACTCCATTCATCACAGATAACAGGTTATCTGGCTCTTCCACCCTTCTGATACAGGCTGCCTCATTTTTAGTAGCAGATTGCACATTAATCTTCATTCCTTACTGCAGAGTATATTTTAATAACTCCTAAAGGGAAATCTGACAATAAGAGGCCCAGCTATACATACATTTATATCCATATACAACAACTGATTGGAAACTAGATGCTTCAATCTGACAATTGAACAAGTTTTTTACATTTTCAGCTGGGGCTTCTTGCATGATTTCTGGACAAGCACCATTTCATGAACTGCAAACTTTTTCGTGAGTTAGGGCTTAATATATATATAACATTAATACAATCGCCAAAAAACATTTCATTTTTTCAGCAGTGAAACACCGCATAATGTAATTGGAGAATAATAATGCAATACATTATGCAAGCAAAATTCACCTATTTCAAACATATATTTTACTTGCAGTGAACCAGTGTGTTGCGTCAGTGATGTGTTACATCCATCTTTCAGACTTCAGCTGTGGGTTTGAAAACAAAGCAACTACTCAGACACTGTCACTTCCACAGGCTTTTCAAAGGCCCTCCTGTTTCTAAAATTTTAGCAAACTTCCTAAAAGTTTTATTAAACTCTAAGTATTTTCAGCCTCCATTTGAAACTGCCTCCTCTAATGTAATTGCAACTTTTGATATAAATGGCTGGTTCACATTTTAAAATATGATTTTATTCACACTATATTGTGAGGTGATATGACAATAGGTTTGGAAACCCTAAAAGACAGATTTAATAGATCTAGGATCCCTTATCACCCCCTTTTTTAGTTTTTATTTGAAAAATGGCTTTCAGATGAGCTCTCCTGAGGAGATAAGCCAGAATCTTTTTATCAGTTCCGTTGCCCTTTTCATAAATGTTCTTTTAGCTAGTTTTCTTCTTTTTTTCCTCTCGACATTTTTTTGAGCCTTTGCTTTACATTAATAAGCATTCTATCACTTTGGATTTCAGGTAGTCTGAAGAGCTTCCTTTTTTAATTTTAAGAGAAGTAATTATCTCCAAGTATTTTTTATTTAACATCTTAGGTATGCCAAGCAACCTTTTTCAAATTATCTCATTGGCCATATCACATAAGGGCAATCTTTAGTGACTGTTTTATTTTCAGTGAGGGAAACACTTCATGTGCTTTTTTCACTTAGTCTCCGGGACATCTCAGGAAAGGCCATGAAATGTTAATGTTACCTTCTTGTACTATTAAGGGATTTATTTTAACCCAGTTTATGCTTCCATGTAACACACCATTTCTGACATACCTGCTTGTGACATTTGACTTGGGGAATCCCTATTAGCGCATTTTTTCCTGTTCCACGTGTGTATTGGGTGCAGGTGCCCATGTTCTGGCTGGGATCTCTACGAGAGGAGAGGCTGAGCTGCCCCACACTGAGCACTCCCAGAGCTGAGGCTGGAGTTTTAATGCCTTTCTGCCCCTTGACGCCCAAATTTCTATTGCAATACAATTGACTTTCCCAAAGCCAAGTCTCTCTTTTTTTTTCCGATTTCCATCACAGGAGCTGGATGTGAGCCCTCTCCTTTCTCCTCCCTGCCCGCACTAAGGAGGGTGAGGCAGCGAGCAGCTGGTGGCCATTCTGCCCTCCTGCTGCCCTGGAGCTCGGTGGGATCTCTGTTTTTCTGGACAGGCTGGGTTTAACCCCCACCAAAGAGTCCCTCCAGCCTCCCTGTTCCCAGCGCTCCGGAGGATGCAGACGTGGCATCCTGTGATCCATGTTTGGCACCTGGCTCTAGGGACACGGAGCAGCTCCATCCGCCCGCACCGCAGACACTTCTGTAGCTGCAGTGAGAGGTCATTAATAAAACACTGCCCATCCTCCTTTGAAGGCAGCAGTTCCTTACCCTGCAGATACAGATACATCTCTGCTTTCCGAGAAGAAAAGTCTCTCTCAGGCACACGCACAGACTCACTTTCACTGGTGTGCAGAGAGATAGATATATAAGAAAACTGGTCATTTCTCTTTCTTCTTAGAAAAAAGCAATTGCTTCCAGTTTTTAGCTCAGTTAAAAAAAAATAAAAATTAAGAGACATCTAATTGTGTGAAGCTTGGATGCAGCTCTAATTACGGAGTTGGTGTGTCTGAAGGAAGCAGGTTTGGACAGTCTCACAAAACGTGAGCTGCATCCTTTTAAAAGTTTACATAAATATTACAAAATTGGAGGCATCACTCTGTTTATCCCTGAAGGGAAAAAGAGAAAATTCATACCTGCATCCAAACTGAGTTCCTCACTGTTTCTACAGAGTTTTATTTCATTAGTTTTGACTGTGTATACAAAACACAGGTAAAAAAAAAACAAAAAAAGACAGGAACTAATTAAAACAAATTGAGCCATTTGAGTAAGAACCAAGAAACAAACACCCAAAGGGTACCTGAGCTGTCTAGTAAAGAACTATTCATAACATACCTCTTCTCACAGCTTCTTCCCTCTACCATATGTGCTTAACTCCCCACCCCCAGACAAAACAGGAAGAAAAATATTAATTGCTTTTTACCATCATATTCCAGGAATATGCAAGGAATTTTTTTCCCATTTCCTGGTAAATACATATGCAATAAGTTTTAATATTACTCTATTAAAATATGTAGCGTATATGATTTTAACTGAAATAGGAAAATTACTCCCATTGCCCTCTTACCCTAAAAAATTACAGGCACTGCATAATTTCACATTTAAACACAATTTTTTAGAAATGCTACATTTAAACAGATTTTTTCCCCCTTCCTTGTTCACTACCTATCTCTAATTTAAAAAAACTTGGACGGAAATTTTCAACAAGCCTGAGCTTAAAAGTGTTCATTTTCAAACTCTGGCTGCTCTTAATATGAATTATTAGAATGATTTGTTGGGCACACAATCATTGTTACCACCATTTAGCTTATCCATGCAGTCCACACATTAAATTTCTTCAAGAGAATTTTAATTTGTGGTTTCTTTTTTTTTCATAAATGAAAGTCTTCCAAGACTCCAAAGAACATGCAGATTTCTTTCATTCTGACTTATTTGAGAGAATACAAGTATTCCTTTCCAAGGGGCATCAGAGAACTTTAGCACGAGGATTGCTGTGGTCCCAACTAAAGAGAGCTCATTAAATCATGGCTTAGAGACCAGATAACAGGGAGTGTAAATGACTGAACTTCACAGATTTACTCTACCCTGTATGGAAATTCAACTTCCGCAGTCCTTGCAGTTTTTCTTCCCAGAATAAAGTAGATTCATTATTAATCTGAAGAAGCTCCTGGAGCAGTTCTTTCACTGGTTTTGGTATCTTGATCAAGAATTTCAATAAAATACACCAAGGCCCTTATGACCAAAACAAGGCTCTTTATATCTTACCAAAGAATTGTCATTTAAAATTGTATTTTCAGCAAAGAAAGCTGCTCTTTTTAAGAGAGGCACTTAACTACTAGTTGCACTAAGATTAAATTGCACTTTTTGTTACTAAGCGCTGTCTGATATCAGGCTCACAAACAGTGATCTCAACTTCAGGGCAGTTAGCCATGAGAGCAACCTTGTACCAGGCTGAGAAATTGGGTCAAAATCTGGCTGCACGTTTGTGAAGCACTTGGGTTATATGAATTTCAAGCACACACAAGGAGTTAAAACCTCCTCCAGCAAAACCATCCAGGTGCATCTGCTTTGGCAAATTAGGGTCATGCATGCTGGTCTTGCAGAGCACTAAAGATCCTTTTGCAGGTTCTGATCGTTAAATAACAGGAATCCCTAAAGCCATGCCTGAAATGCCAACTACACTGGGAGACAACACCTTGCCACTCCTGGCAGTGGGCTGTCCAGGTCATGTGCTAAGAGAAGGGCTGACACAGGATTTGTCCTGCTGGTAGTTAGTCAGGTACTTTATTCAGGCACTGCCAACCCCCTACCTAATTTTTTTTAATTATGAAAAGTATTATTTCCCTTAGTAACAAGGCACAGTCAGGACTTATATAGTATAAATCACTTGTTTCTGAAGAGCCTTGAGCTAGCACTCTGTTCCATAACACTACAAGATGACAGATGAAGCAAGAAAACTCTATGCCTACGTTTTCTTATCAGTATGCTACATTAATGGTAGAAGGTGATTAATACTACATGAAAAAATAGGCAAAAAAACCCCAATAATTGAATCTAACCATAAATATACTGTCAGAATTCTCATTTACATTCATCTCCTCCTATTCCAGCAGTGAAAAGTCATCTTACAGTAAGCAGTTCCTGATCACTAGCATGTTTTCTGTCAAGTAGGTTGTAATTAGCACATAATGTCACAAGGTCATTCACACATCTTAGAAGCCTGTGTGTCTACAATAAATTCCAGAAGTCATCTGGCCCTAGGAAAGCATCTTTGCATGACAGCAAAGAGCTTCCCTTGCAGGTCCCATCACCCACCAGCTGTCAGGAATTTTACAGAGATACAACACCCAAAACTGAAGTTGAATTTTTAAAATTTAAATAGCCCACAAGAGTGTGATGAAAGACTTCTCTAGACAACAGACTGCCAAAGAAAGGAGACATAAGAGAAAGCCCAGGTCAGTGGAGAGAATCTGCAGAAGAGCTTGTCGAGCACAATTTCATAAACACAATAAGGAAAGTAATTTTGACAGCTTTCAACATATATCCAAACAGCATTTATAATTAGCCTACAGTCACACATTACTCTGACACCTGGATTAATTAGGAATTCATCAGGACTGGGTTCCATCTTTGGGCAGATTTCAGGGGATACGACACATGTATTTGTTGGCCCTGAAATGCAGAGCTCAGGTGCTAGGGCTACACGTGACAACAGAAAATGAGTGCTTACTGAAGAAACTGCATGGAAACTGTTATGGATCTGGAAAAAAAAATGAGGCAAGTCAATTGCTGGATCCCCCCAGCAGTCCTGTATTTCTATTTAGCCTCATCAAAAGTTTGCAGTGAGAAAACAGATATCTGGTATGGCTGTAGAATCATCTCCAGTCTGTGCCCTGAAAGCTGTGACTTTTAGATCCTTACTTTTCAATTCTTCTCCACAACAGAAAGCTCATGTGGTTGCTTCCAGGAAAACCCAGGTTCTCAGCAAGCTGATAATGTAATACTGATAGAGGATGTCCTGACACTCACAGTTCATGTGAGAGCTGGCAACTCTGCCAACTGCAGAGGTGCGTGGAGTTGTGCTTAAGCATGTACTTATTAATTGAGGATTTGGGCTGTAGTTTTCAGGCACCATGGTCTAGAGGAAAAGTTATAGCTCTACACATTCATGTTTTCATTAGAATTCAGATAGGCTGGAGGTTGCACTGGATTTCCTTGAAAAGACCAGAAATAGCACATTTCTGGTCTTGTCAAGGAATTCATGCTTCTGTCAAAAGCAGATATTTTTAAGGTTATTTTTTAGAGGAGTAACATTGAAAGAAGATAGAGGAATGCTCAATGTCCTTGCATTCTTTGCTCGTTTCTTTTCCTAAGTTAAAAAATGCACTTTGACTTGTCAGCACAGTAGTTATATTTCACAGTAGTTTATTGTTGTCTATCTGTAAAAATTGTGTAAGTTTATACCAAACAATAAAACACATGCAAACATTTCAAGATCAAAAGGTTAAGCTGTCCCTTATTGTGGATTTAACATCACTGGTTTTATGTCTCGTCACCCATTTCCAAACTGACAGTTGTCAGGAGCCTTTAAACTCTCCAAGTTCCTACGCTGACACCACATTCCCCAGGTGAAAAGCTTACATCAAATTGTGGCACAAACTCTGAGGAAAAAAATATATTTACCATTTACACTAAATATGATTATTAGGAGTCACGATGTAGAACGCATTAATCCAAGTGCCTCCTGGATGTCAGGGCTCTCCATCTCACACAAACACTGTCCCTCTCATCCTATAGAGCCGACCTTTTAAAAAGTGAGCCCCTTGTCATCATTTTCTGTAGAAGAGATGGGTTTTTATAAGGCAGCTTAAGGCCTTTCTGAACAGTCACTGCCAAGCTTGGCTTAAAAAAATAAATTATTTTTTACACAGCTCCTTGAGGAGTTTGTGCTTCTCTTGAGCTTCCAATGACTGTGTCACTTAAAATGAAAAATGAGGTGAGGTCCAGCACAGCCTTTTTTTTTGGCCAAGGGAAAACAGACTCCCGACTTTCAGTTCCACTGTTTGCAACAACAAAAGGATATCAAAGAGTAAATTTTGAAAGGACTAGATCTTGAAATAAATCACCAGTCTGGGGAACTTTCTGAAGAGGTTTCTGCTCATCCATTTTGCTGACTGTTAAGGGTCATGCCTCCATGGACATGCAATGGGAATCCATAAGAACCAGCGCACAGAGAGGAGAAAGAAGAGTGGCAAATTCAGTGGCAGGAGACATAAACCACCTGGAGCCCTGGGTGATGGCTGAGAAGGATGATGAATAAAATGAGATGAGATTATGCCCAGTTCCTCCCCTGGTGGTGCAATCACGGGGGGCTCTGGGTTTCCAGCGGGCAGGCTGCAGGGCTGCGAGGTGTTCAGACCCTGCTGAGCACTTGGCACATCAGCACCAAGTCTGGCAGCTCTCTCTGGAAAGGTTGTTGGGATGTTTTCTGATGGAGGCACCAACTCAGGCATCCTCATTAGGAATAACAAAATCACCTTTGTTAAGATATTCCATCATACAAGGCAAATATGGCCTTAATTTGGCACAGATTGTCAAAGAGCCAGGAAACAGCATCTCACATGTTCATGCAGTCTCAGTTCAGTCATTATGACCACCTACAGGCACCTATGCACACAAACCCACACCTGGATGCACATGCACTCACTGTATTTTCCAAGTCATTGGAATATAAGTCATTGCTAGCAGATATTTAAAACCCACTAAAGGGGAAAGAAATCAGAGAGAAAAAGCCCGGCATAGATTTTACGTGGTTGTGAACAAGGTTCAAGATTTAAACGAAACACATTTCATGCCCTCAGAGATCATTCTGGAGATGAAACCCTTTGGATTTGTGTTATTGAAACAGAAGCTTGCTTTCCCTCCAGGAATTATGAATTTCTGTGTCTATTTGAGTCTAACTGAGCCAAATAGTAGAGATACGCCCCTCAAGTGAACATGTTCCCACTGTACAAAGTTAAAATTACCACAAGTTTGTTCTTTTTCTGAAACCCAAGCAATGACAGTGTTTGGTAGAAACTAACAAAAAAACCAAACAAACAACATCCCCAAAAACCCCAACTCCCCCCACCAAAACATAAGCAAAAAAAGCCCCAAAACCCTACAAAGATCCCCACAAATCTAGAAACAAACAACCCCTCCTCTAATCTCATTGTCAAAATATTAACATATCTTTAAATAAAGCTATTTTAAAATTCTAACAAAAGGTTAAACTATTTTATCACTGCACAGTTTTTTATAAACATAAAATTATTGAGCATGAATGAAACCTAGAGTTCATGAAACCTAGGCACTTGATGCAGAAAATTTTTATTAACTGTAAAGATACCCCCCAATCCTTAATTTTTATGCTAATTTTTTTAAATAAAATTTGTTCAGTAGGTTTTTGGGATTTGCTCATTCTACTAGTACTGAAAAAAGGTAGGCAGAAGAATACAGCACGTACTTCCAGCAAAAGAATAATCAAATTTAAGGGCTAGGTTGCATGCTTAAACACCCAAGATCAGGAAATACAAACACACACAGTGCTTTTGCAATCCTAATGCATGTTTGTGCTCAGTTTGAACTGGAAGCTTAGAGAGTGGGTGGTAGAAATTATGGACAAAACAGGACCATACCACAAATAGGGCTGTTTATAGAATTGCTGGGATGGAATTGGCCTGATCCTTGCATACCTTCCCTTGTTTTATTTGTATTCTTTGTGGGTGCATTTCATCCCAGCACGGCAGGCTGTGGCACAGACAGGCTGAGAAGGCGCCACCTCAGTCCTCAAACCCAGCTCCACCCAATTCACGTGGGGATCATGAATTTAATCCCCGCCAATACATTACCCAGCCCACATTCTATAGGTGATTATATTTCTTATCATTCTCTGCTCCCTTGTCATGAGAAGGAACTTAACTATGGGAAGCTTAACAATGATGATGTCCTGTGGCTAGGGGAAGCTGACCTGTTGCAGACTGTGTTGGCATGAAGGACAAAAATTAAAGAAGAATGACAGAACAGTCAAGTCACAAACCACCCTTGTGAGCTGCTGCAGGAGACCTGTACCCTTCCTTTGCTTTGGATGGTTGCTTAGTGTCCTGGGAACATACACTTCCCATTTAACCAAGACAACAGGTTACCCAGAGGGGCAGTAGATGCCCCATCCCTGAACCATTCAGCTTGGGATGAGCTCTGAGCAACCTGATGTGGTGGAAGGTGTCCTGTGACAGGGAAATCGAATTAAATGACCTTTAAATGTCCCTTTCAACACAAACTGTTCTATGATCCCATTAAAAGAAGGCAGTTCAATATATTTTTTGATTTGAAGAATTCACACATTTTTCACAAACACAGAAAAAAAAATTGATCAGTATTTCAATTACATGGAAGCAACATTCATAATATTCTTCTCTTTTCATGTCCTGCTCCTCCAATATCTTCACATCTCTGCCCTAATACTCTTATCCACCTTCACCATCAGGCTGAGGCTCCCACCTCCTCTGTGTCTCTTCCTCCTGAGGGCTAAAGGGTGGAAAAGCATGGAAGAGGTGACACCTTAACCCTTTATTTCCAAGGCTGCTTCCACCTCATCTCAGGCATCATTTCAGGAAAAAATCCATTTCAGTCACAGGCCCCAAAAATCTGGGCCAAGCTGTCACACAAGACAGATGGTTTGGAGCAGTGTGACCATGAAGACAAATACTGTCAAGGGGGCCAGGGTGTAATTAATGCAGGTCATCTCCAGAAAAATCTGGTGCCCTGTTGAAAAATCTGTTGGATCGTGCTCGGAAAGTCTTTTGCAGAGGCTTTTGACATGGCTGAAAGTGGGTTGCTTTTTATGGAAATACAGAAAACATTCCCCACCTCAAATGCTGGCATTAATACGCAGGGTTTGGTGGGTTGAGAGAAGGAAAAAAAACCCCACTGCTGGTAGTTCTCAAAAATCATAAATCATAGAATTGATTGGGTTGGCAAAGACCTCCGAGATCATCAAGTCCAACCCTTGGTCCAACTCCACTCAGTGCCATGTCCAATCTCAGTTTAAAAACCTCCAGGGGTGGTGAACCCACCCCCTCTCTGGGCAACCCATTCCAATGCCTGATCACTCTCTCTCTAAATATTTTCAGATTTATTCTTACAAGTTTACTAAACCTATTTCCCCCTAATCATCATCGTATAAATAACTGTGCCACGTTGGCCTGAAGCTTTCACCAGGAATCGCTGGGTACAAACAGCTGGAGGCACATACACACACAGCACGGAAAATTCTAACCTGAGGAGTTTACACTTGATAAAAAAACCCTCCAACACCCAAAGCAAGATTATGGGAGACAAATCAGGTTGTTGTAAGAGTTGGCAAAGGCTGGGCTGTGCCACCCCCAGCCCCAGGGATGGCACAGGACACCCACGACACGTGCTCTCTCAGAGTCTGACTGATGCTCCCCCACTCTGTTTTTCTCTGAGACAGAATTAAAAGGCAGTCAGGCTGAAAGGAGCTTTTTACTCTGCGTGTGAGGGGAAATAACAGCAACTGTGCAATTCATAAAAACCTTCCAGCGTGTCTGTACCCATGCACGCCTTCACTGATAAATCCAAAACAGGGGTAAACATAGAGGAGGCATTAAGTTGTCTTTTCCAGGGGGGAGAGAAATCTCCATGACAGGTTTATTGAAGCGTTTTGCAGAAATCCAGGATGCTGTTCAACATGCACAGTAAGTTCTTATTAAAGGCTGCATTTCACCATAAACAGCAATTCTGGGTGACAATGTTGTGCATTCGTCATCAAACATTACTGTTGTTTGCAAACACCAAGAGAGTTCCCATCTGCCATTGTTTCTTACAACGATATAAATAAGAATATGTAAGTAGATAGATATTTTATATATAAAAAAAAGTACCAGTTTGAAGTATGTAAGCCAGAGAATAAAGAGGAAACAAATTTGACCCAGAAAATACTACATTTTAAAGTGAAGTTTAAGGCAAACAGTAAATTATTTCTGAATAGAGTAAATTGTGATAAATTTAGCATACTTGTCACTTCCTAATAAAGACAGGGAAAAAATGGTCTGTGGAAATTGCTTTGAAGCAAAGTTTGAAAGCACCTGCTTCCTAAAGGTGGCTTTGCCAAGAAACAGCCTCCAAACCCACAGCAGTTCGATTTGAATAAGCTGTCATTGTGCCACAGAGGAGTTTTGGTTCCACTATTTCAGCTCATTTAATTTCTCTTTTAGAGGACAGGTTTCTCCAGCCCTGAGACACTGGAAAGAGGAGAAAGGATAACAGGTCATGGGAGTTCCCTGGGGGAGATAAACCCCAACAGAAGAGGACACAGATGTCAGGGTGCAACTCTTTTAAGCTACCCTTGTGGTATTTCGGGATGAGCATTATTTCCTCTCTCTTCTGAAGCTGGTGTTTTCCATGAGAAAACCCACCAGAATTTCCCAGTCTTTCTGACTGTCTTTTTGAGAAAAAAAAGCCATTTTCTATCCTTGTATTTAGCTTACTCTCTAATCATAAGGCTTGACAGCGAAAGCAGCTGAGCACTCATGCAGAGATCAGTGGAAATCAAGTGTTGTTTATGGATCACTTTCTTGCAAAGATCATTAGCACATAAATCTTGGTAATAAAAGTTTCAGTTGGCACAGAGAAATGTTTCTCTGTGTTAGCTTGCTGCTGAGGGGTGCTGGGTACTGTGCTGCTGTCTCTGTGATGATTCAGCATTTCAAGGGATTCTGTGAAAGCTGGAGACAGTAGATCCTCCCATAGATTCTGTTTTTCAAGAAAGCTACTGTATTACAGCACAGATTCCTCAGCTTCACCCCATGTTCTCTCCCACGACCGGAATGCAAAATTATAATTAAGACAAAGCACAGTCTGCTTGTACAGAACAGGTTCACCTACTCCCAAAAGCACACTATGCAAAGGCTTGAGGAATAAAAAAAAATAAAAGGATAATTTCAAGTCAGTGAGTACTTGTAGTCTGTGATTCTGTGCTCTGGGGCCTGTCTGACAGCAGCAGCTCATCCTCCAAGCCTGAGAGTGATTACCCATTTTCTTGCTGTGGCAACATGTGTTTGCCAATTAAGTGCATCTAGCTGGTCCAGAAGAAGTGTGCTGCCAAGATGTTCAGAAGACCTCTTGATTTTGCTTAAGGCCACGTTTCTTACTTCAGAGAAGTCAGCAAAATCTGTGATTTTCAGTACAATTAATAAAATACGTTCCACACAAAGGGTAATGACCCCTGGTTGTATACATTATTCTGTCAGGTTCTAAGCTATACCTGTTATCCAGACTATTCTACCTTCTTCAGGTGACAGTGGGCAGGTTTTAAAAACCAAGACAGGTTTTTACCTTACTGCAAAAGTACCCTATCAGCTGGGTCATACAGTGCAGCAGGAGCTGTGAAACTCGCCCTCTGCTGCACTCCTTGAACTGTAAAAGTCACAGTGTGGTCACCCCTGGGACAGAGTGACAGCGAGAACTGGATTTGCTATCACAGACTCTGCTGTTCCCCCACTGATAGTGCAGGGCAAGAAATACTGCAGAATTAAGGCCCTGGGACAAGGTGCTGCTCCCCTGACAGCAGAAGGATTGCTGTTGCCTTCAAAGCCTCAATCTGTCTCTGTCTTTACATAAAATTCTGTATTTCCCTACCGTGTCAGAAGCACTGACTGGCAGATTCTACTTTTTATTTCTTTTTTTCAATGGGAGTTGGAAGGAATAAGACTTGTTCAAGTCAACTTCTCTACAGTCCTACAGTTCCCCCCAGCCCCTGAATAAAAGGAAGTTCCAGACAGAAGACTCTCTGTTCACCTAATTGCATCTTGTTCATTCCTTTGCCTAAGTAATACTTTTCTCTCAAACATATTTTAGAGAAGTACTTGACTCAGTCTGATTTTAAAAGGTTCAAAGCATTTTTTAAAGGTTAAAGCAGTACTGTGTAAGCTTTACTTGGGAGTTGATGCAAAGCCAGTAAGGTTTTTAACTGGAACTTTTCCTCAAGGTTTGATTTCTATACAGTCGAGAAGGGAAATCTTTTTCTTCACATGTGAAAGATGCTCCCTTCAAGATACTGCTTTTCTTAGCACAAAAGTCACAATACCAAGTTTGGGACAGTATAGCCTAAGTCACATCAACTTCCTTTTATTTAAGGGCAGGCAAGAATCACTTCCAAAATTTACTTATAGTTCTGACATGGCAACACAGGATGGAAATAGTTTTAAAAGCCTGTTCATCAAATTTCTAGCTGCACAAGGAATGATTAGGCAGAAGTTAGGTGTGTTTCTTTTGACACCTCTTCAAAATTTGATATTCAGAATATTTCAAGGTAATTTTACCTAGAACAGACAAATGGGTAACAATTATATGAGACAGGTTGTTTTCTGATAGAGATGCACTGGTACACCAGGAACTTCTCTCCAATGTGCCAAAGATTCCCAGTCTATTTCATCCAGTCAAAACCATTGACTGAAATTACAATTTTTAATTTTCCTTTTTTTCAAAGGGTGCTGTCCTAGTGGTACATGGTGTGGTCACAAGAACAGGCAGTAGGTTGAGCAACAACAAACAGAGGGAAAAGGCAGGCACAGCCAAAATTGTCCTTTCACTGAAAGGAGACACTTGATGACATTCAGCCCCACACAATAAATCTGCTTCAACAGCCATGGCTACAGGGACCCAAACAACATGGATATGCCTGGATACCCCATCCTACGGATATGGGGGTGATTGAGTCTAGCAGAAGGAACACAACTCCTTCAAAAGAATGTTTGCCAACTTTAAGGAAACAAAAACGTTACCCATAAATGTATTAGCTCCCAGTTCTGGAGACATGAACTGTGAACAATGAAATGGAAAAATAGCTAAAATATACTATTGGTTTTGTACAAAAAAAATTCTATTAAGTTTTAATTCATATATTTTTCTTAAGCCTTCAAGTGTCATTTATTCCTGAACAAAAAAATGCTCCTTTTGTCAGCTTTGTTCAATGCAGGAAAAAAATGGAGCACACTAAAAATTTCCATGTTAGTGTCCAGTATTTCCTGCAATCAGTAAACTTATGGTGTTTTTAATGTAGTCCCCAAAATTGAGCGTAAAAAGAGAAAACCAGCAAGGGCTCACATCCTTAAAATACTTTCCTACTTTTATTTCCACTTGAAATAATCTCAATGGAAAAGCATTTGTAAGCCAAAAGCTGAGCCTCCAGCTCTTTCCTTCACTTCCTAAAAACTGGAGGTTTTGGCTGCTAGCCTTGGGATTAAAGAACTGATTAGAAGTTTTTACCACTAAAAATATCCGTGTATCTTATCCTCTAAAATCTCCCTGCTGAGCAAGTTTGTCAAAATCCCTTCCTTTGCTGTTCTTTGCAAGGTGCAAACTTGCAATTCTACTGCAACTACACACAGGCTGGCCAAAAGGGGCTCCATCCCTACAACCACTCGTCAAAGTCTCATTAACAATTATGTCCTTTCTGAGGAAAAAACAATACATTGTCAGTTCTCATTGCTGCAGCAATTGCATCTCGCACTACTTACGGACAGGCTTTCTCTCTTCTCTCTTGCAGTGACCACAACACAGCACAGGGTGTAACCTCCATGCAGCCTCTTCCCTGTTTGTCTAACCGCATCCCGTTTCTGGATTTTTTAACACTTTTAGCTAATTACTTGCTTACGTATTAATTCTTTATTCCTTATGTGTTTGTATTTAGCTTTCAGAGGATGAGACATGCCACAGAGATCACCCCACACCTTGCCCTCCCTCCTCCAGCTCCGATCTGCTGCAGTGATGTCTGAACAAAACACACCAGCCCTGTACCAGAGGCACTTGAAATGGAGCAAGAAGCAGAACAAAGTGGTCTGAAGGGATCATTTCCTTTTCATAAGGAGCAGGACGAGAGTGCAAAGACAACAGGGAATAGGAACAGGAGGAATAATTGGAGTGGGCATAGGGAAGTGAACAGAAGGCAGGCAGGAAAAACTTCCAGCTGTCCCTTCGGTGGGGATGGGACTGTCCTCCTTCAAAACGTGGTTGTGCAGCACTCGCCATGGAGGTGACCAGTCTGCTGAGCGTGCAGGTACATCCCTCACTGCCTGTTCAGAGGTGAGGAGGTCTCGCTTCAGGGCCCTTCCACAGCTCTGGCACTTCAGATTGAGACCTTCCTTCTCTCCAGCATTGACAGAGTTCAAACAGAAAGGGGCAGGAAAACCACAGGCATAAAGGGAGCAAGAAAATGCACAAAGATCTTCAGTGGCATGTTTAGCACTAGATGTTTATAGAGGCTACTTGACTGAGCAGTGAGGAGAATGTAAGGCTAACCTGTAGGGTTTTGTTAAGTTATTAGCTTAGATGCCCTGGTTCTGATGAACACAGTTATACAGGTGGAGGTAATTCTCACATTGTGATGAGTATGTCCCAACCAGTGCAATGGCACACCAGTGAAGCCAGTCATTGCTAATGCTGTGTGCTTATTCCTGCTCATCTGAACCAGGATTCATACTAAACCATCATCTCCCCATGAAAAAAATAGAGGGGAAAAAAAAAACACAACACAAGTGAAAGAAAAAACAAAAGAGTGGCTTTGATAAGGCATGATGACAGACCTACCTTGGAAAGAAAGTTACTTGTTAATTAGGGAGGGAAAGGTGAAATATGGTAGGATTTCACTGATTCCTGACAGAAAGGAGAAGAGGGACCCAAAAGAGTTCAAAATATGATAAGGTCATTCTCTTCTGCACATTTAATGTCTGAGTAATTTCTAGCTTGGCAATAGGTGTCAGAGAAATGCCTCTGAACTCCAGAGAGGAACCATTCTGGATTTCTGACTTGTGCAAACTTGCTGCCCTTATTGTAAGACACTGGTCAACTTCACTGGGAACTGTGGATTTGCAGTTCACCTATGGATCAAAAAGTGATCCTCCCAGGGAGTTTAATGGGTTTATTTTCCTAAGACCATTATTTCAATCTGATTTCCACATCCAAGGAAGGCCAAATGCTACTGACAGGGCCACAGAGAGCATGCACACGTGTACAGAATCTATTTGTTCTGCTCTTTCTTCATCCTCTAACATCATTTGTTCTTTTGGATCAACAGCACAAAAAGTCAAGAAATATTTTTCCATGTTGTATTTTTTTCAACTAAAAAAAATAAAATCCAAGTGCCACCTACAGCAGTGAGAAATAGCTGTTCTTTACTTACAACTGAGGCTTTTCTCCACACAATGGCAAAAATCAACTTTTAATTCCATTTTCTGCTCATGTTTTTATGAAATCTGCTGCCAGCAAACAGTCTAAGGAACCTTAGACAAGTTTCTTTTGAGATATGGTACTGCAGAGATGTGGCTAATAAGAGCAAAGATACTTTAATTTGTTTTTTCCTAGGCTATCCCTGCCCTCCCATCAGATTTTATCTTTCTTTTACCCCATATTTCACATTTATCTTTCACATCTCACGGTCTTTTATTTCTGTAAATAAACTGTCTTTCAAATACAAGCCCGTATTTGGAAGTTTTTATTCTATCTAATCTCATCTCCATTTTCTTACTTTCTGACTAAATCACAAAGCAATGAAATAATCTTATTCACAAGTCAAAGCTAAATTTCTAATTTAAAGTTAATCTGGCTTTTAGACTTAAGGTTCAGATGTGTTAAAGCAGAAGCCATGGTGAAGAACTAAGCCAACAGGAAAAATCAAAGTTACCACAAATGCACCAAAAAAAATGGAAATAATTTTAACCATAGTCATAGTCAATTACTCGAATAATATATTCTTAAACACTTGCTTCCCAGTAACAACCTGATACCTTCCAAATACCAACAGACTTCAATGATATCAACATTTTACCTTTTTCCGCATATCACCTGCAGAGCTAAAGAATCCAAGCAGTATCACAGGAGGGGCCTTCAATCCGAGGCATTAAAATCCAAGCCCACAAGGACAAGGTGATAAGAGATTCTTGCAAGCCAACTGCCCAACATTCAATATTGCTTCTTGGAGGGTTTACAGCAGACAGGGTAGCTCAGGCTTTCTGAGACCTCCAGTAGGTTGCATAAGTGAAGGACTGAAATCCATGTCATCCATTTAAAAAAACCTCTCAGGGGCATTGAAGGATGTTGTGGGATTAGAAGGGATGTTTCAATATGGGGGTTATATGCAAAATGATGAAAAAGATGTAGTATTCAATGAATACCTGCATAATAAAGCCTACTGGAACAACAAACATGTCAACTTGAAAAAAGCAAACTGCATGGCAGGGAGAAATCAGGAGACAAGGAGAAAATATAAGCAAGACTAATGCCCTTAGACAGTCAATATAGAAAATATATTGTCCTCATATACATCCTTATTTATCCTCACCCTCCTACAGTCAGTGCGTTACTTCGATACATACAGCAGTTCCTTTCTGCCATGGAGACAATCCATTCCTATCCTGTCAGGCTCACTTTTCCCTGCCTAGAGCCTCAAGACACTGGTTGCTGTCAAAGCAGTAACAAAAACAACCCAAGAGATTTTTTTTTTCTGACACCTCCTGAAGTATAGAATTATCACATTGGATATATATATTTGGGGTCAGGAAGACCAGCTTCTGTTATATGACCTCATGCAGCCAGAGCTTTCTCTAAATCAAAACCATGTTTATGATCCTCTGACAGCCAGGGGAAACACCATTTTTTTTCTCTCAAGCCCAGCTAACTTGTTTTCGATTATCTCCTTATTAAAGAAAAAGATTGTGCTTCATAAAGCAGTCCTGGATGTTGCAGAATTACTGCTTGAAACATAGGCATTGGAACAACTCATTTTTATTTCAATATTGGTATCTCATGCCTTATGAGTCATTGTAATGATTCCCTGTTGCCTTCTGTACTGAGCTTAAGCAAGTCAGGCATTTTCAAAGCTCTTAACTAAATTCACAGTGGCATTAAAAACACTTGTGCAGAGAAGAATCCAACACAGCTAAGGCAGACCCTTAGCTGGCATACAGTAACCTCTCCTATAACAAGTTTTGTCCTCCCACCCTGCCCCGTGAGCATCCTTCCCAAACCATGCTGTTTCCATTGCTTCATACACTTTGCTGCCAAGAAAAAGGAAGGGATCACATCCAGAGCAACAAACAGCTCTGCAACCATCAAGAACTGCATTTCTGGTCTAATCATCTTGCAATATTAAATTGGTCCGCTTGTCCCATTTTAAAACATTTACACCTTTGTTATCAAGGCACACGTTTTGAGGTTGATATCCTGATAATGACTGTGTCCTACAGGCTAACTGGAAATCATGGGCATCATTACAATGACTCCAAAGAGTGGGAAGGAGGTATCCCCACAACCAGCCAAACAAACCCTCAGACCACCACACTTTGTTTTCATCCACCCTTTCTCTACCCTATTGCTTCATCCCCAGTGTTTTTTACTTGCATAGACACTGACTCTCCATGCATGGGGAAAGTAGCACTGGATACAAAAGGTAATTTTAGTCCCCCTCAAAAGAGAATTTAAGCCTAGTGAGCTCAAGCCTATGTCAGGTTGGGGTTTTGGGGTTTTTTTAAAAATCAAATTAAGTGAAAAAAGGTAAACTCTACACATTATTCTCATGAGTAGATATTCTTAAGTAAATACCTGCAGTGAAATCTGCTTTTGAAAACAGACCACCAGGGACCAACTCAAACCATCATAATTGGAACCAGGATGATTTCTGATTTTCTGTTAACCCAAACTACATTACATGCACTTTGTTCTTTGCAAATACAAATCACTGCAGTTGTAGAGTAAGTCAATTTGAAAATACATATGTACATAAATAATACTGGTTTGATATTACTAGTGAGAATACTAGACATCTCAGAAGACTTAAAAACTCTGAGCCAAGGCAAATTCCAGCAGTCTCAATATTTGAAATTTACTCAATTTCATTCAATAAATTCCTTCTAATAACATTTGGCACTGTGTGCCTCTCTCTATATATATATTTATGCATGTATATTTACAGAAAAACATATACAACTAACTTTTTTATATTTAAGTTGTAAAGCAAACATTGCTTGTGTAAGAGAGCAGCACAGAATTAAAACAAATACTGCACAATGAATCACCTTACTAAAGCTAGTTAACAACATTTTGAGGCATAAATGGACACACACTTATTTTGTTTGCTATATACTGCCCAGAACATCTTCAAATGTGTGCCTTTTTACAGGAGTTCAGGACTCTACGTGGTCCAAAAACCCAGCATCTGCTTTTTCCAGTAGGTATTGTTCAGGCCATACTCCCTGGCACAGCCCTCATTTCAAATTGCCAAGAGCGTGGTGGGAGAATGAAACTCCCTGGCACCACGTGTTTCCTAAAGCAAGACAAGAGACTGACCTTGGATATTTTAACAAGTTCCTCTTCCATCAAACAATGGGTCTCTATCCTGTTTTACCTGTGAACCAGCTTACCTCCTTCAAATGTGTTTTAGCATCATCTACTCAGAGTTGAAAACAGAGCAATAAGTAGCCCATATGCACTTGGTTTTACTGTTCTCATAATTTAGACCAGAAAGTCAAGCTGTTTGTTCACAGAGAGAAATAATCCTGTACTTTGCAAAGAGGACTGCAATAAGGAACAGAGCATTTTTGTGAGAATCCCATCAATTCTGCAGAAAAGGCAATANGAGGAACAGAGCATTTATGTGGGAATCCCTCTATTCCATGTACAGATCAATTCTGCAGAAAAGGCAATAGTTGCAACCAGGTTTTTTGGCACCATGCGCCACCTGTAGAGCTGTGGAGGAAGAACCATCCAGCTACCAGATGTGTTAGTGTGCCACAGAAGGCAGCAGCCCATGGCAGAGCTGCTGGCAGGGAGAGACCAGAGAGCTCCCTGGAAATACAGCCCAGGCAAAGCGTGACTGGAGTGAAGGAGGGCACAAAACATCCCTGGTTTGTTTAATGCAGAGCTAAACCTCAAGCCCTCTCTGGCTCTCACATCATCCCCTTCTTGCAAACCTTCTGTGCTGTGTATCTGCTTTGGATTTCAGGCTGAGTTTCTTTACAGTCACCACATCTGCTGAGTGACTGACTGTTCTACATGTCAGGTTCTCCTCTCTCACCTTCACCAACACTCAACTGCAGCAGGAGACAGTCCTGCTTCCATGACTCCAAACGGCACTCCAAATGTTGTGCTCCTTTTCCAAGGTCATGCATTTCTTACCCATCATTCTCCACTGAGTAAATAATTTAGATGAAATTATCGAATGACTTTTCAAAACGCTATTCTAAATATCACTCAATGACATTACTCACACGAAGTCTTACACAACTAAAACACTCCCATTCTGAAGATTAACTTTGATTTATGAGCCATGTGCTGCAGAACTGAGCCACTTTTAGGAAAGTCAACATTGATGAAAGGTCTCAGGTTGACTTGAATCTGAAGCCAGTTCTGGGAAAATGAATTCAAAGGAGATTTTATTTGATAGAAATGCAGTCCATGGCTTTACATTACCACAACCTACAAGGTCATGTTTTCCTGCCCATGCTTAGGGATTCATGTTAGTTGCTGGAGCAGGGGAAGAGTGAGAGGGGGAAGAAGCAGCACAGACAGCATGTGAGGAACTGACCACAATCCCCAATCCTCAACCCCCTGCTCTGCTTGGGAGAGCAAGGAGAGAGAAATTGGGAGTGGAGCTGAAAGCAAGAAGGAAGGAGAGGTGAGGGGCGGCCGGGAAGGTGTTTTACGGGTTGTTCTTATTTTCTCATTACACTACTCTGATTCAAAGGGTAAATAAATGAATTTCATGGAGTCTGTTTTGCCCATGACAGCAATTACTGAGTGCTCTCTCTGTCCTTATCTCAACCCATGAGTCTTCAGTTTTATTTTCTCTCCCCTGTCCAACTGAAGAGGGCAAGGGATAGAGGGGTTTGATGGGCACCTGATATCAAGCCCACCACACATCTTTCAAAAGACCCTCTTACAAATAGCCTGTTTTCCAAAATGCAGGTTTGTTCAGTGATGAGGCTTCTCACATTGATATTAACAGTTCTCCAAAGGGGTTTGACTGCAGTGACTACTCTGGGTTCCTGGATCCACCCAGTCAGCCCAGGAGCCACAACTGCTCATGAGCTGGAGAATATGAAGTAATTCCCACAGTAACAAAGTGATATAGAAGAAAATGGGCTTTCTCTTTCCTGCTATTCAAAATACCCTGCCATACAACATCTGAAATCCTCCATGTTTCCCTGCCCTAGTCTTTCTGCACACAAGAAGAAAATTTAGAACCATCAGCAAAAATACTATGATAGATCTGCATCATTGAATTTAGAGGTGCTGACTCATGATTTGAAGGCCTGCCAACAACTACCTAAATTAAAGATCTTGAGTAATCAGGCAGAAGTGCTTCCAACTATTTTTATTCATTTCACTGAAGTGACAACTTTACCTTTTGTTACTCCATCTTATAAGTCAAGATATTCTTGTGCATGTTTGTTGAAGTTTCCTTCCACAAAGTCTCTTTCACTAAAGTGTCACTGGGTTCAAAACCTGATTTACTGTACAATCCAACCTTCAGTCTCAGTTCAGGCTCTGGAAAAGCTCTTTTGTTAAGTGTGACAGGAACAGGGGTTTTGTCTGTATCATGCTGATTCCCTTGGCAAAGAATTAAAACCTGATACTGTGAGCAAATTAAAAGCAATAGATTGCAATTTGTCACCATATTGTTCCATTTTTATCTATCTTAATAACTTTACAACATATTAGATCATTAATACACTTGCTCAACACTTTTTACTCAAAAAAAATCTATAGATGTATATGAAAATGGTTTACTCTGCCAAATCCTAACATGGAGCATGAACTCTGAAGGTGTGTGCAACATCAGGCAAGAGTTCTGCAGGCTCTGCTTCCAAAAGAATATCCAAGTCCTCGCACTGGGGAATTTCTCTATAAGGGAAAGACTGAGCACATTTCCCACTGGTACTTGTTAGCATCAGTCGCCAAAAGGTTTGCCAGAGAACACACATTTTCTGCTCATCCCTCAAGAAGCAGAGCAGGGAGAAAACAACAGCCCTCTGGTCTGAAAGGCAAACACCCACAACTGCCAGGAGGGCACAGCGCTCTCAGTCAACTGATTAGAAAGAAAAGCAGCACTGGATGAAAACCCCAAGCTCCTTCTTCATTGCAATGCAACACATTTTGCAGGCACATCTAAACAGTTTAGTAACAACAAGTTTTGAGTAACTGCATTAGAGTTTAGGGCCTGTAAATCCTTGGGCTCACTAGACACCTGTTTGTGAGCCCTCCAGCCTGTTCCCTGCAGCACAGAGGTGTAGGAGCAGGGCAGCTGCAGTCAGCAAGCACACAGGGGGCTGCCATCCTCTGGGATACAGCTCCTGTGCATTGCTTTCCCTAAGCAAATAGATGGCCAAGTGTTGGGATTGCTGCTGGAGCCACGTGGTTCATGGTTCTGATACTAATTCAGGTATATGTGCAGGCATGGTAGGTTGAAATCAGTCTAACTGATGCTAATATAACTATATAACTAATGCTCAGCCCCATTTATAAATGTGTTACTCATAGGACAGCCTGGTACTTCAGTCGCTTTGAAACTGCTCCCTCCAGATAACAGAATCAAGTCTATTTACACAATAAAATCAGAAGGACACAACCAAACAGCAGTATCAGTAGAAAACTTTGGAGGACTTTTATCCTGCTGGGTTGTTTTCTTCCATGAAGTTATCTCTGTTACCACAAGTCTGCATTTTAGGAGTTTGTGGTTTATTTCCAGGAAAACAATGTTTGTCTTCATTGTCAATATGCAAAGAAGTTTGAGTTGAGCATGTCTTTCTGCTGTAACTTGTTAATCCAAGATTTAAATATATATGTTAAATGATAGTGTAGTTCCCTAATAATGAGGCTGTTGGAAGAAGAAAAATGGAGCTATTCATGTTTAACAAAAGCTCTGCTTTGATGGGACAGGTACTACATGTGACTTCTGGGCGAGCACTTTCAACCCCCTTTCTTACTGTAAGCACAGTAAAAAGTTCTTATTTTAATGTCATCTCATGAACAAAAAAATCTTATTCTGTTAACTGTGGAAGAGCATATGGAATAAAAACTGGTTTTCTGATCAGATATGAAAATAAAAGGGACAGTTACAGAGAGAAATAATGTAAAGGCTGTCTAAAGACTTCACATGCTCTTCATATAAATAGGAACACTAACTGCCTGCATCTCAAATCTGAATTATAGAACAGTTTTCATCTGTACAGCCCCAAACGGATTAATGCATTTTCCACTCTGCTTTGCATACTTGCTGTCAACTAAATTGCACATGTGGTTTTCTGCACAGTTTTGCACCCACTTTGAGCTGAAAAGAGCTGGATCAGAGCAATCCAAACTGCACGGCGTTTCCCTTACCCACCCCACCTCACTGCAGGAGTTATAATATTAGTGTCACCTGCTGGGTGTTAAGAGCTTTTTAATCCATAGCCAAGATGATGGTTGCCATATTTACCTATCAGGAAAGGAGTTAGGTGTTTCCAGATCAGAAAATAATTATGAGAATTTCACTTGAGTAGCCTGCATCTGTTTAGCCAGGCCAGCAGAATTAAAGGAACTTCAAGCAATGCAAGCCAACATGAAGAAAACAGTACAAAGCACCCATGTGTCCATCCAAGAAGAAAGTACCTTGCATGCTGTCACTGTCTTGGCTAAAGGGTTACCAGTTGCTTTCCAATTCCCCAAGATAATTTCATAAAGGTCAGTCTATTTTTCTCATGAAGTTACCCCTTATCCCACTCTTTTGGCCAACTTGTCTCTCACAATTACTTTGTTTCCTCAGCTGTGCAGCTGCTAGCATGAGATCAAGTAAAACTTGATATTAAAGAGAGTTGCGAGCAAAGCATAAATTTTCAAAAATTGTGTTGCATATGCTCAGCAGGCAGCAAGGGGGGGTGAGGGGAAGAGAAGTCAACAATTTGTATAAACAAAAAGCACACAAGAAAATCATCGTGCTGAAATATTGTGAACTAACAGCAGGCTAGAGTAAAACATCCATATTGCCTGGGCTAATTTATTTCTTTTAGCAATACCTTTATAATCCTTCACCAAGAAGCAATCTTATTTTTTTTAAGCATGAAAAATATGCATTATAATCAGTTGGGTTAGATTAGTTTCTTTTTTTAGAGATAGATTTTCTCTGCCTGAATCTTCAGCTGTGACTGCAATGAGTTTCTTCAGAGAAAGAGAGATATTACAAGAGAAAGATTACAACAGAGCACTTGCCATCTTCCATTATTAAGCCATACAACAAAAGAGAAACACTATTAAAAAAATAAGCAAAATGAGAGCCCTAGGAGAAAACTGATCCCTGAGCCAATGGAAGAAGTGACAAAGTTTGTAAGACCTGATGTCTACTTAACTGATAATGTCATGCACTGAGGGGTACAAGAAACAATTTAGGGAAAAAAGGTATCTACCTGAATAGTCTCAAGGGGAATCAGACAAGACGGGCTACTAACAATGGGGCTTTAAAAACACACAGATAAATTTAAGGGTCAAACCCAGTAACATTTGCAAAGAATCCTGGTAGGCAGGATCTTGTAGAAAGACAGGTCTTTAGGAAAAATGACCTCAAGCAAGCTGCCTGGTCTTTTAGGACAATCCCTTCACAGCATAAAGAACAGTCTACCTGATGTTCAGAGAAAGTAGCAAACTTAGAAGGAGACTGGCTTTATCAAACAGGGACTGAGCACCAACTGTAATACAGGAGCTGGAATCAAGGCAGGAAGCACAGAAATATAAAAGAATCTCCTGGCCACACTGGGATGGTATTAGAAAAGTCAAAGCTCAGCTGCAATTGAAACCAATGAGGAACAAAGACAACAAAAATTAATTAATTAGTGGCAGAACAAACGAGAGGCATGAGCACTGCTCAGTGGGGCAGGGGGTTGGTGAAAGCAGATGAACTTAAAGCTGAAGTACTCAACCCCTTCTGTTTGGTGTCAGCCTGGTCCAGAATCTCCTGGGACCCCCTGCCCAGAGACAGCATCCAAGAAGAGGAGATACCAAGTCTGAAATGTCTGAGGAAAACTGACCAAGTCTGGAATGTCTTTCAGAAATTCTTGATCCATACATGGTTCCCAGAACCAGCAAGACACTGATAAACTGAGGCAAATGCTGACTGCAAAGACAGTCAAGTCAGGAGGCTCAACCACATGCCCTGTGAACAGAGGCTGAGGAAGGGAGGCTGTTCTGGGAGATGGCAGATCCTGATGGAGGTGCACTGGGGGACACCAGAGGCAATGATCCTGGTTTGAAACAAAGGTTCCAAATCCATAAAAGGGGGAAAAAAATTACTGAGAGGTGGATGGACACAAAGAGGCTGCACAGTCTTCCCTGAAGGTTTTCAAGAACCAGCTGCACAAGGGCCTGACAAAGCTAGGCTGAAATCAGCACTGACCCTGCTCTGAGTGGAAAGTTGAATGACAGGACCATTCAGAGCCCCTGCCAAGGTGAATTTTGTTGTTTTTAAGACTTGTTCCTAGACACAGGTGAAGTATAAGGAAATGCACACACCCTATCACTGAGCTTACCACTGGTGTATACTGACAACTAGGTCCTGTAAACTATTGTAAGTTGTAGTTAATTGATGTTGTATGGATATTTAGGCCCATAAATACATGGTTGGATGTTCAGCAGTAAGTTGCTTTTGAAGTTCTGCCTGTTATAAGCAATGAGAACTATGCATTTTACAGTCACTATACTATATTCAGATATTATTTTATTACACTTATATGGATTACTTTATATTACTATATATATTACTTTTACTTCCTATGTATACATAAAAGTTAAGTCAATATTTACTGTAGAATAGGTAACTGATCATCATAATAGTGGTGTAAAACTGGTAAAGAGTAAAACACTGAACAAATAGAACTTATTTTTACCTTCTAAGACTACATTAAACATACTAGCACTTGAATTTCACAAGATGCCCAAGGCTTTAAGAGCTCAGTCTCATTTTAAGCCCTTGGGTTTGAAGACATTGATCTACATTTATTGACATAACCAGGCAGATTACAAAAATGTCTCTTTTCCAACAACCATGTAACGAAAATAACTATGTGAATAAACATTTTAAAAATGCTATCCTAGAGCTTCAGGCCCATGAGAATACATCCTCACTTAAGAAATGAAGGGAAAAACAAAGTCATTGACAACTGAAAACCAAGAATGTTTAGACAAACTGGAAGAACACATATCAATTCATCCACACTGGTGTTGAATTTATTGAGATTTAGACTAGTTGAAGTCTCACTGAAATTATAACTTGCTAACCATGACTAAACCATGTTACAAGTGCAGGAGCAATACATGTTTGCCAAGCACAGTGCACACAGACAACAAAAACCTTTATAAAGGCAAACAAGTGGAGAAATAGAGCATAAATCTATGCCAATTGAAATACTTGAAATTATGAATAATTTAAAGGCAGTGATAGACCAGGGACTGCATACTTGTGATCTGTAAGAAGTACCACAAAGGTTAAGGAGTCTGTGAGGCAGGGATGCAGATTTGGATGGGAACAGTGTGAAGGGACCAAAGCAGACAGCAGGGAAGGGTAAACTATCTGTCTAGGCCCTATTCCTATTTCTGCTGAAGCCCTTTACAAAAGAAACTGGTGTCTAATAGCATTTTATCCTCCAGAACTGGAGGTCTGAGATAGGTCACTTGTCTCAATTATAGATGCTGACCTGAACTCTGAAGTTCAAGGGCTGGCTAAAGCTCTGGGATTCAGTTTGCCACAGAAGTCCAGTCTCACAGGAAGAAGGCTGTTTCATGGAACCTCCTTTAATGCAGATTTCTGGGGTGGGCGCAGTACCTGACATTGCAGGTGGGAAGCTGTACATGTCTGAGCCTCATTTCTTTTTGGGAGCAATTTGTCTCCTGTAGATTCAAGAATCTTCTAGCCCCACATCACACATCCTTAGCTAGTTGAAGAATACTAGCAGGTACCCAGAATTACAATTAATTTCATGAAAGGATGGAAACATTCAACATGAATATTTTGCATTGATCTTCAAGACAACCAAGCCCTTTTGTAAAAGAATTCTTAAAAAAACCTCCAAAGTTAAGAAACACTCTAATTTCACAGAACTTTAAAACATGAATATTCCAAAACAAGAAAGAAGCTTTACTACATGTGCATTTTTTTAAACTGTAAGGCTACAAACCAGAAAGCACTACGCATAACATTATAAAAGCTACCTGGATGTTTAGGAGCCTAAGGCTTATTTGCTGTGCCATAAATTTATTGTAAATTAGTATGTGAACTCACAGTGCACCAGCTTCCCATGTAGACAGGCACAGCAAACATTAAGAAGAGTAACTTGCAAGGTAGACAGTTCCCATTTTTTCACTGTTTTTCTTCTATAAAGCCTCCTGTATTGGAATGCCTTGGCACACATATGGGAGGGAAAGAAACTAGAGATGGACTGTGATGGGGGAAAACCAAATTGTGAAGGAGCACATTGGAATTCAGAAAAAAAGGGATTACAAAGGAAAACATGGGAGAGAAAGTACAAATCAGACTCAGCACAAGAAACAAAGATGTGAAAGGTACAGAGAAATAAAACAGATGAATGCCATTAATAACCAGGGAAGAATAAGTGCAGCAGCAAACAAAAAAACTAGATAAGGGTCCAAAGGAAAATTCAGACGCAGCATGTCTGCAAATTCCCAAATAAATTCCCATAAATCCAGCAAGCCCAGCTCTAAAGCTGTGGATGCAGTTTCCTATATTTCACCAAGGTGGGCTGGCCAGCACGTACTTTTATGGATCCCAGACTGCATTTCCTTGGAGGTCCTCTCTCTAGGTGGGCCACACAGCCATGCGGGCACCACTGGGGTCTTCAGCCCACCACAGAGGGGGGAACATGTGTGAGCTGCAGTTCAAACGGGACTGCAGCAATGCAGCACAGCACAGGTTATCATCACACTGCCCTCACTACGAGTGTCTCACTCCACCCTGAGTCATGGGCACGTTCAAAACAGAGCTTTTCACAGCACTGAAAAGTTGTGTGAGGTTGAATTACCACCCCAACACTGGAAGGAAACCAAGCATTTGAAAGATGCCCTGGGACAGACATTCATGTCCCATTAGCTCCCAAGGGACTGAACCACCACCCAGCCTGACTGCAAACCCACAGCTGCTCCACCACCACTGTTTATTCCTTTATTCCCCAGTTCTGGTAACACTTGCTCTCTTTTCACCTCCTTGGATTTTTTTTTTCCCCGCATCTTCTCAGTCTGACACAGAACCTGTTATCTTTTCTGTTCATCAGCTTGTTTCCTTTAACCCTCCTCTTTTCATTTCCTTCCTGTCGTTCCCTGTTTTACTGCCATTCCATGCCTCTTGGGGCTGCCTTCCTCAGTTCCTGGCTGCCAGCAGATCCCAGGTGAGCAGCCTCTCCAAGGCAGAGGAGCCCACAGTTATGTCACCTGTGGGCTGATTGTACAAGCCTTGGCTGATAGTGGAAAATATCTATTTGCAACTCCTGAACTGGATTTATTGCAACACAAAGAATAAGTGTGCCAAGTATTTTGTCTGTGGTTACTGCCTGCCTAGGCTTTTATTCTAGGATTTATATTGTTTTAAAAGTTCACTTCTCCCAATGTCCAGATAGCACCTTTTCTAAATCAAACTAGTGGCAACAAATTCAATATTGTTGTTGGTACTTGAATATACATAGATATACATAAATACACACACACAATCCCCTAAATCTAGAAGTACAGTAGTAAGAGTAAGGTAGGTATAGATTTAGGAGGCTTTATTGATGCCATCTGCTTGGAGAACACACTGCACCTGCCAATAACTGAACTCCTAAAAATCTTGTCCCAATACAAAGCTTTGAGGGAAGGCTCTTCTGTCATTGTTTTTAACAGGACCTCTTTTTTAGATTGTCAGAGCTCACTGTGTTTCAGCTGCCTTTCCACATGCAGCTGAGAGAGAACAAATCTGTGCCATGAGGGGAATAAACATCCACAAGATCTCAGAGATTGGTGAGTTCTGCCCAAATTTTTTCTTTGCTAAGATTGCTTCTGGACAAAAAAGCTGCCATTACTTACTGACTGCATAGTGCTGCTAGCCAAACAAGCTGAAAAATCAGGGGAGGTGGTCTGAATTCTAACAAATTTAGGAACGTAATCTGTAAAAAAGCATGTACACTTGATAATGGCTTAAAATAAGAAAAATAAAAATTAGGATGGAGCTAGAAATGCAGTATTGTGTTTCTTTTTTACCTTTTTTGTGCTATATTAGTCCAAACCAAAAGACAAGTTCTCATACCCTAAAAGAAAAACAGCCTCCATTTTGCTGACTTCCTGGAAAATGTTCCTGGGCACTTTCAAGCCAGCAAGCATAAACACATCCCAGGTGGCTTGGACTGTGCTACTCAGGTCTGATGGGAGAGCAGTGAATATCTCAGCAACATCCTCAGCTGTGAGCCCAGAGCACACCAAACCTTCCTGTGATGCTCTCCAGACCAGCAGATGCCCAGGCTGGATGTCACCTGTTTCAGACCAGTGTTGAGAAGGTCCATGCGTTTCACCACAGATCAGGCCCCCTGCTAGTCCTGGAGGCCTGTGCATCACAACTCGTGGTGCAGGGTGCTTTTGTCACCAAGTTAATCACAGCAGCACTGCAGTAGGAGCAGCACCTCTAGAATAAGATTTAATAGTCTCCTTGATGATAAACCTTCCATCTCAGGTCCCATCCTCATTCAGTCTTGTTCCCTCCTTCATTTAGGGTGTGTGGTTTAACCTTAGGGTGAGAATAAACCCTCCTCAGCAGATGTGGAAAAGGCAATGGCCACCAGAGGCAGATCTGAGCACGCTGGGAAAGGCAATAAAGAGACCTTATGGGATACACAGTTCTGGTCGGCTGCATTTGAGAGGGTAGGAGGGAGCAAATCCACCTAGAGGGGTACAGATATTCTACTTTATAGAGAATGAGAAGTATTTAAGCCAGAGCTACTGGTACTTGGCAGAAGAACAAATGGCTATGAGATTGTTTTGTTTGTGAATTAAATTCCTAACAATGTGAGCATTGAAGCTCCTGGACAAGCTCCTGCCCAGCATAGTCCAGGCCACAGTAAAAACAGCAGTGAGATGGAGGCTCACACAAGAAGGAAAAGAACTTATGTTTTGTCATTCAGTGGAAGCTCCACTGCTGTTGATTTTGTGAGTTTTCCAAAGTTCATCTGTTGGTCTTGCCTGCTGCCAAGGTTTCTCACTGACCACATCCTGCCATCATTATCCAACAAGCCCCTCTTCATGCCCCCCTCTCTTCAGTCCAGCCCTGCTGACAAGCTCAGCTGTGTGGATGAGCTGGCACTGCTTCCAGTGCTCTTTCTGTTTTGAAGAGAGAACTAGTCCATCTCCCCAAGCTTCAGCATTTGCTGATGACAAAAGGAGCATCAGTTCAGGTTCTTGGCAACAAACCGCTGTTCTAAAATCAGTGTTCTCTATTCATGGTATGCTGCAGTGTTTGAGGAAATCCCATAAATATGCTGACTTACCCCATTATAATAAGCATCTTTCTGAGCAAATATGTGCAATTTGTTTAACTTAGCCAAATCCTAGATGCTGAGTCCTTTTTCTGGTTTTGGTTCATTTTTTTTCTGTTAATTTCTCTCCCTACACAGAAAACTGACAATTATCTTCACCCTCAACTTGCTTCCCTTTCCCATTTTTCTCCTAGAACACATTCCCCAGAAACAAGAATTTCTGATTTGCACTGTTTCTTCTCTCTCTCCCATTTGTTCCAGTTTTTAAGATGCCTCTTAGTCACTTCCATCCCTTTCTTCCCCTGTTTAATCTCCCCTCCTCTTCTGGTTTGCACACACCATGCCCTTCCCACCCCCCGTATCACAGTGAGTGTGATTTAATAACTCATTTATAGTTCCTGCCCACCATCTCTCCTGTGACTCAGCCCATCTCTCCCAATTACTTTGTATTGCCTTGGTAATTTTTAATCAAATACACACTTGATAATCCCTCCCCCCTGTTCCAGGTTGGGCTCTCTGAAGTCTGTTTCTTGCATTCTATTGAAACAGTCTTTGGCAAGCACTTCCATCAAACCTAAGCTGCAATGGTACAATCTTTCTTATTCCACCTTTTATCAGCACTTTCAACACCAGCCATATCTCCCTTTTCTTGCAGTTGTTGGTTTCTTTAGTTTTGTTGTTCTTGTTGTTTTCTTTTTTTGTTGTAGTTTGGTTTTTTTAAGCATTGGCTTCCAAATCAGTAAGATCTATTAGTAATACTAACAGAACATTTTCTTGGTAAAATGAATTAAAATTAATTAAAATTCACTTGGATTTCCTTAAGCTACTATCAGACCCCCTGTGTCCTTAGTCAGCTATACATATAATGCTTGGTGTGCTCCTGTAAAACACACCTGTGTACTGAACACAGGCAGAATATTGGTCTAAAAGGAAAAAAAAAATCAAATAGGCCTGATCTTTTCTTATATTCTTATGTCTCAGACAAACAAGGGATTCCTTCATAGTGTTTTCCCCTATTTATAAATTCTCCAAGGAGTGTGAAGAATCCTCTTATCTCTACTTCATTAGAAGTGTTTTCAAACTGCTTCAGTAAATCATTTCGGTCTTGTACATACTTTCAGCCTTCTCTATTAAAACAAAGCACATGTTGCAATATAAACTGCAACTTCCTAAATTACCTTGTAGGACTGGCACAGCTTTTAAAGCACACTGTACAGCTGATTGCAATGCACACTATCAGTGATGGAAATTGTATCAAGCTTTCCAATAGGATCTAAAAGTAATACCTTTTAAATTACATAACCCACAAAATGCAAGTCATCCAATGCAGATTCTTAATTCAAATATGCAGTTATTACTTTTTCTATGAAGACACAATGATTTAAAATGAATGCTAAGATTTTCATGAACATCCACACAAGATTGTTTGCTTTTGAATAAACTGCAGAAAAATAGTGGTTGACTATTCAAACCCACTGCTCGGGCCAAAAGCAATCTTTTACTTTTAGTTTTTGTATTCCACAACGCCAGATCTCAAGTAATTTAGAAATATTACATTTTCTGTAATATAAGGGAAAACAATACAATGTACTGGCAGAGCACTTAGCACAGTGGGGTTGCCATCCCTTGCAGCCTGTGAGCACTGCCCTAGGAAACACGATTAACAAATTGGAGTTCAGCTGTAGAGCTCCTGTCACTGCTCCTTGTTTAGCATGCCAGGGAGTGAAATGGGAGAGATGCTCATTTTTCACTGGTGTATGATGATACACTACTTGCTTGAACTAAAAGAGAGATAGAAGTATCATATTTAAACTCATCTGTATTTGTGGCAATTTTAAAATTGAAGCAGGAGCAACCTCATGACAATTTGAATGGGAACAGTTTTGCAACAGTTTTCTTCCCTTGTCAAATTATGACCATTTCTTCCCACTGTGGAAGAACATAAAAGAACCCACAGTAGCAAAGTTTTGATCAAGGTCTGTATCAAAATTTGCCGCTTTATTTTCACAGAATAATTTGGATTGAAAAGAACTTTGAAGTGCCATCTAAGCCCATTCGAAGTAAGTGCTCAAAGTAAGGCAGACTCAAGAGTCAGCCAAGGCTACTCAGAGCCTTGTCTGGTCAAGCTCTGCAGAGTTTCAAAGCCTCTTCAGATTACTTGTTCCCCTGTTTGACCACTGTCAGAGTGAACATTTTGCTTTATAACCCATGATGTGCCTTGCAGCAACTTTCAATGACCGACCACTGTCCATTCACTGTGCACCCTCAGAGAAGATCCTCGCTTCCATCTTCTCTAACAAGACACCTCCTGGTACCTGAAGATCCCCTCAAACACCTTCTCCAGGATAACCTGCCCCAGGACCACCAACCTCTCTTGATATGCCCCTTCACCAGCTTGGCAGCCTTCTACTGGACTGGCTCCGGTTTGTTAGTCCCTTCTACTGGGAAGGGGTAAAACCCAGTGTGGTACTTTCAACCCACAGAGCTGGAAAAGAGAGAACAATCCCTTCCCTCGACCCCACAGTGACACCTTGGCCAGTGCATCCCCCTGCATGAGTAGCTCTGACCACAGCATGAGCATCCAGCACCTTCCCCTCCAGATCCAGTCACACCTGTACTGTTGTACTCATGGATCTCTCCCCTCCTCCCCAGTCAGGTGCAGGACTTCCCCCTTGCTTTTGCTGGACTCACAAGTTTCCTGCCAATCCACCCCTCTGGCATTTTAGATCCCCCTGGGTGGCAGCCCTCTGCAGGTCTCATGAGGATACATTTTGCTCTGCTATCCATTAATCATTTGAGACATTTTTGTATTTAGCATGATTATGCTGCATTATAACTCCGTGCAAAAGTCAGAACAAAACTATTTTTCCATACCTAAGAAACCTGGCTTTGTTATTAATCATCTTGACAAAGCTATTAAGAATGTTTTTAATATTACTGAAAATCAGCATTCTTTGACAAAATCATTCTGACAGAAAAACATCAACTCTTCTTTGGATTAATACCTGCACAGGGAGTTATGCCCTGGTCTGGTCAAGCAATAGTCTAAGTCCTATTTTTAGCAGGATTTGGGAATTGGAGACAAGCACCTGTCAGGAAGCTCATATGTATGAGAAGGGCAACTGTGAAGCCTCAAGAAGTTTCCAGAGAAGCTCTACTTGAGGATCTAATGCTTACTTTTCCCTCTATGAATTGCAGATTCCTCTTCCCCACTCCATCAGTAGGACTAGGGAATGTGTTACAAGCTCCCCTAAAACTGCTGAAATAGGACAGAGCAAACCAGGCTTTAAGGTATCTTCCTGAAAAGGATAGTCTCCCTCTAGGAAATGAACAATACATTCTGTATTTTTCAAGGTCTTGAAAGGGAGCATCTTTCATAGTTTTGTTCTAGCATACCAAAGAATACAAAAGAAACTTGATTTTGATAGGCTTAGCAAGTTCAAGCAACCACCTTCCATTTTATATGGAAACTGCAAATGAATGAGATTTCTGATTTTCTGTTTTTCAAGTATTCAATTATACAGGTATGACCTCGATGAAATAAGCTTCCCCTCATGGTAAGTGCAGTGGGATTTAACAGATGCTGATCTCAGGAGCACTATTACTTTCCCATAAATGAGCTGCAGCTAAACATGTGCTGGAGTAGTTCAGGTGGGGTGTATGCTGATCCTCACAGCAGTGGAAGGAATTGTGTTATTAAATGTAAATTGATTTCTCTATTAATTTGCTGGATACAAACAGTAACTGGTATTAGCTATTTTTTCAAGCTTCCATCCTCTCCAAATAGGGCACTACCCACTCCCACAGCTCTGTAGAGCCCTTCTGATATTAAAGGCAGAAAAGGGCCCTCAGAAGAACAACTGGTTTTATCAGTCTTGTAAGAAACGGAGCTTTTTGATGAGAAGAGAGGGACACAAGCTTCAGATGTGAATACCCATATCCCAAAAGCATGGGATCCTCCTTTTGAGGGACTGAGGCTGCACTCCTATAACAAACAACTTTCATTCAAGTAGCAATCGATAAAATGCCTGATGAGTTCAATAGTTACCAACTTCTGTTATCAGGGTAAATGGCAGCATGTTTCTTTCTGGTTAGAGGTGTAAAATAAATAAAAAACCCCACCAAACATCCCCATTGCCAGGCATTGTTCAACTGAAATAAAAGACTTCTCACATATATTCTTACTTGACAGATCATAAAAGAGAAAATTGGTCCACTAAAATGTGATAGTAGGGAATGGGCAACAAGGATGAAGATGGCAGGTTTGTTAAACAGTCATTTTGCTCTAAACTTTCCAGAGGACAAAGAAGGCAGAGCTTTGTTTTCTAGTCACAGGACACACTGCAGAGGACTGGAAAACGGGTAACCTACAGCTGCTATTGAATAAAAAAGTCAAAGTCTATTGTGACAAACAGATTATAGCCTGGCTAGCATAGTTAGGGGGAAAGGGGGACAGGTGAAGAAATGGTTTGAAGGGCACATTATGAAGACCTTCGCATGAATAATTTGATTCTAAATATCCATTGTGGACCTGCAGGAGTCCTACTTAAGCTAACTCGTTTTCATTCCTAACAGATAATATTGCTGCAGCAGGAGCACGGGAACCGCGGTGTTTCATACCCTTACATTTTCAAAGAGTAATAAGGTTCCACACTGAAGATAATTGAATAAGGCAGAGAGTTATGGTACATAGGTTAAAATAATAGCTTTAGGGCAGAAAATTAGCTCAAAAATAGGCAACGGTGAAGAGGTAATAAGGGTGTGAAAGAAAAGAGTTTACTAGTGAGGTACCTCAGAGGTCAGGTAGCTTTTAACTAATGCATGCAAACAATTTAGATAAGGGAAAATTTCACCTTTTCTGTGCCTGCTGCAGTTGTTTTATCCACAGAGACTGAACAAGAGCAGAATATACAACAGAGACCCAGAATGTATAGCGAAGAGGTGAAGGTTGGTCTTAGCTTGTTGACAAAATAAAAGTAGTAAATGCCACACAACCTCAATTATACAGAGGTATACGAGGATACCACATGGCTCCAACAACCAGGAGTGCGGATAACAGGAGAGCTCAGATGGCCTGCTTGCAAGCCTTCAATAAACAGAAGTGCTGTGGTACTTATTCAAGGCAAGATTTATCACATCTCTGCTACGAGACAACACTTGTTGCTTTTCTCATCAGTAGATGGACATGAGCAGTCACAACTTCAGGTCAGCATCATGGTGCTCAAAGCCTGTGCTGAGGGTGAGAGAGCAGACAGTGAGCTGCAGATGGATGCCCCAGGAGCTCATGTGCTCCTTCTATGAAATGTGCCTGCCCCAGAGATGAGGTTAGAACAATGCTGGGCAACCCAGCCTTCCCCAGATTCATAATGTTGGTCTTCAGGACACTCTTATTGTTCTACTCACACAAAAACTTTCTCCTATTCCCTGAAGAAGCCAATTCAGGCACAGAAGCCTTGGCAAACCACATGGGGAAAACCCCTGAATAACCTACTCTATTAACAAAATCCACTTCAAACTCTATAGGCAGTATGGTGGGACATGGGAAATATGAGGAGGGAGGAGATGCTGCGGCTCTCAACATTTTTACTGCTAGCTTCAGGTGTGCCAGGAGCTTCACTTTGGTTTTTTGAAGCAAAGCTCCAGCAAGAATAATTAGCTCAAATTTCTGTTGACTCACTGGTCAACAGTGCCACCTCCATTGAGATATCATGGGCTGCTTGAATTCTTCTCCAAAACCAGAGGTTCAGGATGAATTCACTCCCCTCACCAGGTATGAGGGCAAAACAGCTTTGAAGCAACAGCAGTTTATCTAGAGAGAAGATGAAGCTGGTTGTGCAGACTCAGATAGCTGCAATTCATATTGAGGGATGAAGACAGAAGCATCCAGCCCAGAAAAATGCTGGATTCCTTCCTGTCATGGTTTAGGAAGGGTGTTCCCACTGAACTACCCTAAACCATGTGCTCTCTCACTGCCCCCACTCCCTTACCCCTGCAGTGGGCTGGAGAGGAGGGAGGACTGAAGGCACAAAAGGCAATGCCCCTGTGCCCTAGAAAATAATGTGGGGTTGTACAGAATAACCTCTGGGTCCTGGCCATGCCCCCTCCTGCTCTTGCAAAAACTGACCCTGTCCTGCCCACCACCAGAACACTTCCCTCTGCATTAACTTGCTGATTTAAAGCAGCCTGAGGTTTTCTTCAGGCAAGGCACAGAAAAATCTGAGCTGCTCTTATGCCTCTTTTTCCAGGGACTCAAAAACAGGGAAGTAGTTCAGTGTCTCAGCAATGCAGATTTGGCACGTGTAGGGTTCCAACCTGCATCAGAAAGAGTAGAAGCAAAGGGAAACACTTCAGCGTGTATATAGAGCTGACCAAGCCGTGTAATCATGTATTTTATAGCAGGAATTTTCACAAGGTAGCTACAGAAGAGAGATGGCACACAGTGATTTATTAGAGAAGCAGTCATGTCTTCATTTTCCTCCCTCAGCAGTGAGGATACTTAAAAGCCATTCAGTTTACTAACTAATGTTGGATCAGAAGTGTCTTTACACTTCAATTCATAATACCCTAGCCTACATATTAGAGTACTTATCCAACAAACAGACACCCACTGGTTTCCATGGAAGGCTGGTCTAGGTGAGAACAATAATTTTTAGTAGAATATGGTCCTTTGTATAAAATAGTTAAGAGATGTTATTCAGTATCATATTTCTGTAGATTAATGTAATTGGCTTAATAATAGTTGTTTGTGTCAAAAAGAAAATAAACAAGTTCTATTTCCCAGTGTAAGAGAATAATCTTATATTTTATTTAGCTGTGCTGAAAGGTCATGTACTACTCTTTTTGAGAAGAGCCACAAGAAAATAGTCTTCTTGCCAAGTCTGTTCTTCAAGGAGGGTAGTGACCTACCTCCTACACTTTGCTAATTTCCTCACTTTGAGCCAATGACATTTTTGATGAAGGGTTCCTTGGTTTAATAACAGCAAGTAGCACTTCCTATTTTCAAGCATTATGGATTCAAACTAATGTTCAACATAATTAAAAGCATTGTTTTATCCTCAGAACGTGTTCTAATCAATTGTCAGAACAGGATTTTGAAATAATTACTGTGCTTAGGCAAATTTTTGAAAGCGGTGATATGTCAAAGTGACAGAAAGAGCAGCAGTTTCAGAGCAATATGGGATTAAGTAAGAGAAATAAAAATATCCTAACATGACTAATTCTACCATAGCTTCTTATGTTATAAATAGCTTAGTGGAGAGAAAATGTCTCCTCCAAAATGGAGAGTAGTTGTAGGAACAAATTGGAATACTTCTCCCTCAAGTCCTGTACAATTGATTTCCCCTAAAATAAACAAGGATATTTGAATACTTTTTCCTGAGGCTTTTTGAGAATTTCAAACAAGTAAGACTGGCAGTAAATCATTGGCACTACCATCTTGTGCTGCTGAACACTATTATTAATGTATACATGTAAAAGCCAAAGAAACATGGGTGTGTAACATGCTCATGGCACATACTTGGAGCAAGTGCGTAGAGATTTGCCATGAAAATATTAATATTTGTACAAATGAAATAAGAATAGCAAAACACACGTGTGTTTAGAAGTACCAGAAGAAACAGCATGATAAAGGTTAAAAGAAGAGTGTTTTGATACAGAGAACAAAGCTCTCAAAATATTGCTTTCAGGAGTAAGACTGGTATTTGTTAGATTCATAAGATGCATATTTGTTAATTAACACGAAGACCAGAAGTTCTGTACCCTGATAAGACACCAGCAGAAGATGCTGCATCACAATAGCAGGAGGACAGCAACAAGGATGCAGCACTCACATGCCATTCCTTTTTCTGCTAGTCCCTCAGGAACAGACAAGGGTAAAATCAGGGAAGGTCCCTGACTCCCCATTGTCCAAGATTAGTGAAGGCCCAAGCAAACAAGATCCTTGAGCAAAGGATCATCCTCTAACAATTGCTGCCTCCTGAAAATACAAACCTTTGGTTCAAACACCGAGAACCAAAATATCATGGTGTTATAACAAGAACCACAACAATAAGACTGAGCAGCTGGCACCCCTTGTCCTCTATGTAACATTAATTATCTCAGCTTTAACACCTGCATTTTGCTGATTTAGTATTTCATTTTGGCAACGTGAATCAATGAAGTCTATGAGAAAATGAGTGTGCAAAGTCAGTGCACTCACAGGTTTTGCAAGCCAGTATTATTTTGCCTCACAGGTAGTTCTGAAGAAAGTTCTTCACTGAACCCAGTTACACCTGGGAACAGATTGACCACATAAGCTGAGCCTCCACCACTGAAAATATTTAGGACACAGCCTGATGGCACTCTGAATTAAGGAATCTAAGACCCTGATTTAGAGGGGGCTGAACTGCACAATGTGTGTATGTCCTCCATCCTTGACTTTATATTTTTTATTATTCATTCATATGATCTCATTTTGCCTCCTATTACCCAAGTTGCCAAGTGTATTTATATTGTTTCAGCCAAATGCTATGGGCCTCATATACCTGGAATGAGTTTGAAGAATGAGACATGAATGGAGTTTGAGATGGGACTTTTTGTCAAGTATTGGATCCTGTTGAAGAACATGTTTTCATTGTGGAAAATGTGTAGATTTATTGCAAGAAGACTTTTCAGTTTAGGCCTTTTGAGACAGATACATATGAAAATGTTCTGATCCCATCTCACAGACCAGTGGACTCACAGGTCCACACACAAGAAAAATCCTTGCAGACCCTAAATCTGCACTAGAAGACTCCTATAAATTTCAATATATCTTATCCAATGTCTTTTCTGAGTATGGAAAGATGAAAGATAAAACAGACAGGAGATGACTGATAACAAAACATTCACACGAGAGTAATCAGGTTGTTGTTGGTGTCACAAGAGAAGTGAAAGGCACTGCAAGGTTAGAATTCCCACCTGTGTTAAATGAAAGTAAGTGGAGGAAGTAGCACAGTTATCAATGTAAAACTGCAGTGATTCAGATACAGAAAAACAACATTCCCTGGGCTCACTGTTGTTCTCAGAAACAGACTAGTTTCCATTCATTTTCCCTTCACCATCCTTTTCTATTACTGCCTAAAATTATGTATTTCTAAAATGAAGGGCTCCTAGGGATAGGAAGTCTAGCTACAAAGCCTGCAAATGCCAATTTTCCACATGAATCATATTTAAAAATGACTTCAGAAAAGATCGCACACTTCTCAAAAGCAGTAACTATCACCCCATGCTATGTTCTGTAAACAGCACGAGTGACACACACAATTACACCTGGCAGGAAATTCTCTGCAGTCCCACTCCACCAGAGCCTTTCGAACAGGAGGTGCAACAGCCCCACTGCAATGGGCATTGGCCAAAGCACCTCCAGATCTGACTTCTAATTACATAAGGGTGACATGGGCATAGAGCTCCTTTTCCCCAGTGCAGCCCAGCAAGAGGACCAGGAGAACTGGCTCCCAGATACGAAGAGATTAACCACTGCATCATGTCCATCACCTCTCAGGTAAGCTGCTTTTATGTTGTGATGGATGACCTTTCAGGACTTACCACAAAGGCTGTTTGTAATCAAGAATCTGGCAAAAAAAAACCCAAACCCAGTTTTACACAGAACTGTGCTGATCCATGATCGAGTTGAATAACTGAATTAAAAACCAACATCAGAGTGTGTTAAAACACTTCTGTGAAGCTCTGTCTGCTCTGCACCAACACAGGGTATGAGGAAGCCTTTCATAAAGCTTCCTAATCTCAGTTACAAGGACCACCCCCCATCCTCAACTACGACCCCCCACATCCTCAATTACAAGGGTTTGCAGTGTGTCCCAGTCAGTGATGCACAGGGCATGGTGCAGGTACTGGCAGCTGGGTGATGACTTCCAGGCACAGCCAGGTATCCAAACCATAGCACAACTGTGGTACAACACACCAAGGCTGGTGTTTGCATCTACTGCAGGAACAGTCTGGCCGCAAATGCTGGCATTTTTTGCCTCCTGCTCCTTTGAGCATTAAAGATTAGTTTGCAAGGGAAGATAAAAAGAGGCATGGGCAAGTTCAGATGAAGTGTGTTCAAAGCTGTGAATAAATCTGTCAACACTGCATAGTGCTGCGCTCCATGGAGATACCTGCACTAACTCTGAGCCAATGTCACGTTATTGTAGCCCTGCTTTTATGGAGAAATACTTCCAGCTTGCAGTGCTGTCCAAGGCATAACTAGAAAGCACTTTAACACCATCCCAGGTTTGTCTTCAATCACTCTTAGCTCACTCGTGTAGTGCAGAAGACTAATCTTGTTACTGTGTAGATTCTGTGCTTTAAAATAAGATGCTACAGTGAAATAAGAAATCAAAACAGGTCAAAACTGCAATACTTCAACATGACTAAAGCATATTGCAAACTCTTCAAAGAAAAAATACAGCAAACCACACCAGCTCTAACTGATCAAAATGGTATTGGGTTCTACCCCTTTATTTTTGCTCCCAATTAAAAATCACTTCTTTTACACACACAAAAATAGACTTTCTAGAACACCAGAATTAGTTTTCAGCTTTCCATACTAAAAAGGAGCCTGTCCTTTAGGCTAGTCTCCCCTTTACCTGAGCAATAACTAACCCCTTGGACAGGGAATATTTACTTGCAATCCTTTCTGTTCATTCACATCATTCAAAAGCAAATCTCCATGAGGGTGTATAAATCCTGTTTAACAGATTATTTTTTCCCAGAATAGCACCTGAAAAGTTTTCAATATTCAAGACAAAGCAATTAAGCAAGATGTTGTAGAACTGAGGATCTGCCATAGGATGTTTTATATCTAATTGTTTCTCCAATAGCTGTTCTTACATACTAATTGCCAGTCTCTAGCTACTTTATTTGGTTAGTGTCATCTTACAGCAATATAGTGTCTAACCTCCTCCATTTCTATTACAAATTTATAAACACAATGCATAAATAAGAGAAAATAGGTCCAAAATTCCTTGCTTTTAGCGCGTTACAAGAGTCTGGGCTTCAATCTGACTAATTACCTATTGAAGTTACTGAGGCTACCTTTGGGTGCCAAGAGCAACAGCTCTGGCTTCTGACATTTATTGTCAAAGGCTTTCACCTACATACACACACTCTGGGATGCACCAGATGCACTATGTATTACCAGCAATAAGCTTCCACATTGGTCTTTTAACAGTTTCTGTGTGGGGCAGCACTAAATAAGCTCCCCTTGTGGGTACCAGTAGGCCCAGAAATAAAGTAGGGATAGGGATGCAGCTGGGAAAAGGACAGATGAGAATGGATTCTCCACTCAGATCTGCCATGCCCAGAACCTGTGGTAGAGCCTCACACTCCCCAGGAACTCAATGCATTTGATAATCCTGTCAGACACCAGAAGTTTTATAGGATTTTTTTAACAGATGCAGACCCTTCCTGTACTCCTGGGAAGTTGGCACGGTCCACACGTCTTCTTGCTGAATGCATAAGCCTTGCATAGACTCCTGTCAGGGGTGCTGCACATAAACCACGCTGCAATTTTTTCACAATTATAGGGAATCACAGAAGACTTGTGGCCCTAATATGTTTATACTGAGGGTGCTGGACCACTCAGATCTGATTCAGAGTAAAGATGAGGTTATACAGAAGTTTATGACATGCTGTTGTTTAATAGTTAGAGGAAGTATGCCTCTTTCAAAATCTGCTGTCCATTGAAGTATAACAGAAAACCTGAACCTACTTTGCCGTAAACTGCAACAGATTAGGAAAGTCAAATAAACACATAGTGAAGTCATTATTAATCACACTGCAGTGTGCTGTTAGCCCTGCCAGCTGTTCTCTACTAGATTTAAAACAAAACCCCAAAACAAACAGAAGAGCCAGTTGCAAGCTGATCCAGGAACTGAGTCTTCCCTTCTTTCTAGAACCTGACCAACCACAGTTACTTCTCCTTTATCATTCCCTATTGCCTTGCAGATACTGTTCAACAATACTTAGAACAGTGTTAACAGCATTGTTTTGGTCACCAATCTGAAACACAGCACCACAGGAATGGTTATAAAGGAATGAACTCCATCCCAGCCACACCCTCTGCATAAGGAAACCCACTCAATTTACTATTTCAAATTCAAGTCCCAGAGCCTCTCTCTCTTTGCATGGCAGTGTTCATCATGTGGTCTGACACAAGTCCAGGTCTCAGGCCAGGTGCTTATTTTGCCACCTCATATTACAACCACATGAGGGAACAGCAGCTGAAAAATCCACCATTTACTGCCCTGCCTGTTATTTCTGGTTCATCTTGCTCCCCGTCCAAAAGGGGTAAGATTTCATGCTTGTTATTTTGGGGCATTTTTTCTCCTCCTTCCCACTCTCCTTTTAAGAACTGAAAAATCTCCCAGCAAAATGCCTTGATCAGTGGAAAAAGCAATGTGCAAGTCTCAGCACGAAGCCTGCCATACCCTGAAACTTCCATTTTATGTAAAGGCATTTTGTATAAAGGCATCAAAGACATCAATGCATGGAAACGCAAGGCCATTGTCAGATCCTGAAGCCAGTCCTGATGGCAGCCAGCCACGTGATGATAATGGGTTTGAGGATCACTGATTTCTAATCACCCCTTGCAAGCCTGCCATACTATGGCCCATGCGTACAGACTTGTGGTTTTGCTGCATAGTCTGATGCTAAGGTAAGAAAGAGTGAAATTTATGAAGCATGACACTTTATAGGATGCAAATTTTTCATCATCTTCTACTTAATCAATTTACCTTTAAGAAAAAAATATTTTAAGTGCTTTAATGATGTGCAAGCCAGTTCTCTCCTCCTCCAGCTACCCATCTAATAACTTATGTATTTCACCCAATGTACATATGTAGCTGTTCCAAAGTATGATATCAGATCTGTTTCTCTGAACAGGCCCAAACTTCACCTATTCCTAGAGAATGATCTCACTTTGGGCTGGTGTCCAGCATAGCCTTTCAGAGAGGCAGCACCTGAAACCAGTCATCTGTGTCTCACACCAGCAGGGGAAAGGAAGGCATTGCAGGGAAGTCTTGGTCAGTCTGAACCCAGATGAAAAGCTCCCCTTTATCCAAGGACAGACAGAACCAGTTATCAAGATCTTGGAGTCCTAAAAAGGATTTTATCTTATTTTCAAAGTAGGTAACAGTTGTCCCAACTGATCCTAATCTTGCTCCTTGCTTTAAAGCCTGTCCTTCTTCAATCAGCCATACAGCAGTGGCAGAAATACACCACTTGCCTTGGCAAGAGGGAACTGTTGATTGATTGCTGTACAAACTGTGCTGATTTACATGATTTTACCATTGAGACTGAAGGTAATTTATTTTAGTGGCTGGGAGGATATCAAATCCTTGTAGCATGGTCTGAAGTTTGCTTTACCTGTCTTCAAAAGATTGAAATTATTTCATTTACATAGTTATTTTAAAATTGGGCCTCTGTTAGTCAAATCTCTCATTCTGACAAATTGCCAAGTGATTTCTGAAAATAGGTCATTTTGAAGACTTACTGTTCTTTCAGTCCAACCCCTACAATGGCTTTTTCTAAACCAGAGATTCATATTTGCTACATCATCATACAAAATGGTCATTAAGCAAAATCAATTGCTTTAAGGAACAGCTTTAAAAATGTATGAAATGTACTTTACTGTCATTGGCTTTCAATTAAAACTGACTAAAGTCTACAAAGGCTATGTTTACACATGTGACAAATTCAAGTGAGAAGGGCAAGGGAGATTAACCAAAATTCATAATGTTTCAGCCTGGATACTGCCTTAATATTTTCCTGCTGTGTTCTTTTTGAACTTTCTATTATGCTTAATAGGATTTGTTTGGGATTTGGGATTAAACCATTACAGGCATTCTTGCAGAGATCACCTGAATTTAGAGGTATACCCAAGACATAAGACAAACCTCTGGCAGTGCATCAGGTTATGCCGTGTTTCAGAATATTGTCACCCAAAGCTTGTTTTCCAGTTGTACATTCTTAAAGCATTCAAACCTAGAAACTCAAAAGGTTTCTGGAACTCCTTCAAAAGACTCAATGAAAAATGATTTTATGGACATGTGCTGCACTAGTCATAATTTTGCCCTAAATAGAATTTCACGCCCATAAAAGACAGTCTAGTCTTGTCAAAGTTTAGACATTAAATGTCAAAGAACTGAGCGCAGGTTGGGATGTGATCGATGGCAGGAGACAGCAGGTCTCTGCAGCTGACAGCCTGCCTGTCCAAGGAAAGCAACTCGAAAGAGGAGAGAGGACAGTGACTGTGCCCAGCAAGACCCTGCTTTCTGACATCTTGAGCTGTCTCCCTTCTTTTAACAAGTCCAGAGCTAGGAAAATTTTATGAGCTTTTAATGGGTCCCCTGGAAACAGGTGTAAGGACAGATGAACATCAAGACCAGCAGAATTGCAGCTGCCTGTCTCACCTCAGAAACAGCAAATGGGATGAAGCAGAATTACCAAAACCCTCAAGGAGAAGATAAGAAAAATGGAATTATGGAATGTGTTGAGTATAAACCACAGTGAAAGGTGGTACTATAGGGATCAGTCTGTAAGCATGACAACACCCTGCAACATCATGTGCCCAGTGCTGTTCTCCAGAGTCAATTAGTCATGATCCAGTGATAGAACATAACAAGACATCTCACACATATTTAAGCTTAAGCACAGTAATGCTGGTGACAACAAAGCTGTATTCTGACTAAACAAATTGCCACAGTTATTACACTCATCGTGGTCTAATCACAACAGAGATCCTGCGTGCTACATTGGAGTTCAAAGCATTTTCCCTATATTTATATGGAAGGCATTTTTCCCTCAGTGATGTAGGCAAATAAAGTCAGGGAAAGGACCCTGAACTGCTTTAGTTACTGTCACAAAGCAGCCCTGAAATTTCCCTTGTTGCACTATTAAGTGCAGGCTGCTGTGGCTGCTCAAGTTGTCAAGGGCAAAAGAGAAGCTCAGAGCTATCACCAAGAGGGCTCTGCACAGGAGACCAAACACAGCAGCAGCTGGAGTTGCAGGAGCACCTGAGCTCCCAGGGGAGGGACACTTTCTGAAAGCTTCCCCCTTCCTGCCTTCACCAATGCCAGAGAGAAATCCGGGGCTGTGATGCAGCATCAGGGGTTGTTAATCCAGACACACTCACCGAGGCAGGCATGACAAACCAGCTACAGGGAAATGCACCCGCAGAAAACCACAATGGCTACTGGTGTTTTTTCCCAAGCATTGCACAGTTCCAGCTCTGCACAAGCTGGAGCATCATCACCAACAAGTGTAACCATTTCCACTACAATCTGAGTTGCACTGCTCATACTTGCCTCCCACCTTCACCATTACAGCGGCTGAAAGGGAGGACTGCCCTTAAACCCCAGTGGACTGTCAGCATACTCTGCATTTCCTGACACACTGACTGCTCTTGTACTCCTGATTGCTGAGATCATACAATACTGCTCAATCTTAAGAGCAACTACAAGATTCTTGTTTTCCCTCAGTGTTCTGAGACTAGGCCTTTATGTGAAGCCTGGGATGAAAGCATTTTATTTTAAAAAGAACCAAGCTTTCCACCACTCAAGGCTGACACAAAAGCCATCTCCCCCATCCCTTTGTGCACTTACCATTGGGTGCCGTATGTCCCTGTCTGGAGCTCTGGAGCCTGCTCTCCTGCAGCGTGGTCTGTAGAGCACCAAAGCTGGTGAGGTACCCAAGGGTGAAGCTCCAGGTTTTGTCCGTGGAGGTCCAGCACTGCTGTGTGAGCACAACTTGCCCCTTCCATGTCCAGAGCAGCAGAGCTTTCCCTGCCTCCCTCAGAGGAGGCCTGACTGTGGCACACAGGGGCCACCAGCCTGACCACACCAGCCACCACAGATCCAGACCTCAGTACAGGCCCAGAGCACACACAAGAGGCCCAGAGCACATACAGCACTCCCAGGATAGCAGAAAACAGACCCAGCATTACACCACAGCTTTGAAAAAGACTAAACCCCCTCAGCCGGACTTAAATAGAAGCCCCAGAGCCCATGGGCAGGTGTGGGTGATTGCCTCATGTGAGGTAATTATGGCAAGGGCAATTAAGGCTGATTAGAACGTCCTGTGCCCTGTCAGCAGATTTGCTGATGTCTATTCCTGCTGGAGAGGTTCACAACAATCACCAAAGAGCGTTTAAAACTCGCTGAGGTTTGCCTTTAGCACGCTGGCAATGGCATTAGGAACCTGCTCCCTGCAGGCAGGTCCTCTCTGCAGGACTCATCTCAGGCCACTCAGTAGCTGATGGTGTTGCTGCCAACCCTGTGCCAGGCCACTTGGCCCAAAGCCCCTCAGGGACGAGCCTGCTCCCTCCCTGCCTTCCACCAGCAGTCCTGCCTCACCCACACGCCCTTTGCTGCCCATCCTGCTGCGCCCCACGGGCCCTTCAGCTCCAACAGACAACCTTTATTGTGATTTACCCCTTGGGTACACAGATTTGCCACCTTTCCTGTCCCTTTTCCTGTGATCCTCTGAGACACGTCACCTATAAGCACTTTCCAGCTGCATTTCTAGGACGGTGCTCCCGGCTCCCTTTATCCCTCTTTCTTGGCTTGCTTTGTGCAGGGATTCTGCTCACTGGTCCCCACGCACATCTCGACTCACCTTTCCTGCCTTCCTCTGTGTCGTTCAGAGTAGCCTGGCTCTGGTGTGGTTGCTGCTAGTGCCGTCCCCGCCGTTCCAGTCTGGATGGAGAATGCCCAGCCCCTGGCTCAATGCCACGCTTGCAGGAGGAGAAATGTCGCCAGGCCTTGTTCCCCTCCGGGGGCTGGCATGGCCCGCACTCCATCACCCTGCTGCCTGCCTCGGGCACACTGACGGGGGTCCTGCCCCCTGCTCACGCTTTTACTCTTTACGGTTTCCCTGCCAAAGGTTAATGTGCACATTCTTGTTCCAGGTCTAGAAAATAACGTGACTCCTCCAGCAGTCTCGGCCCTCTCTCCCTTGAACACTTTCCGCAGGGATTCTGAAAGCAATACCTACCTGGCAGCTGCTATCCTCTTTCAGTTTCCTTTGCCTAAATCGTGGGCCAGGCTTCTCCAGCATTATTTCAGGCTGTACAGCAAGGCTTTCTTCACTGTGCTCTAAACTTCAAAGTGCTCTAAAAGGTGGTGTAATCAACTTTTAGAGACTTTCTCTGCCGTAGGTGGTAGGTAATTAGCCTTTTCTTATTCCTCAGCTCCACACATCAGCCAAAATTTTCATTGCCATTAAAAAACTATATAGATAAATGAACAGGTAGCACAAAGAGAGTATGAACAAGACTGTCCCCCTCTCAAATATGAAAGCTACAATTACAGCTTTTTGTTTAAACCTCCTGCTACTGAGCTTGGCTTTTCATAAACCTCAACAGCATTGTAGTGATCTTCATGCCATCACAGATGGGATGCCAAATTTGATATGATTTCAATCAGTATTTTAAGGATGTACATGAAAGTCAGACATAAGAAGACACCAACCTGCTAAGTTCAGCTAGTCCAGCCAAAAGTCTGCACATACAAACCAGATTATTAGGAACCTAAATAAGTACTGCTAAAAATAGGAGACTGCTTGTGATGATGTTCGCTTAATGTAAGAGGTTACTGGCTTCTTCAGGTGGAAATTACTGTCTCCTCAACAGAAAGTAGCTGACGGTTGGTATGATCTTCCATTCTGCAGACTAATCAAGTCCCCTTGAAAACTTTTCAGGGTTTATTGTACATTGTAATGGGAAAGAAGCTGTTGTTGTGCCTCAGCTGGGAGGAGGTGACTTCTATTAAGTGTGTAATAACTTGGATATGTACTCTTGTCTGAGAGGTCAAGGAAATGGACAGACATGAGATGAGTTAAATAATAGTGGTGTGGATTGTTTGGTGTCGGACTGGGAAACTTAAATTCCACTTCTCTTGAGTGTTAGGCACCAAAGTACTTTTTTTTTTTTTTCAGTTTTGGTCCTTTTTCATAGTCCAGATTTCAGAATCCCATTGAGAAAGGGAGGCAGGTTTGACAGACATAAGAATCTTGTGTCCTCTCCTTGCATTGTGTTATACACAAAGCATCAAATGCATTTCTTTGCAGTAGGTGTTAATCTGACTTACATGCTGTTAAAGTTGCTATTAAGCCTGAACTGAAAGGGACACTATTTATGTTGTGTTTACTACTTTTCACAGGGATTAGTTATCGTCATAAACTTGCACGCTTTGTGTGTACCAAAATGCATGTAAAGTACTTAATTTTGTGAGTCATCTTCACCTTTATCCCTTCTAATAAATTCTCATTAAGAGGCACATGAGGTGCCAAACAACTGAGCTGACCTCTCTTTAGTACTCTCTCTCTCTCCAAAGACTAAGAGTGCTGCATCAATCTGAAGGCATATCCAATGATCACATGTAAGGAGCTGCGAGTAAACAGCCATGTTTTTAGACAATGAGGAGCCAAGCAAACTTGTTAGACAGCAGTGAGTGGGAGGTAAGAGATTCCAAGGTGGTTTGCTTAGTTTCAGCATCACACTGCCCATAACAGCCCTACTCCCAGCAGAAAGTTTTGAGCACAAGGCTGAATTTATGTCCATATTGAATAAGTTGGAACAGCACAAAGAAATGCCACAGAGGTGACTGTACAACAGAAGTACCAGAAATGGTTCAAGACAGGAGAATAGTATGAAAGTTCCAATTTATTGCCATTGACACAACTGATATAGGCAGATCAGCATTTATTACATCAAAGGAAAGGGGATGCCCTGAAAACCATCTGTAAAGGAGAAGAGGCACAGCTAAGGCTGTCCATTTCAGATTAGCCCAGAGTCACAAATAATATTTCTAAACTGATAGTAGTGCCCAAAAGTTCACATTTCCAGGTTCTTATGTAGTCACCCTGACACATCTTCCAGGATAGGATGCTGGGATTTACAAATTATCCCGTGCTCCTTTGCATCTGTGACTGTGCCATATTCAAGCAGCAAGCGCTGCTTCCATCTTACCTGCTGGAGACACAGCCCAGTATGACCCAAAGGCTGGAGCTCACAGCCCACAGATGCCCAGCCCCTCTCTGGACTCGCTGCATGGTCACATTGCTGCTCGTTATTCCCACCCGTGAGCTCCATACACCGTGGGATCTGCGAGCAGCTCACGTCCTCTGAGGGACCATGTACCTGACCCAGGAGGTGGGGAGATGGGGGCACTGCCTCCCAGGTGTGAGGCAGAGGAGGGGTGGTTGTTATCCTGGGCAGGAAATGACTTCCTCCCTGGCTCATTCCCTGCTCCATCAGGAGCCATCCTTGCCCTTGCGGGCGATGTCTGAGCTAATTATTGTGAGGGAAACTTATGGACACCACGAACTGATCAATATGATCAAGGTAATGCCGTTTATTGTTGTGAAAACACGCCTTTCAGTAACCCAGATAGCTCACACACTGCACACACACTGCAAACCACCCCATGACTGGTTAATGCGAATAACACACAACTCTATTGGTGTAAAATAAAGTCCTCGTGATCTCTCTCTGTGGCCGATGTTTTTCAACCTTCTGCTGCAGCTTCTCTAAGTTTACATTCTTCTTCACTGTTGATCTCCACAGAGGCTTCTTAAAAGTAGCTTCTCACTGCAGCCTTGAAGGCCTCGCAGCATGACTCCATCTAAACCACTGAGGTCGCTCGTATGTCCATTTTCTGCAAGAAATTTCCCAACTGCTAATCGCAGTGCAGGAGGAGGTAAGCACTCAGTTTCTGGGGAAAGCCTCTCGTGTCCCTAAAGACAACCCTTTTCTTTCATAAGGACATTCCTAGGTGAAGAGTGAGTACCCTCTGCAGGTCTCTCTCCACCTGCTATTCGGACATACCTCTCCAGTCCTGCCTGTGTTGTCTCTGTGACGGGGATTCGTGGATTTGGGTGCTGTTTTCCCCTTTGGCACAGCTGTGGTGCAGAAGCAGAGCTGAAGTATCACACAGCCAGCACTGTTCACCATCAGCCTGCTGTCAGCCCCACCTCAGCTGCAGAGGTGAGGGCACTGCCTCCGCCAGAGCTGCCTCCCTGCATCGCCCACCGAAGCCAAGCCATAACTGCTGCCTGACCTGCTGGGGACATGAAACGCACGGGAGCAAAGCAACACACAAGCACACAAAGGACACCTGTAGGTCAAGTAACAGAAACCCCAAACTTAATTAAAACTGTGTATCTGGAGGCCAAACCGTGCTCTTCCTGAATGATTCCATGGATGTCATTCCTGGTCATCCATTCTGCTTCACCTTTTTCTTTCCTCCTGGCAACAAAATGCTGCCAGTTGCAGCATCAAAGCTGATAAACTTAGATGATGGAATCCAAAAGAGGTGTTCTCCTTCTCTCAGGAGTGGTTGTCGTGCCTTTCTTTGCTTTGCCAGGGACCCACCAAGTTTGGCAGGAGAGCTGTGCATGCCTTTAGCAGCAACCGCTACGGTCTCTCCATTGTCAGAGCAGTGCCTGATTCCGGAGCCCTGGGCTGTGGAAACATCCTTTGAAGTCTGGAGCCAGCACCGGGTGGCTCAGCCAGCACCTCCAGGGGATGAGGGCCACGGGCTGTCAGGGACCCTGGAGAGGAATCCCTGCTGTGATGCTCTTGAGCTCTTCCCCACTGGGACTTGGGCAGCAGATGACCTTTAGCAAGCAGTGTCAGTGTGTGCCTGGCAGGACTGGATGACACGGTTTGCTACAGGTACAGGCAGTCTTCATCTCACAGCTGTTGCTCACACACATTTCATCTCAGAATCCTGTTTTTAAACTTATTAATTGACCAGTATATCTACACATAGCTGTGTCATGCAGGTCTATGTATTGCTACTCTGGTGACTTTTATGTTGCTGATAATTAGATTCACTTAACAAATGCAGAATTCATGAAACACCCAGAAAGAACTGTTTGTGTGGTAGAGAAAGATAAAAGGGAAATTAATTTCACATAAATATTATTGAATCCTACTTATAGCTCTGTGAACCTTTTTCTCTTCATATTTATACTTTGTAGTGGTGTACAACATGCAGAGTTTCTTTTCATATTCAAAGTTTACAGCAGAACAAATATATATTAACATGGAAGCTGTAACATATTCTGAGTTAAGCTGTCATAAAATCTAGGGCTTTTCACATCATCACTCTTGAAGGTCAGTGCCACAGAGAAAAAGAAGCATCTGTACTGGATCACCATGAACATTTGTAATACATTGCAATAAATACTGCAATATATTTCATTTTTATATGGTTTTGATGAAGAGGCAAAAGTGCATCTTCAACAGTAACTTTTCAAAAATTGCTCATCTGTTTGGAATGGCTGTAAAAGAGATTGAAGCTAAACATTATTCATGGCTACATTACAGCTCCTCACTGAGACCACAGCTAAAAATGAGAAGAGTTTTCCAATGATATTTCATTTGGAGTATCGATTTTTCTGAGCTTGTCCCACAAAGCTATTGCACGTGTGTTCCAGGCAAGTATAAGAGATCCTCTCTCTCTCTCCTAAATTTGTTTTTCTTCTCCCAACTTTGTTTGCTCATTTTGTGCTTTAATTTTTCTAGAACTCCTGACAAGTGTGAAGGCTGCTCCTTTGCAGAATTTTTTGGAAGTGAGACTAACACTTGTTTTTCAGAGGGGGCCTGAATCAATTAAGAAGTGGTGTGGGGAGTACTTTTGCCCCTCGCTGCACAACAATGAAAAGGAGCAGTAATTCTACAGTGAAACCACTTGTCAACAAATGGGGCTGCTGGGTGCAGAAACCTGGAGAAGTCAAGCTAAAGGGTTCTAAACATGGCAGTGGAGTGCCCCACCTGGGCAAATGTGTCTGTTGAGAAATCTGAGCCTGATTTTTTCATATGCAGCAGATTCTCCAGCACTGCAGCTGCAGGATTACCTGAGGGTTGCCTGTGTGCTGTTACCCAGCCTGTGCAGCTCAGCATGCATTGCCAACCAGGGCCAGGGCAGTCCCTACATTAACAACATCACAAAGTACTTACTATTCTGTGAACGCTCAAACTTGCAGGATCCTTTATTGAAACGTGGCGGGTTGAACACTGGATATTATATTTGGATCTACCTTAGATGAATGAAATGACAATACCAAAAAGGCTGGGTTGCTGCAGTTCAGGGAAGTACCAAAGGGGTTTCACAAAAATTTCACATTAGGATGTGAAAACAACCCACTCCCCCGCACTCCAACCAAATAAAAGTTTTATTAGAAGCTTTGCATTTCTGTCTTTTTCTTTGCTCCACATTTCAGGGTTTTCCAAAACCAAAGAATCTCGGATCGTGAACATAAAGATAGTGACCAAGATCTGCAAGTACCTCAAATTTGGGGTGCCTGTATCACTGTTAGAACACTTGGAGGAGATTTTTGTAAACAAATCCACCGGAAAAATGGTTTTGTGAAAAAAACCCCAAAGTGTTATGGAAACATTTCAGGATGTTCTTGCTTCCCAAAACTGAGTGGAAAAGAGTGGTGAAACAGCCAGCTGGCCCCAAACTTACCTTTTGCAGCTAGTAAAGATTTCCTTATGTTATTTGGAAGGAACACAACCGAGGTTTGAGCCTTGCTTGTTTTACAGCTAAGCCTACTGCTTTTAAGGTATATCACTCATCAAACTGATATCTTGCCTTCTGTGGCTTTCCACAAAAAAACTTTGAAAGACGTAGGCTTGATCCCATGTAAAAACTGAAAACTCTTTGTAGTCCAGTAAAAATATGAGAAGTCTTTCAGTCCATATATTGTTATCCGTTTTAGGGGGGGGGG
>VWZG01001764.1:667435-829254 GCA_013396735.1 Grallaria varia
GGGGGGGCGGGGGAAGGAAAATAAATAAAAAAAAAAAATTCAAACTCTGAGATAGATACCCTCATAGAAGGAGCTCCTAAATGACCATTCAGTTATGACAAGTTAACTAGGAGCTCTGTTTTCCCATCACAGTTTTGTTTGAAATTGCATAGAAAGCGTAAGCATAAGTGGAGACAATAAAGAGGTAAATATTGAGTAAATTTATTTGAAAGTTTGTGTCTTCTCCCACTGATAGTAACAATAAAGCTTTCAGCAGGGTAAAACTCTCCAGAAACATTCCCTGAAACTATGGCCAAATGGGTCCATTTTTCACTCAAAGTGTATCCCGTGTGGGGGCCATAAACTGCCACAGGGTCACATTTAACAGGGGAGCCAAGCTAAATAAAATAAAACCCAAGCAGGGAACTCCTTCTCCAAACTTCCCCACCTCCCCACTCTAATATGAATCTTAGTGGTTTGAAAACTGAGTTGCTTTCGCTTTATAAATAAATAAATCACTTGATTTGACACTCAGTAAATTTAGCTGGAGGCAAAATGAGCTCTTTTTAATACTGTTTGTTCTTGCACAGTCTCTGACAGAAGCCCCAAATCTGGCAATAATGGAGTTTAAGAGAGACACTTTATTCTGAGATCTATAAAGAACAAACAGGTGGACCCTATCCTGAACTCAATAAACTCAAGAAAACACTCAAACCCATGCAGATGGTCGGTGTTAGGCGGGAGCTTTTAATCTCTTAATGTCCATTGACACATTCTCATTGTTAAGCAGCTTCTGGATGGACTTGCTGTTCATGTCACTAAGATAAATATTTTTTCCTATGTAGTTTTATTCCCATGCAGTGATCGCAGATGACTAATGACTTTTGGATTAGATTTATTAAAGTTTTGCACTTGTGTCTGTTACTGTGTCTGTTTGGACAGAAGAAACAGAGTACCCTCAGGTTTTGTGCTTGTTCGGGTTTTTTTCTCCTTTCATCTTGACAGCCTCACTATGGAAAAATAAATAAATAAGCTTTTTTTTTCAAGACCAAGAAGAAGGCCTCTGCAGCGCCTTAAGAAATTATATTAAATGCATAATTTATTCAGTCCTACAGAACACGTATTTTCCCAGCTTATGGTGCAAATTTAATGCAACATTTCAGTGCGAGAGTTAGAAAAACATCAAACTCTGGAGTCACAATTTTCTAAATGCCTACACAACTATTAGGACCATAATTATTTAATTAAGCTGACCTGCTTCAAAGTGGCAAATTCTAGTGCTGAACATTTTAATCTGGAAAGTTTTGACTGGCAAACACTTCAGCTCTTTTACAGCTAAAAATCGTTATCTGAAATAACCGCAAATAATTAAACCCTTGTTCTCTTTTAAGAAACTAGAATGATCCTGTCCCTTCATGTTGTTTCAAAAGAAACTGAAAATATTTCAAAACTTAGAAATTTCATTTCCTACTAATGGACATTCTTGTATAACGTATTGTGCTCCTCATCTAAAGAGGTTTATTGTGATCATTGCTCAGCACCAGCATCAATATCAGCACAGCCCCAATGCCCGTGTGCCTGCACAGACTGTTAGCTAAGGAGACACTAAAATATGCTGCAGGAGGTGCAGCCATTTCCTTGTCTTTCTTACAGAATATTTCAATTCCATTTTCACATCATCCTGAAGATTTTTCTTAGGTGGAGTTTCAAATAAAAGTTGGAATTACCTTTTAGGAGAATTAGGTGGAGTTTTGAATAAAAGTTGGAATTACCTTTTAGGAGAATTAGGTGGAGTTTTGAATAAAAGTTGGAATTACCTTTTAGGAGAATTCAGCCACCGACAGGCCTAAAAGAGTAATTGTTGCTGCAATGTGGATGGAGAGGAGAGAGAAGGCAGATGATGCCAGGTACGAGATGACACATTTCTCTGAGAAGAGACTTGCTTTCTGAAGACAATGTTAGATCCAGCTTGCCTGAACTACAATAAGGCATTCAGGAGTGGGAATTAGGAAACTGTTTGTAAGATGTGTTAGGAATTTCAAGGGAGAAGTGCGGCACTGTGGTAAATTAGGAACGTTCAAAGTAGAGAGAAGCTGCTGGGAGAACATCTCTGGTCCTAGAATATGCTGTGTTCAGCTTTTCCTTAATGACCTTTATGCAAGGAAAATACTTCTAACTCCAATAATGAAATGTGCATGTGTTGCAGACCTGAAAGATACCACCAGAAAGCAGAAAGGGATGTAGAGAGAGTTTGGATGAAGAAGAGACCAATTTGATGTGGCCATTAATGAAACAGCTAATGTTTATGAGACAGTCACTCTAGTGAGGACAGAATGTACGAATGCTTCCCTAGAAAACCCTGTCAAGAGTTTCTCTGGAATTCAAAGCACAACTAATCACAAAGGCTCAGGAGAGGTGAATTCAGAAGGAAGAGCTACACAGTGTGGCCACCAGGCTGGAGGGGAGATAAAGTGCCTGTGCTGCAGAGTGAGAGCAGAGGTGTCTGCCTTGCAGAGGGAACAAAAATCTGCACTCAAGAAGAATACGCTATGAGATCCAAAGTTTTGAAAGTCTGGGCTATTCACTGTTTCTGTTTCAGATGGATCTACATAGCCTTTTTTCCTCCAGGGGGTCTTATCATACTCTCTGAAAGCGTATCTTAACCATAGTAATAATAATAAAAAAATCAATCAACTCCTCCCTATGATTTTGAGAAGCACAAGCAAGAGCATCTTTCTGCCTGGTTGGGACTTCAGTGAGCATTTCACTGAGGCTGATCTGGAAAGCCCAGTTTACTGAGTGCATATGTGTTCACAGTGCAGAACCTCAGAGTACAGACTTACTACAAGCAGAATGCATTAGAAATATACTCATAAATAAAAATTTCATACGCTCCTTAATCAATGTTTTCCATTCCTTTTCAAATCCAAGCAAATGTCACTTCATCACAACTTGCTGTCCAACACTGTTGTGACATAAATCCTCATTAATGAATTCCTCATTACAGTAATAATACCTTGAAGTCTTCATCTCTTTCATTCCTAAACTTGGAAAGAGCAAGATTTTTTTTTTTTAATGAGCACCAAAGCTTTCTGATTCCTAAATTTCTGAGTTATCTATAATGAAATTTTTTTCCCCAACTGACAGAGTCCAACCACTCTGGCAGCATATATCCAATAAAATTTTTAACTTCATTTGCTGCAAAATTTAACTCGTAATAAATCAGAAAACCAAACCCAAACAGTTTCATCTCTCACTTTAATAAGAATTGTAAGTTTAGAGGTGTTTATACATGTACATGTTCAAATACAACCGTATAGAGGAGGACAGGGTTATTTTCTTTAAAGAAATACTTTTCCTGTCTCCCATTCCCACTTCTCTGATTCCTCTTTCTCATTTCTTGCCTTTAATCTATGAGGTTGTAGACAGTTTCCACAAAGAGTCAAGAATGGTTTTCCTGGTGTTTCTTGTACTGACTGCATGTTGAAAAAAAAAAATCCTTCCTTTTTGACTACAAGAGACGCTTCCAAAGAAACCTCATGGTTTACCAAAAGACAATGATGCATGGCAAACATTCCCAAAGATTAATTACAGATTGAAGGAAATGAAGAGAGAAAAACAGAAGTCATAAAATGCACAGAATGCTTTTGAAAGCACCAATGAAATAAATACAGCTGCTCGTGATACAACTCAATGCATCATCTTGCCTTCTGGTACTATGCAAAACCATTTTCATCCCCCAGTCTTGAAATCGCTTAACGAGTTAACTGTTAAGTGAGATCCTATTACACAAGAAAAAGACCTAAACAAGATTGGTTTTTAAGTGATTCCCTATCCATCACCTGAAATCAAGATTCAGCTTTTGAAAACATCATAGGTAACATTCCTCAAGAAGGAAAATTCTCAGCTCCTGTCGTGCTCTTCTCATTATTACTCTTTAATGTGGCTTGCAGTCTGTCAACCAAGCACAGCATGTGCAGGCACACGTAACAACAGTGATTAACTGAACACTGAATCGTCCAGTCCTTTTGCTCAGCCTAGTCCCACGTAACATCTATTCCCAAAAGGTGGAGAAAGGTCAAATGGCCTTCGGAGGGACATTTTAGGTCTTCTGGATCTGCAGCCCATTTTAACTGACTGCAGGCTTGCATCGAACACCGTATCAAAGTGCTAAACAAAAGACTCTCTAATTCACGTGGGAAAGACAACATAATGAAGAAATTGGAAAATGCATCATAATTTATTATGTCACAGAGTCATGCAACAGTCCTAAAGAAACAAAGGATGCTATAAGAGAAGATACTAAATTAGTCTTTACATCAGTTCATGTTGTTATATGCTAATTGTATAACCACAACAAGTCATTTACCTCTCCATGCCCTTTTGGTAGAACAGGAATAAAAACTTGTTCTCTTATTCACCTCTTGTCTTTCTTCCCTGGAGTGTGAGTGAGTAGGGTATGAATCCTCTCCTTTGAGTATATATAGAACCGTGCACAGCAAGACTTTTCTGCACTGTGCCATCTGAATAAAATGCCTGATAACACATAACAACACTGACATTTTCAGAGTACCCTTGATACTTTGAAAAAGCTTCTGTTACACTCTAATTTCTAAGGAATAGCATGGTCTCAGTCATTCTAACACTTCAAACTACTCCTGGAGAGAATGTGCAAGATTAAAGCTCATGAAAAAATATCTCCAGGCCTACCTGCATACGCTTATTGTAGAATCATAAAATGGCTTAGAAGGGACCTTTAAGATCTTCTGGTCCAACCTGCCTGCCACGGGTGGGGTCACCTGCCAGTGACATGTACTGTGTCAAGCTCATTCCTGACAGGTGTGTGCATCATCTCCCCGTAAACTTTTCCAGCCATGGAGCATCCCCAGCACCCTTTCATCTTCTGTTGGCTCAGCCACGAGTGCCACTGCCAACCTGACACTTGGCTGTGTGGTTGCAGATTGCCCAAAATATCACTGTTGCTTTCTTCTCCTCAAGGGACACGTTCAAAGCTCCATACAAGACAAATTCTGTATTACCTGCCTCTCGGACGTGTTCAAAGCTGCACAGGAGACAAATTCTGTATTACCTGCCCCTTCTTGCTGCTTATATAGCTGGGATTCTTTGTCAGCCATCTGTTGCAAGAAGCCCTTTTGTATCTTTCCTCTGGTCTCCTGAAGGAACCTCTGGAACTCTTCCCCTCTTCAGCTTTTCGATTACTTCAATACTGTGTTTTCTTTTATCAGCATCTCTGTAGCTGCTTCTGTTTCTACACTTGTATTTTTAGAATTCACCTCTTACTCCTCCAGTTTCTTTCTGAAGCAGAGGAGTTGTCTCCAATTGCTCCTGTATGTTCAATAACAACCTCGTTGGAACAACTTCGCTGGAGATCACGTTTGCTCTTTGCTCACGTTTGTCTGGCATGTGTGTTGTCTCACGGTGATAGTTTCCATTCCCCAAGGACACTTTTTGTTTTATCTTTGTCTTTTTCTAACTTGCCTCCAAGTTAAAAGAAAAGGTTATACAATCAAGGTGTCTGCCTCTAAGTTTTCTGTCAAACCGTATTTCAGCTGCTGACAGATCAGATTTAAAGGATGTTGCCCTGAAATTCAGGAATGCCAGATGAGAATTTAAAGCATTCTCCTGTCCTTTGCTACAGCACTAACACCATTAAGCTTGGACACCCTGGACCTGTGGTAAAATACTTACGATCTTATTCCTCTGAAAATCATTTAGTCTCATAATAATTGAATGTGGTCTTTTACCTATCATCACAGCCTTTAATATGTCCAATTTAGATTTCGCATCCCAATGCCCTAGTTTTCTACTGACACTGCTTCTAGACAACAAAAAATAATTGTTCACCATCTCATTGCTCTTATTTAGTGAAAAAAACCTTTTGATACTGTTTAGGTTGGGGTTTTTTTAACCTTCCTTTATACATATTTATACTAGGAATTATTCTCTTGCTCTCTTCTTCAAACATTCCCTATTCTCCCAGAGCTTAACTTTGCTCCAAAGCCTTTGTTGCTGCTAGCGCACAAGCTTGTGCACCAGGATTTACCCTACAAATTAGAAAGATTTCACCTGTATTTAAGCTGACGTTGCAGTTCGCACACACAATTTTTTGGACAAGTTTCACAAAAAGTCCTCCTTTTACTTGCTGTCCAAAAGTGCACCATCCACTCAGTTTTAGCTGCAGTCATTCTCTACTAGCTTTTCTAGAAGATGATTTTGCTTTTTCTGAGTTTAGTCTGTCTAAACACCAGACCCTGCTTAAATCCGATTTTTTTCCTTAACCCGCACAATTTTTTGCCCTCTTTATTCTAAGCAAGCCCCAATTCATTATTTAGACTTTTTTTTGAGTGTTTGATCTTGTTCCACTTCTGTATGCTCATAGGAGTTGTAAGACTTACTTATCCAGTGCATTAACATTTCTTGTTCTCTGCCCTCAAAACATATGGCCTGTTTTGCCTCCCTTAGCCTGCCAAATCTGCATGTTCTTTATGTACCAAAAAAGTCTTTCCGAGAACCCTTTCTCCTGTTGGGGCCTCTCATTTCTTTTATATTTTGATCTCAAATTGGAAATTGCTCCAGGTGTTTGGTCTTGGTTGTTTGACATCTGTTTCAAATGTGTTGGGATACACAGAAAGCCTTTTTTTCCTGGTTTCCTTTGTCAGATACCATTCAGAAATTTAGTTCTTTTTTCAGGATGGTAGATGCTTTACCTCCCCTGAGAACAGCTCAGTACTTACTCAGCTCCTCTTATCCTGCTCAAGGTATCCACTGCCTCCCTGGCCCTGGCTCTGGCCCACCTGAGAGGGTTCAGAAAAGAACAATTTAGCACTTGGTTTATAGTCAAAGAGAATGCTAAGTCCAGAAATCTCTAAATATGGTGTGTCCCTAATTAAATAAGCTATAAAGCACCTTACACATGAATAAGGTGGTTTATTCATATATATGAATGTGAGGAAGGGACAGTGTATGCCACCATCCATCCAGTTTAGCCACTCTCAGCAGCAATTTTGCCTTGGTTCCTGTGTCATATCTTATTCACTTTGAAGTGGTCTATTAGAGGGCCAGGAGAATAAATGAAGGCGACAATAGGGACCATACACTGAGTGCTAAATTTCTTTCAATGTTAATAAACTGCAGCTACATAAAATTTTAAACTGGATTTTAACAGACATTTACAGTTCATTCTGTAAACTGCCCTTTTAGCACTTTAAACTGCATAACTAAAATACTACATAAAAGTGAAAAGATAGTTATTTGGGAAAGAACAATTATTTATTGTAATGCATAATCAAGGTTATTGTCTTTAAAAATCCTTAAGTACTTGTCACCAAATTTTAAATACTTTAAATTGAGACCTGTAAAGAGCTCATATATATTTAAATGCCTGTGTTTTCATGGGTCTATTAAATGCTACCTAAATTGAGATAAAAGCATTTAGCTTCCACTTATGGGCAGAGTTAGAAACAGCAATTAAGAGAAGAAAATCTCAGAAGAAAGACAGATAAAAAATTGATAGGATTGACACAAAGGACTGCAAAACCAAGCACGTATTTTTGGAAGACAATTTCTGGAAGCTTTCTCCCAGGTTTTCAAACTATTTCTAGTTAAAACCTTTGCCTTCAGCCAGCCTGCAGCCAGAACTTGAATGACTAGAAAATAACAGAGGTCAGATTGGCAGCTCTGTATTCCATTCATGTAAAATTCCGAGTACATCCCAAGTTGCTCTGCACAGCTGGAGTCCCTGTTTGCAAGAACCAAATGGACAGTTTTTCCAAAAGAGTTTAGCAGGAAAATAAAATGTCATAGTCTTTGCATTCCTCGGCTCCCTGCTTGAGACCTCCCTCTTATTTGCACCTCCTATTCCTTTAAGTTTCCCTGTCGAACAGAATCTGGATCAGCCTGTGAGTTGTGTCAGGTCTTTTGTCTTTCTCTTCAAGGTGAATCAGGCTCCATCCAAACTGCTTACTGAAACAATCTGGGCCTGTCTATTAATATGCTTCCAATGCACAGCCTGGAAATAGCTCTGAGGAAAGTGATCTATTAAGGGTATTGATCCTCACTTGCCCTTTTATATAAGGGGTATTTTCCCCAGATGGGTCCTGCCTGCTCTATGGGTTGTGTTAGCTCAAAATTCCACGTGCCAACGTCAGACTTTGGGATGGGGGTTCCACAACATTCACAATTTGAGATCAGATCCATCCCTTGTTCTGACAGAAATGTGTTTGGATTTAAGCCACTTTTTCTTATTCTATAAAATCCCCATTAAAACAATAATTAGTGTCAATTTTTCTTCCCACTTGCCACCTGGGGAAACCTTCAGGAATTTCTCTGATTATCTTAATCTGTTGATTCCTCCTAAAATACCTAAACCAATTAAACCATTTCAGATTTTTATTTCTTTTTTACTACTAAATATTTCCAAAGGGCACGAGCCAGATTTTGTTCTCCTTTGGCTCATATTAGGAGTCTGTATATTGTAATTTGAATGAAGATAGGGCATAAGTTTTTCAATTCAAGTTGCAGGAACAATTACTGGCACAAAGTATTATTTAGTGTAAGCAATGGCCTGTCCCCCTAGGTTTTGTATTTTAATAGTTATTGAAATCTTCCTTATTCTCCCATCTTCCTCATCAAACACTGATTATGCATTTCACATTTGATATTTTACTTATCTGATAGCTTTTCCAGTTCTTGCTTGTAGACAGCAGCACACACAAGGCTGTCACTTCTTAGAGCAGAAAGGATGATGACACCTGCAGAAAAGGTCCCAAACCTTGCTTTTTTGGCAAGTCTTCCAAGTATCCGTCTGATCAAGGAGCTCAGAGTATCTTTCACTCTAAGTTACCACATTTCATTGTAAATAAACTACTAGACATACATAATTCACATGAAACAAATGTGTTTCTTTACTGTGATCGTTGCCTGCAATATTTTTTTATTTAATAATGGTAACACAAAAGGTAATATACACTAAGCAGCATTCTCATTATTTCTACGAAATTATTTCTCTCTCCTGCCCCGTGGGAAAAGGTGCCATTTTCTATTGCATTTTATTTAAATCACAGCAGAAGTTCAAATTATTAATTTTGCATAAGTTTTGAACCTGATGTGTAAGTTTGACACTTCCAGCTGCAAGTGATACAGCATCTGTCAAACAAGAGTCTGTTTCTAACCCTTTTTTTTCACTACTTCACAATGCAAAAAATGATACCTACACTATAGTTTATTTATACATTAGCAGCATAATGTACACGTGGAAATAAAACAATAAAGATGAAATCGATTTTATGTTTTAACAAATTTACCACCAATTAAAAGACCCTACTAAATGTTTATTTGTCTATTCTGTTATTTCCCATATAAGGCTTACACTTTAGTGCTTTAACAATGTGCCAAGGAAATAGCTCAGCTTCTAAAAAGATCACGTTATTTAATTATACAACTTGACATTGTATTCTTAAAAGAAAAAACAGACCTTTGTAAACATTTTGTGCCTGAATATCTCGTATTATTTGAGGCACAGCCTTTCCACCAGCAGTGCTGCAATAACCTTTGGTTGGCTGTTCTTACCTCCTGCTGTAGCAATCTGGCTTTTGGGGGCCCTGTTTAGTGCTAGTGGAAGAGCATCTCAGCAATACAGCTGGCTGGAACAACAGGAGGAACAAAAAGATTGGAGACACTTGTTCTGGTTTGAAAGTTGTAATTCATGTATAATTTGAACAGTCTCTCATGAAGAATGATGTGAATTTATAACTAAACATCTTCTTTCTCACAAAAAGCAAAGATGGCTTTGCTCAGCTCTGACAGACACCCAATAAAATCAACAGTGCCACCTTTTCCTTACCTGGCTCTCAGAAGGGACAGGTGATTTTCTCCTTTGAAACATACCTAAAAACTTTCTCTAAGCCCAGTTGCCATTCAAAATCTCTCATGTTTACTCATAAAGTCCAAGCCTCAGAACCAGTGTGCATGCCTTGGTTTTGTGCCAGGACCTAAATACTGCTCCTGACCTTGCATTTCCTACGCCAAGCTTTTCCTGTTCTCCTTGGGGACTGCAATAAAACATAATTTTATTTTTTAAAGGAGTTTAGCTGTGGAGTCCCCTAGCTGGGTAACCCCAGGGAGGACACAGGCACACAGTCACCCAGCGTGTCCCACACGCCTTTCACCTCCCACACTGGGGTGCTCTGGACTGGAAAGGGCTGTGACACGCTGGAGCCTCTCTACATGGCTCTGCCATAGATCCCTCTGGTAGGAAAAGACCTGGGAGGTCACTGAGTCCAGCCTTTGAGCACCACGTGCCAACATTCACAGCCAACCTGCGGCCCTTCGCCAGAGATTCCAAGCCAGTACTGCTGGGCTGGGTTGCCACACAACCCAAAAGGCTGTCAACCAATTAAAGATATTTTTTTACGGCTGTACTAAGAGGAAACAGCTTGGAAAAATCAGACAGATCAAGAGTTTCCCCCTCACCCTCTTCAGATGATGATGACCTTCACCAAAATACTCATAGGTACACACTTGAAGGAGAAAATAAAAGAATCGATTCTCTTCTTCCTCACACTCCCACAAGTAATTTGGAAAAGAGAACAAAAACATGTTTGTGTCTAAAAGCAGCCAAGTCATTGCACAGAAACAACTGCCCAGGGAGCCTGTGAGCAGCCCCGAGAGATGGGCTTTCAAGGTGCTGTCCTAAATGCAGGAGGGAAAGGGAAAAACAAATAAAAAAGGAGGTAAATATGCAACGTGCAGTTGAACATCGTTTCACAAAGTGCTAAGGATGGACGTCGAAGAAGGTGCTTTGCTGGCCAGAGGGGCTAACAAGGAGGAGCAGGAGCCTCACTGAGCCGAGAGGGACAGTCCCTCCTCATCTGTAACAGCAGAGGCACTTTCCAACAGCAGTGTCTGCTCACTCAGGGTCAGGGCAGAGCAGTTTTCCAGTGTTGAATTCTGCTGGGTTTCATGTGCTTTCCCTAAAAACATAGATTAGGGAAAATTTAGGCTAGAAGCAATCTCCAGAAGGAGGTTTGTCTGTCTCTCAGTGAATAGTCGTGCTATACAGCACATAAACTATTCTTTGACTAGTCACATTTTTTTGACATGCAAGCTCCTTATTTGTGCAATAAGCTTGATTCCAGCTATTTTAATCATATGATTGCTTTGCTCCTTCACCAAGAAAAGCATTGTTCCCAATTATATCAGTTTGTTGTGTTTGACATCAGTCCCAACAGGATATTTTGCAGCTCCCGCAGAGCAAAGTCACATGCCCGCACTGTGCCACACACAGCTTGCTTCTGTCACTAAACCAAACCAGCCTCACTGAATTCAGCAGGGACAATAAAATCAAGCTCATTTTACACATACATAAATATAACATATAAATCGACGGATCTATACACTATAGCTATATATTTATTAAAAAAACCCAAACAACACACATCTAGTTGGACATTTTTTGCCAGGCTTTTTTTTTTTTTTTTTTTCCCAATTCTGAAGAGAGCAACCTGATATTACCTGCATTTTATATCACAGTGAAAATGTTTGCTGGAGTATAAAAGTGTGTGGTAAGGGACATTAAAACATAATAGCACAGTAGGACAACTTATCCCAATTGCTTCACAGTGGGACTATTGTCATTCAAGTACAAGTACCAAGCTAAAGGGCAATAAATAGTATATTAGGTCCATTACTGCAGGCACTTTAGATACAGTAACATCTACTGGAATTACTTGTGTTGTTATTAAAACAGATGATATTTTGGTAACAGTGTGCGAAGCGGGAACGTGAACAGTTTGTTTCTGAATGAAGCATTATTCCATCTCTTTCACTCTCTAGGATTTCAGATGAGTGGGCAAATAAACAGCACGACAGAGAAAACTTTGCAGAAGGAGAGATTGGGGAGCACAGAATAACCATCACAAAATGAAATGAGGCCCTGGGATCCAGCAGCTGCAGCCAAAGGGCAGGTGGGAAAGAGAGGGGAAATAAACACCCAGAGGAACAGAAAGGGAGAGAAGGATGGGACAGGGGAACCCTGACACCTCTTGTGGAACAAATGGTGAACATTCAGATCTGCTGAAGATCCTTCAGTTCAGTGTCAGCTGGGAAATGCAAGCCTCGGTGATGGCACGGTAGCCATTAGTGGTTTGGTAAGTGTGTCAAAGATTGTATTTAATTTTAAAACGTATGAGAGGTGACATGTCGAAACAGGGGTCAAGCCTGTCTGCAGCTTCTGAGCAGGACGAAGAGGATTCTTAACACAGCAAGAAGCTGCCTGAGCCTGGCTCTGCCTCTTCTGTACAAACCTCTTGGCTTTTGAGGGTATTGGTGGCCACAATGGCATCCAGATATTCTTCACCTTTCAAAAGCAGTAAGAGAAACAAACCCAAATGCCAGATCCTTGCCTTTGGGCTTGCCAACATCACAGGTGGAGCAGAGAGGAAGCCTCTATTAGTGCAGAAGGCACAAAGTTTCAGTTAGCTCAACTTAAACAATATTTTACCAGTGACCTGTGGCTATAACACTATGCATGGATCTCAACTTATATTTTCATTTTGCTATCTGCAAAAGATTGATGAGAGTTGTCATCAGTAAGGAAGAAATATTGTTGTGATTCTGGATAAGTGTACAGCAAATCTTAAGATTTCCTGAGAAATTTATCTTTTTCTCACCATTTAAAGTTATATATTTAACCCAAGAAATAGGCCACAGAATAGGCTAGATCTCAAGCTGCAGGATAAGAAAAAGAAATGGCAATTTGCTTAATGGCCCAGAACAACTGGTCAAGAGTAACTGAAAACTGCATGTTTGATTTTTTTTTTTTTTAAGTTGACGATACACAATAGTCAAGAAATATTTTAAAAAGCTCTAAGGTTCTGGAGCCTTCTCTCCTCCTGGCTGGACAAGCCCGGCTCTCTCAGTCTGTCTTCATAAAAGAGCTGCTCCAGCTCTCTGAGCATCTTTGTGTCCCTATCCGTTCACCACCCAGCCCCTGTTTGTGCTTGGGGTTTGTCCCCAGCCCCTGTTTGTGCTTGGGGTTTGTCCCCAGCCCCTGTTTGTCCCTCGGGTTTGTCCCCAGCCCCTGTTTGTGCTTGGCGTTGTCCCCACTCAGGTGTGCTGGCCTTCCACATGACCTTGTTGATCTTCACAAGGTTGCCTGAGCCCACATCTCAAGCCTGTCGGGTCAATGAAAGGTACAACAAAACAATAAAAGGTAGCTGACAGAAAGCTGCAAAATACTTCCAGCAGTGGCTTTTCAGAGTAGATTTTAATGAGACGTGTAGATTGCAACTCATTCACTTCTTGTCAGAATGAAGCAACTTCTTCAGTCGTTGCTAATTGCTTCCAGCAGTAAATGTCTAGCACAATATTGCAAAGCACAGAAAATCTGGGATTTTAAAGAAAAGGAATGATTTTCCTGCTTAAAACAAAGGAGCAGTGAGGTTATATATATAAGGGTTGGGGTTTTTTAATTAAACCAAAAATAAAACCGTCTACTAGTCAGTAGGGGGAAATATCTGCTTATCTTGAGATTTTTGTTATTATTGCTTATCATAAAGTTCAAGTCCTGAAAGATTTGTTCACTCTTTTTTCATCCTCACTCAGACAAAGCTGCCATTTAATATTAATGACCTGAAAGGTCCTGTTGTCTTCTGTAGTGAATAATTTGAATATTTCCCTTTCATAGCTTCTTGCTTGCCTCTGTAATAAATCTGCATTCATAGCTATAGATCTTAAAATCAGTGAGAGTGGAGCCGGACAATTCACTTGTGTAGAGCAATCACAAGGAAACCATTTATTGCTAATGGAAATGGGTAAATAATTACTTGACATAATTGGCAATTATTCACAATTCAAAGGGACAAGAACGAAAACAAGTGGAAGGCAGAGGTGTCTGTGGGAGTGTCTGCTACTAAATGAATTGTTGTTAGCAGATTTTAAATTATAATGGTGTAACATTTTTTTTTTGCTAACTGGAAAATGTTGTGTGGAGATCATTATTGTACACTAATGTATGAGAATTCATCATTTCGTGAAGAAACTATGCTTTAGAAAAATGACACTTTGATTGAACGGAGCCATTCAGTCTTAGAAATCCGACCACTCAAAATACCTCTTAAAAAAGACAGTATTTCATAAGAGAACAAAACTTTTTTGATTCATTGAAAAGCAACACTTGAATTAAACTGACATGAAGGGCCTTTTTTCTGTTCAAAATGCTTGAATTTCTGAAGATGGATTCCAATATTCAGTCAGTACTCACCGTGTGTGACAGAACAGCAATTATGTGCATTACCTGAACAATGTCAACAGGAGAAGACACTACAGCCTTCTAGAGTCAAGTTGGCTGCTGCTGTTCAGACTTTGCCACACTTTCTGCTTGAGGACAAAGTGGAGTAATTTTCTTTCTGTGAGTACACAAACGTGATTTTGCTTGACAAAGTGTAAGCCAGCTTGCTGCAATACTAATGAGTTTACATTTGACTGTTTCCCTTGTAAAATTCTTCATTAAAAAAATTTTTTTTTTGGATGTGTGAACGATACAAGACAAATGTGACAGTGCTTTCAGGGAACTTTAAATTACATCAGTTCAAAGCCCCATGCATATTTTTTTTCAAATGCTAATTTAAAAATTGTCCCTTTTATTATCCTTGAACAGTGTTCTTCTTCCTATTTACAGTTTCTTTAGGATAGAAAGCCAGATGTCAAGTGGGGCTCTGAACTTTTTTTTTTAAATAAATCTGTATTGTAGCTATTAAATAGCTAACTCGATTCAGGCCAGCTTTTAAAGCCCCTGAATGTAGAGCACTGATTTACAGGTGTCATCTGCTGTATTCTGTCTTTCAAATCAACTTTGTCACTTCCTCTAAATTTACACTACAAATTCATACTATTACCCACTTTACTGAAGCAGCTAGCCAATACGCCCTGGCAAAGTTGTTCCTCCTAAGATGAAAAACAGGAGTCAGGGATGTCATTTGGTGTAATCTTGTTTACTTACAGAAAATAAGCCCAAAGTGCAGGTTGCTTTGAGCAGAGCAGGGTAAACAAACAGCAGGCAGCCCCGTGTCTCAGAGGAGCCTGCACCTGCTGCTCAGCCAAGCCTGGCGCTTTGGGAGCCCTGCTCTCTGTGCCTGCTCTGCAGGATCCTTGTTTCATCCCTGGGTGCCCCCTTTCTCCAGCATCGCCCGTCCCCAGCATGGCCACGGTCTGTAAAGCCCTCAGTTTGTTGCAGTTTAACTTGAGAGAGGCCCAGAGTTCCTCAATTTATTATCCACCCTTTCATTTTTAGAAAAATGTCAAAACGCAGAGCACGTTGTCTCCCTTTTTGGTGGCTTGTGGGGTGAGGGAAAATGCCATTTGAAACCCCTGCCCAGGGATGTTGGTATTCCTGTGCTCCTGGGATGGTGGGCTTGGCTTTGCTCCACCCTTTCCTTCACAGCCTTTTCTTCTGCTTTATTTGCAGACCCCAGTTGGAAAATTACTTGACATTAAGGACCGTAATAGACATCTGCTCTGTGTGATCTTTATTCTAATGCATTAGCAGATAATTTTCTATGAACTATTAACTGCAGCAGCCTACCTTTACAAAGAAATTACTTACAGGAGAAGCGGAAAACAGAAGGCTGGTAAAACAATCAATCAAACCAACAAAATTCTCCAAACGAGTAAAACCACAAAACAAGCAAAAACCCCACCCCAAACCCACCAATCCAAGAAAAAAGCCAAACCAAAACCATCAACCTAATCCAAACCAGCTACACAACTTCTATTAATTCAAGGCATAAATTTGATGCACTGGAGGCAGAAATTACAGCTAAAAAAACTTCAGATATGAAGTTCCAGTAAAAGGCAGATCCAGTGGGCTGACAAGATGAAGTATGCAGCCAGGAGATGTGGAATATAACCAGATCACAACTGTGCATCCGCACAGAGATGGACACAAAGCTGGAGTACACGGAAAAGGATACAGGAGAAGCTGTGAGATAATTAAAAAAGTCTGGCGATGAAGTGGGAAAAGAAATGAGGTAGCAGTAAAAGTTGATAAGGGAATGGAAACTTCAGAGGGCAATGGAAGAAACATTCATGAACTGCAGGACTAAAGTGAACTTGTAAGAACAACAAACAACTAAAACCAGCAAAAGCACAGGTAGCAGAAGTGAGTATTGGTGACTACTGATGTGTGAACTCATGAAACCAGTTATGGGCAAAACACTGAAAAGCAAGGGCAAAAACAGCAATATAATCAAGAGTAAGCAAAATGATAAAAGGAACGAATGAATTTGATGCATCTGGGGAGAGGAGACATCCCTCAGCTTCTCTCTAGAGTGAAATGCAATACACTTGTTTACTGTAAGAAACAAGGGCACAGCATGGTTCCTGTTCTAGGGTTTTTTGGGGGAAAAAAAAATTGAGGAACCATCCATGACTTTCTGTAAATGGTACTTGCATGCCTGATGTCTGCAGCAGTTCCTCCAAGACTTACACTGAATACATAAAAAGTTATTAAAAAAATAATATATCAATACTGTTCATAATAACTCCCCTTTTGATTGGACAGATTGTCTCAGTTTTTCTTGTTATTATTTTACATAGTCTACTGCTGTGTTATTACTACTTTCCATCATCAGGAGCTTAAACAATCAGGGAAAAGTATACACTTAAAGTCAAGGAAGTATTTACAAGACTAGGAGCCTGAAACTTTCTGCAGGTTGTTCCCAGAATCAGTTTAGATGTCATTTTGAATACATAAATATCAATTTGCAGAGGAAACACATTCCCTTTATAGACACAGTGGCACCAGTCTGCAAAACTTGAAATTTGAATTCCATTTTCTAGAAACGTATTTTTCATCTCAAAGGGAAATAAACATAAATGCAATAATAATTTAAAGATTGACTTATTTTCTTTTTTTTAAATGGTATTTATATAAAAGAAAAATTCATCTTTTAATATCAGAGATGAAGATGTCCTATTACTGGCCCAATTACATCCTCTGACTTTTCACAAGTCACAGAAAGTGCTTTTTTTACCCATAGACAAGTCTGACAGAACCAAAATGAAACAAAAACAAACCAAAAAGAAATTCTGTCCTTACCAGAACTAACTTCAGTTCCTGAATTCCAAAACACGGGGAGCAGTCTCAGCTGGAGAAAGTTAAATTAAGGAAGGGAAGCACAGGTGCTTTTTAGTAGGAGAGGAAAATTCTTCAAGTATGTAGCCCTAAGACTGTTGAATTTTGTTTCCAAAAAAAAAGAACCTTTCCAGACTGTGAATAGCTCTGAGGTGTAGTGAGATGCCTGGAGGAAATAAAAATGTTTTGGTTTTAAAGTCCTTTCCTGAAGAGAAGCATTTACCCTCAGCAATTACAACTATTGCTGTAATATCTTTGCGTGGTTTTACAACACGCCCTGGAGAAAGGCCTCGATATATTAATATATTGAGCTGTGCAATAATAGCAGGATGGCATCACTATTATTGCAACTACAAAATAAAATCCGTAAGCGTTTCCATTTCAATTTTCAGTTCATCCAGCTGGATGTACTGCTTTGCAGTCACTCCTGCTGGCGAGGGAAGCCCTCCTCCTCCTCCTCCTCAGAACCTTGTGGGACAGAGCAGGCTGAGCTTTAGGTGACACAGGAGGAGACCTTACCTCGCATCAGAGGAGCACAGACTGGGCCCTGCAGGTCTCTGCTGTTCAAACAGGCTGCCAAAGGAGAAAGAGGGGTCACAACACTCTGCAAGAGCAGCAGAAAAATTTCTTACGTGACTTGACACTGAAAGCACACGAGGGAGAAGGAAGCAGGTGAATGACACGAGTGAGATGTGTCACACACTTGCTTTGTCCCATTTTCTCCTGTTTGGTACCAGCAAATGTCCGAACTGACAGCGCTCTGCCAGGAGCCAGTCCCAGCATTCCCATCATTAGATTTTAACAGATTTACATCTTGGTTTGCATGGAAAGATGATGCTGGTTCACTTAAAGGAAGAGTATTGCCAGGGAACTCGTGGACACCACTGTACGACTGATGCAATCAAATAATGCCGTTTATTGTTGTGAAAACACCCCTTTCAGTAACCCAGATAGCTGACACCCTGCACACACACTGCAAACCACCCTGTGACTGGTTAATGCCAATAACACACAACTCTATTGGTGTCAAATAAAGTCCTCGTGATCTCTCTCTGTGGCCACTGTTTTTCAATCTTCTGCTGCAGCTTCTGCAAGTTTACATTCCTGTCCCTGTTGAGCTCAACGGACACTTCTTAAAAATAGCTTTTCACTGCAGTCTTAAAGGCCTCGCACCATAACTGCACCCAAAGTTCTAGGGTCGCTCACATGTCCATTTTCTGCAAGAACTTTCCCAACAGAAGAGAACAGCTCTATGGGCTCTGGCACTCATGGGGCTGATGCTCGGTTGCAGGGCAGGGTCTGCAGGCAGGGTCTGTGCCCCCATCATCACTCACAGAGCATTTCCCTGCAAAATCACTCCCACTGGCACTTCAGGCTGCCCTGTGATTCTCAGGGGCTGAATCACAAGCACACGTTCCCTCCTGCTGGCTCTGCTGTCGAGACAGTCATGGCTGGAATAAAGACAGGCACTGGGGATGGGGAAAGAACCTCATCCTCAGCAACATAAGTTAGCGATGGAAAGGCAGATCCTGGCAAACCGTGGGGTTTTTCTTCCAAAAAAACAGGGAAAGGAAAAAGAAGAGCACAATCCTAGGCTTACTTTGCCAGGGGTAGCTTCAGTTCTAGTTTCTTAGATGAGCAAACATCAGAGGCTCTCCTTCGCTTACAAAAAGCCATTAGCCTTTTCCTGGCAGCTGCCTCCTGTAAGGCAGAGGAGAGCTCACACCTTTTGTACATGGCAGGCTCCAGCTCCAGAGACTTTAAAGATTTCAAAGTCCCTGAAACTGAAGTGCAAGAGTGTTATGACAGAAGGAGCAGAAAAATGAGGTGGCAAATTTTTAGATCTGCCTCCTTTGTATCGTGCAATGCAAGAAAACCATAAAACCTCCAGAAACCTAAAGCCTACTGTTCCTCATCAAAGTGTTCTCATACAGCAGTCAAAATGCTGCCTGAAGTGCACAAAGGAAATCCCTTCCCCAGAGCTCCAACCTCCCAGTAAAAAAACTGCCGTTACATGAAACGCCGTTTGTTTTGTGGTTTTGTACAAATCTCAGAACACATTTGATCTTTCTGATAAGCTGGATATCGTGGGTCCCTACAAATGCTGGAAATCCTGTTTACACCCGTATTTCTCATGTTCCTCAGCATGCTTCCCTGTGTCATGTGTTTTGTGCTGACTTGTCTCCAAGTCTTTCTTCATTATTTGGATTCAGAGTGGTTACTTAAGGCTTAACAGGGTAGTTCTGCACTGTTTGTATTTCTGTGTCACTCCAGTCTGTGCATAACACATTTATTTGAAAAAAAGCAAGTCAATAAGTTATTTAGCAAACTAGTGTTCAGCCCTGGCATCAGCAGTTAAGGGGGAATTTCAAGACACCAACAAAGTAGTGAAAGAGGAGATTTTCCTTCTAAAATTTCAAGCCAAATTATGACAGGCAGCAAGTAATCAGACTGCAGTTTATCTTATTGCAAAACTTACTGGGGCTTGGATGTAAAATCAAATTATCATTTCCTCTTCCGGCAAGAACCAACAGTCCTTGAACTATTTGACTGTGGATCAGCTTTTTCAGCCATTATGTTCTCTTCCTTTTTGTTTTCTCCCAGATGAAACCACGTGATGTCTTACATCAGTAACCATTAGCTTTGGCTGTTTCTAAATTTTCGGGTTTCTAAATTTAACAACGTATTCCGGATAGGGCAGACTATTGCACTTCTGCAAGTCTTACTAATAAAGATGACTATTTTCTGAATAATCTGCTTCTACCAACAAAGGATAAAGCTAAGCTTTCTCTCACTTGGTCTCCATGGACAACTGATCAGGAAATAGATGGACTGATGTTTAAAGAAGGCTGTTCTCAACAAACCAGCATCTTCTGTTCCTCCCCAGTTTATGTAGGTCCCCCAGTGACGCCTCTGCCTTGCTGGCACAGCTCTGCACAGTTCATTGACCCCCCAGCCCTGCTCTGGTGAGGAGCTTTTCCCCACAATATTCCCCACTGGAATTGGTTTCATCCTTTGTGTGAAGAGACTTCACACAGAGAGCTTTTTGGCTGAAGGGATCCAGGGAAGCTGAACTGCCATGCTCTGCAATCTATTCAGCAGCACCTTCACCAAATGCTTCCTGCCAGGTGGCCTCAAACATCTCTTCCACCTGCCCTAGTTTTCTTGCTCAAAAGTCTGGCCAAACAAGACTATTGATCTTTGGAAAGTTAAAAGGTGAAGGGATTTTTCTGGCCAACGGATTTTCTCTGTGCTGTCCCAGACCTCTGGAATTGAGGTGGCCGTGGAGAACATCCACACCGTGCCATGATGGGAACGCTGCGACCACACTGCCAGAAATGACTGTGAGTCCATACTCCTGGTCAAGGTTTGCCAGCAGGTGCAAAATACTCCGGCTTTCTGGTGTGAGTCTGGATGGATTATTGGTGAAAACATCGTGTCCTTTCAGGGAGGGGTGAAAGAATCAGAGAGCAGGTTCATGTCTGGCAGGTGCAGTTGTGTCTGCCGGGGCAAAGGCACAACCTTGGTCTAACACGCACTGAACTTCTGGGTGTGAGGCAGGTTTCTGAGCTCTGCCTTCCTCGTTATAGCTTACAAATTACTTGATCCTTTGGCAACTGTGCAGCAAGAAGACAGTCACAGGATACTAAACAGATAGAGGATCTGAAACGGGAATTTTCTTCAGATTTTCAGATCAGTTTTCCAGGTTGCTCCCAGCCACTGCTGTGCTGTCTGCAGTTTCTGAATATTTCTTCCTCTCAGAAATGCCCTCAGGAAAAGTACCAGACAAATGCATGTTACTTTTATGTTGATTTATGGCTCTGTTTTGCCTCTTTTTTTTTCCTCCAAAGAAGCGCCGCTTTGCTCCCTGACATTCAGTCCTCTGCTTCTGAACATCAGAAGTCGTTCTTCAGCTCCCAGCTGCAACAGCTGAAAATAAAGCTGGCAAATGACTGAGCAGGCAGGTGCAGGAACAAAAACAGCTCCACCTTCTCCTCTTTCTCTATGATTTTTGTATTCCTTCTTATTTCTCTGTGCGTTGTTCTTTGCACGTCTGAAAAATTAGGGGGTGGGGAAATTGTGATTGTTTACTGTCATCCTCACGTTCTTAGTTCTCTTTGCTTCTGGCCCAGATACACGAGGGGCGCACACAGAGCAGGACTGACCACGCTGTCTTTTTCCAGCTGAGGTGCAGAAAGAGATCCCCTCAGTAAGAAACCTTTAGATTGTCCGTACTGCACTGGGAGGAATGGAAAAAAATTAAAATCTAAAGCTGAATAGGACAAGAACTCCCACTGTAAGGTAATCCTGCCACCCCAAAGATCTCCTGCAAAAGCTGCTGCCTAATGTGGTGGTGGCGAAGAAACCTCCACATCATCCAAGGAACAGAGCAGGTCAAAACCAAGTAATCCTTTTCACTTCAGGCTATCAGTTTCCACTCTTGAAGCTGTAACACAAGACTGAATAGGTTTGGGTTTTTTGTTTTTTGAAAGTTTTCAGTTCTCCTGAAAGTTCTGTAGGACTTCTGCCAGAGGGTGCCTCTGTGTTTAGCTCACTGCCAGAAATTCCTGGTCGCTGAAGGCTGATGGCTGCCAGCAGGCAGAGCTGCTGATGGGCAGGGAGAGGCTTTGAATAGCTGAGAAGTTCATGGGTGTGCTAACCCAGCGTAAAAATCACTTCAGCCTAGTGCAGAGCAGGGTGTGTGGAACAACAGGAACATGCAGGGAACTCTAGAGCAGGCTGAACAGCAGCTGAGCCACAGCATCCGTGGGTTGCTGGGGCTGGGGCTGCAATGCGGCAGCTTTGCTTTGGAATTTTATCTGCCAGGAAGCAGCAAACAAGTGAAAAACCACTAGCAGGAAAAGCCAGAAAAAATGAGGAGAAAATTCAAGATGTACTGGTACATTGGTGTGGGGAGGAAGACAGAAAACTGAGCCAGCTTGGAGTACTAGAAATTTCCTCTTATTTGATTTTATTGTGATGAGGGGGGAAAAATTATTTACAATCCCTAAAAAGAAGGATTGCATGCAAGCAATACTTGACTACACCATGAGTTTCTCTTTCTAACAGAGACAAGTCAGCAAGCCCCTGCATATTGGCTAATCATTCATGCTAACGGGTTTGGGGTGGATTAATGAAGAAGGTGCTCTGGGAGATCTCATTGTGTTATACTGTGTTACACGTGTTTTCCAGTTTTTTTGATTTCTAGAAGTTTCCACGGAAGGCATTGACCCCAGTATAATGAATGAAGACTACCAATAGTACGTCTGCTTTGATTAGTGTTTGCAGCCCCTTAGAGTGATCCATGGACTTTCTAAACATCTGTGGCTGGGAGATAAAAGCAAACAAGGTATGCTTGTGACCAGCTGCTATCAAATATCTTTTCATGTGTATTTCAATAATACTTACTGAAAACCTCTGACCTCATAAGCAGGGAGGCAAAGGTAGCTTTATGTGATATTTACATTTTTTAATATGTATGTTTGTGTTTAACCACAGCACTTCCCTCCCCCCCCCCCNTCTTGCCCTCCACAGGGGAAAGCAATGCATCAGAACACATGTGAAGATGACTTCACACGTCTTGGAAAATTTGACATCACCACATCCTCCTGAAAGCAAAGACAACAAAAGTTAATGATATTTGTCTCCTGCTTTCACACAGAAATATCACAGAAGACTGCAGAGGCTACATACAGAGGGACCATTTCACCCATCACTGAGTGAAATTCATTCATCTCTGTATCATCTCTGTGCTTTGCAGTGCTCCCATTATGTGCATTAATGGACCAATAAAACATTTCTTGGTATGCTTTAATACTAGAGAATATTTCTTCCTACAGTAGCACCAACTGAGGGAAATTCTTCATCTTGCTATTTCTTTTGGATGTTTCAAATGCTTATTTTTATTTCTGAGACATTTCAGGGTAAGCTGCTCAGGCAGATATCTCAGCATGTGAGCATCTTGAAGATAAGAGCTTGGGTCTTCCGTTCTCTCAAATAGTCCAGTCACTGACATTGCCTCCCAGTGATCCCAAAGCAAAGAATTTCTTACAAAGGAGCTCTCAGAATACTTAGAAAATAACACCGAGATTACTCTGTAACCCAGATATATTTGCTACACCATCTCTTTAATCACGTCCTCGACAGAGAGGGGTTTAAACATTTATTGTATCAATGGCCTATGCAGGAAATTTTGACCTGATCCAGTTGAGTCTTGAAAATCTCCAAGGATGGAGCCTGTGCAATGCCTCTCTCTCCAGATCACATGCCAAGGCTTAATTGGCTTGATAGCAGCATTCTGTATCATCTTTTGGGCATGTTGACCAGACGTTAGTGTGCTTTGCTGCTGCGTATTGCCTTGCTTGATAATTGTGCATCAGCCTTAGTGTATGAACTGAGGGACACATTCTGAGCCGCACCTGACCTCTGCTAGTATTGAAATCAAAGGCAAAATTAAGGCTTTATCCATTGTAAAGAAAGGAAATGTAGCCTGCACCTGAACCAGCTTCTGCTATTACCCAGACAGATACCCAAAATATGTCTCAGTTTGCTCTGCATAATCCGTGAGCCTGATAGGGAATTGCTTTTGTTCTTTTTTTCTTTTAAAAATAATAAATCTGAAAATTTTTAAGCTGCAAATATAAAGTTTTTAAAAGAGACATTAATAAACGTTTTTCTGCATCTAGCGATGAACAAAAATGTTTCTAAGCCTTGGCATGCATATAGTTATTTAAATATTTGTTATCGGATATTATTTCTAGTCAAATTATCAGCCATAACAGAGAGCTGGAATAAAGAGAGTATTTTAGAGCCATGAGACACATCAACATTTCTTAAGGAACATTTTGATAAAAACAGGAAAAGAAAACATCCTATTAATAAAGGCAAGGATGACCCTGACTTTTTGGATGCCGAGAATTAGTCTTTACTTCTTTCTGTGGGGTAATATTTATTTCAGCAATCACTTGAATTTGCAAAGAGAAATTAAATAGTGGGACAGTGCAAGCTGGATTGAGGACAGAGGGTTTTAGTAAGAGATCATGTTTTAGCACTTTCGGCTGCATTCAAGAGCTGGCTACTGAAGTTATCTCCCCAGTCCTTAACCAGTCATGTTGCAATGCTCTGTTCTAACAGAGTGATGAAGAAGCATACTCAGTCTCTCACTGAACACACTCAAATTTATTCCAGTCTGACTGTAGGAAGGAAATTACATTAGGATATAGCTTCTAAAGGATTTTCTAAAGTGCAGTGAGAGATTTTGCCACTTTGACTTACTTTAAGTAGCATCTTGAATGAAGGTGACAGGAAATGGCCATGTAGTACAACTGTATTAACTAATTGTTTATCTCATTCCTGGCATTATTCTTCACATTTTCCCCTCCTCTGTCAGGCTTTTGCAGTAAATTACTTTGAGGCGTTTACTAGCATCCAGCTTCATGTCTTTCAGTGTCTTTATCTCTTTGTTGTAGTGGCACTAATACACTGTGCCCCTAAATTGCAGGGTTCAGAAGAAGTGGTTCTTTTAAACACTGAGAGTGGGTCTGGCAGAGTAGCTTCTAGAGGTGTTTTATTGACAAAAAGTGGCATTTTACCAGCTTAAATTCATCTTATTGCCCCACTTCCCTTTTTTTTTTTTTTTTCCTAGAGAGCTCAGTAGAACTCTCTTTTGGATGTTGTTATTATTGTGAATTTTCAAATTATCGAATAAATAAATTACCCAAACTATTACAGTCTCTTCCCATTTTGTAGATGTGAAGGAGATTCAGCTACTTTTTCAAGACTTCACAACTCCGGGGTGGCAACTCTGAAAACTTCAAACTGTATTCAGGGGATGAAATCTAAGAAATCCAAAGGAGGGCAATGAAGATGGGAGGCTGCCCAGGGCAGTGGGCACAGCCCCAAGGCTGCCAGAGCTCAGGGAGCCTTTGGATGATGCTCTGGGGCACAGGGGAGGACTCTTGGGGATGGGCTTGGGCAGGGACAGGAGTTGGACTCAATCACCCTTATAGGTGCCTTCCAAGTCAGCACATTCTGTGATCCTGTGAAATATCAGATAGCACATGGGATGAATAGTTCCTATATAGTTCTAAAGAGTAAAAGAAGACTGACAGTGAACTAAGCTATTAAACCAATTAATAATATAAAAAAATGGTCCAAATAAAAAGAGCTTTATATATGTAAATTTTGATCCTACAATCAGAGCCAGTCATGTTTTACGTGGCCTAGAAAGCTCCTTGCTGCATCTTTTTTGTGGGATCTATTTCATAGAGATTTCCAAACCTGAAGCTGCATTTGTAGTTAAATGCAGTTGCTTGTAAGAATGCTTAAAAAAACCTCTGCCATAAGAATAAAGTTTGCTTTAAAAGTATTCAGAAAGTGAATCTGACAAATGCAGTATGTAAAGCTGAGAGCCCTTTTACTTACACCTTATTTCATCCTTAAAGAATGAAGCATCACACTAGAGAAGCTTTATGGGAAGCAGTTTTAAGCTGGCATTGGTGTTTTACTATCTGGAAATCAATTTCAACCTTGGACAGTGGAGCTCCCAGTTTTTGTGTCTGCTGCTGATAGAGATATAGGACTCCTGACACAGGAGTGGGGCCTGCAGGGACTCCTGCCAGTGGTTCATTTCATGGTTTGTCCCCATGGCCAGTGTCAGTGAGATGGCACTTTGTGTGCACAAAATCCTAGAAGGACTGGCACTATGTTGAGTGGCTTTTGTGAGTAGAAAAGCCTCTTCCAGCCCAAAATGAATGGGCAACTGGTTCACTTGTCTCATTTATATATATATATATATATATACATACATATTTCAGTCTTGCAACTTGCTGAGAATGCATGGAGTTGGACAAGTTTATTGCTGTGGATTCATAGGCACAAGCTGAGTAGTTGGAATTTCTAGATCTGCTTAACATTTCTGCTAAACCCACTTTATTCCCTAAAGCACATAGCATTCATTCTGTTTTTTCAGCAAAGTACAACTATTGATTATGAGATAGAACGTACACAAAAATCCTACAACAAAACAGAAAAGACCTATAATAAAACAAAAAGTCTGCCAGTTTCAGTTTACCACAGGGTCAGTATAAGGAATTCTGGAGCCCTCATTACCTGAGCTCCACACACAGAGGTCAATTCAACTTAAATCACTGACTGACAGAATGCTAGATGGATTTAATAGGTGGTTTCATTTGGTGCTTTCTTCTGTGGTGAATCCAGTGCAGTAAGTCTCTGAGCTCTCATCTGTGCCTCCCATGGCAGCGACTGCTCCCCATTTTTGGGCTGCATTTCTCTCTCCCTCCAGCTGAATGACAGCTGCTGGAGGGACCACTGGACCTCTGGCTTAGGAGTAATCCTGCAAATGACAGCTTTTACTCTGCTTGCAGTGTGGCACTGATGCCTCAGTGTGAAGGCCAGGTCTCCAAGCACCACAAAATCCCATGTGCAGGGAGGGTGAAATGCAGCCCTTTGGGCTTTCAGACCTTCCTAGGGCAGTTTCATCAGGGGAAATGAGGGAAATGTGGGAAATGTACCCCAACACCACCCCGTTGGGGTGCAGCTGGACTGGAGAGCTGCCCTCATCCTGTAGTTTACTCCTGTAGTCCTGCACTGCCCTTGTCACCTGTCCTGCATCCCCAGGTCCCCGCTGTTGGTCCCAGCAGCTCTCCTGCCTGCTCTGCCCCTTGTCTGTGCAGAGCAGAGCGATGTGGCCAGCCTGGCGGGCTCCCTTTCCCTCCAGGGCTGGATCTCTGCCCCGTACATCACATGGTGACAGTGCCCCGAGGATGTGCCTTCATGGACCTCTGCCAGGGAGACCCATCTGGCTTGGGCATCCCTTCGGAGGATCCCTGGTTCCCTGCTCCTGAGCCCTGCCTGCTGGGCTGATCCCACTGTTTGCAGGGCATCCTAAGGAACCACAGCAACAAAAGAGAAACGGCCCCCATCTTTTCCTTACAGTTGTTTTAGCCAGAGTGCTTCAGCACTAGTGCTCCCCACAGAGCCCTGCAAACAGCCAAGCCGTGGGACAGAAACTGTAGGAGCCACCTCACAGCTCTCACAGCTCTCAAGGAGAGATGTCACAGGAGCCTCTGCCCGAGCCTCAGACTGGTGCTAAACAGTAGGCAGTGGGTATTTTTTTTTCCCCTTAAGCTTTGTTTTGGACTTTGTGTTGCATCATCTCATTTTGGAAAACTTTCCTTTATTTAGAACTAGAAAGGATGGAAGGATTTGTTCCCAGTCTATTTGGGAACAGCCAAGGAGTACCTTTCAATAAAGCTGTGACAATAAGCTGGCAATTTCCTCCTTGAGTTTTCTAAGCCTGTTAGTGTCTATACTGTGCAGGTTAATGATCTGTTTAAATTATAATGACTCTTATTCTTGTTCACTATATGCCTTATGGATTTATCAACCTATTGGCTTTTTTTCTCATCCCTTCATACTCTGAGAGTTCAGTCCTTACCTTTGACTAGCTGGCTATGAATACAAAGGGCTTGCCTGTGAGAGCCACAGAATGGGAGCGAGGATGTGGCATTTAGGAGGGAGAACCAACGTGCTTCCTCTTCACTCTTCAGCAAACCTCTTTCCCTAAACATAGTGCAAACCAAATTGGCAGAATGGGGAATATTATGTCCCTAACAGCATTCATAATGATACAGTGTATTGTCCATCTTGAATTATGACAGTGGAATTGCAGCCAAATGATATGCAATTAGTCATTAGTATTACAGAATACGTTATCATGGCTTATTCATTCTTGCAAGTTACGCAAACAACTGGCTGGTCATCAGAGAACCAGCAAACCATTCCCTGACACCTTTTTCCTCAGCCTTCATCTCCCCTCCCACCTGCTCTCTGACTGCTCCTGTGTCTTTTTTGGTGAGGTACTAATAATACCAAGGGTGCTAACCTACTTTTCTTCTAAAGGTGAAAGCCAAAGAGCATCCCCACAGCACTGGGCAGCAGCTGCTGGTCAGGCAGTAGGGTACAGCAGAAGGAGAGCCCTCACAAATATTCCCTAGTTTTGCTTTGCTCTTTTCCTTTGTGTTCAGGCAGGGACAAAAATGTGGAGAGGAGGAGAGACTGTTCAGAGAAAACAGGAAAGAGCAACCAGCTGAAAACCGTGGCACTCCTCGTTCCAAGCTGGCTCTGCTTTATTTTCTCCTGTGAATTACTCTCAGTGTGTTTCCAAGCACCTCTGAGACTGAGGAGATGAGGCAGCAGCAAAGAAAAGGGAGTCCAAACTGCACGCCCAGGGCATGAGCAGCAAATGAACTCTGTGGCTGCAAGGCTGCGTGACTTACACCTCATGGAGGGGTTATCAATTGAGAGCTATACCTGTTGTTTTCCCCACTTAGGAGTATCCTTTAGGAAGGATATAGTAGTAGAGCCAGCAAGCTGCAAATACTGTACTTTTGTATTAATGACTAGCAATCCTTCTTGTTTCCTTGAAAAGCAGAATGAGCCTGTGTTCTATTTAGTGAAATGTGTCCATTTTAAATGGAAAAATCCAATGTTGCATCTCTGTTCTGCGTGTTGTATCAAGACAGTTAGGTGTAGGAATATTAAAAAAAAATGTTCAAAGGAAGTAATTCGACAAAAATTTCATATTGCTTTTAAATACGTGGGGTAGACCAGGGAAGTTTTGGAATGAAATATTCCAACACAGGTCAGAGTATTTGGTCACCAAATCACTGCCCTCAATCTGCATGTTTTTTGCAATGTAAGGAAGTATTTTAGAAATGATACACCCAGCTTTGGCTCACACATGCACAGGTTATTTTCTAGATGATTCTTACATTCCAGTTAGCCTGTACTTGAAAAGATGTCTGAAGAAAAGACAAGCTGGCAGACCTATTTTTTGAGTATGTGGTTTCTTCCTACACAGGTATTAACAGCCTTCACCTGAAATAAACTATTTGGGATAAAAAAAACCCCAAACCACAAAACTTTATTTAATTTCCAAGTTTAGAGGAAATACTTAATCCTCTCTAGAATCAAAGAAAGAAATAGCTCCAGCCTTGCACTTCAGGCAGACAGAACATCCACTTGCCTTGCTTTTTATTTAGTGTGTAGCAGAAAGGCCTGATTTGTTATTAAACCCAGCTGAAGGCACGTGCTTTACTTCACACAAGCCTTCAGTGTCTCCTCTACTGCGATCCTTGTGAGATGGGTTCTAAGATATTAGCCAAAAGCAGTGTTTCCTTAAGAAAAGTGCCGAGAAACAACTAATCTCCCTGAAAATTGCTCTGAGAACTCATTTACTTAGCTCAGGAATCTTTTGTCGGATGCCAATAATAGGCACAAAGACCCCAATCAGATTAAAAGACAGGGCTTTCTCTCAATAAAATTAAGTTTTGAACCCCTTTTGGGTGCATTATTCCTGCCTGCAGCTCCTTGAATTTTAAATTCACTTCCCTTGCTCCTTTTTGGAGATGCCACTCCCCTGGTACAGCTCACAAAGCAGTCCTTGAGATTATGGGCTCACCACTAGTTTTTTTATTTAGGAAAACAAGAAAGGCATGTTAAAAAAACCCTGAAGACAATCAGGCATGTTTCCTTCTGTCCAAGAATCTTCACCACACAGGATGAGCCCCTGGGGTTTAGCCATTGCACAGCCATGGCTGAGCACCACCCAATACCCAAGAGGCAGTTTGTAGGGCATTGGTACAGCGGAAAACAGAGCGTGGTGCAGAGCTGCTGGTGGGGACATGTGTGTGATGGCACCACACAGAGGACATTGCCTGGCCTCTAGCACCTCTCAAAACAGCCTGATTCCTCTGTAGCAGCTTAGGAGCTGCTGCTGCTGCTGCTGCAGGTAGTACCGAGTTTGGTACCTGAGTGCCACTGCACTGAAGGAGACAGACCTTGCCTGAAGTCCCTCGGTGAAAGCTGGCCCTCCTTCCTTGTCTGATTAGTTCATTTGCAAAGAAATGGTTTGTCAGGTCCTATACTGGTGCCGAGCTAGTTGGCTTTGTGCTGGGACATCAGCTCTGCTCCTGCTGTCTTACAGGAACCGGAGTCACCATCTGTCACATCTCTGTACAGTGAGCTGTGCTCTGCTAGCAGTGTGGTTAACACTGCCTGCAGAGTTCACAGCACTGCTGTTTCACTGAAGAATCACCTCCTGGGACCTCTGTCTATACACATGGAATTTGAATACTTCTCAGGACAGTGTTTGTGCTCCAAAGAGTTAATGCACAATGCTGTACCAATGCTGGAGTTTGATACCAAGTCTTACGTGTGACTCAGTATCTTTAAGCCACTGGCTCCATGGCTTATCCTGCACTGCCCTCGGACCTCTGTTTGAATTTTTTAATGATAGTTCTCGCTCACACCTCCAAGACAAGTCTTACTCCCAGTGATGAAACCTAGCTTGTAGAATCCATGGTAGGAACAATATCTTGGGTAAACGAAGCTGACCAGAGGTGCTTACTTTCCATCTTCAGCCGGAAGTGGTGGCAGAAAATTCTCTCCCATGGACTCCTCTGAGCTGGCATTTATATCATGAACTTGAAGCCAATCTCATGATTTTTCATACCTTTACTTGCCAATCAGACAGAGGAAATTTATCCTGTTCAGAAAGCAAGACTGCTTATTAGGCTGCATGATTCAAGCAAGGGCCAAACAGGAAAAGGAAAGATTGGATAGACTCGTATTATATCCTTTTTCTAAAGAAAACATTTGTGTTGGCTTCTGTCCCAAGAACTGTCAAAGTGATTGCTGTTGGAGTGCACCATATGGGTTTATGATCTGCTTCTCTGGAAATATTGTGTGCACTCCTTTGAAAAGGTTTGGGAATTGGTATTTTGACAGAGCACCTCAGAAAAGCACTATGTCATGAAGCACAGTGCAAAATAAAAACAATACACTAGTTAATGGTTCTTTTATTTTACATTTTCTTTCTTTCCCGAGAAGCAATGTAGTCTCAAAGTAGCTTATGTATAAATCTCTTTAAAAAATCCCTGTTTGATATCACTCCATTTCCTCTCCTCTGCCTTTCTCTCTTTGCTTCCTGCACTGCTTTATGGAGTTTAGCGAGTGAGATGTGAGTTACGCTGACAGAACAAACATGATAAATTCCTGCTGCCCTATGAATTTTGTTCAGTCGAGTTTCTCTGCTGCTGCGAATCTTAATGCTGTTTTCAGGCAGCCTTTTCAATCCATCAGATACTGTACAGCTGCATATGTGCACCGCAGCGGGAAGATTTATGGGCTCCTATTTTTAGGATCTCATGTTTTGGCACCTCCATGCTGTTCATTTGCTCAAACTGTATTCTGCTAATTAAACCTTAAGACCTAAATTATAATGTACTTAGGGATGTTCAGCCAATGAAGCAATGCAGTTGCCTGAACCTTTCTTGATTGCTTGAATTTATATGTGAAATAGTTTTCTTGTAAAGATACTATAATGCCATGTTTTTATTTTTGAATGAAAACATCTATTACTTTTTACTAATCTTTTCAATATACTGTGTTGTTTGGGGTTTTTTTGTTATTTAATATATGTATACACTTAATTAAATTTTTAGCCTGAAAAACGCTAGGTGAGAACTTCTTAACCAGACACACCATCTTGGGGATCTTCCTCTCCAGAGGTTAACCAACAGCTGAAATTGAAAGTTAGAGCTAAAAAGCAGGATCAGTTTTATACTGAAGTGGGATTGGAAGCCATTGGAAACTACTGTGAGTTGAACCCCAACTTGCTTATGTTACTGTTCACCTCACGTTCTCACCCACCCTGTCATCCGTAATTAGCCTTGTTTAGCAGCCTGTCTGAAAACATCATACTCAGCCCTAACTCTTTTGCCATGCCTAGGAAAGAGTGCTATTCACCTTAACACAGTACAAGAAAATCACTTCACAACCAGCTCCCGCAGTCTCATTTTACCTAGAAGTTGAGATCTCAGTTATTTACTACACATTGATTAATAATATAACATGACATAGATGACCACCAATTTTCTTGACTTAGAGTGTTAAAAATGGAAATGGAATTGTCTGTAATTTTTAAAACCATATGCATTAAGATGGGGCTATATAAAAAGTTAGGGTTTTCTCTTAAAGGTGCAGGAGCAGGCTGTCCTGGTGCGCTGAAAGATGGGCTAGTGGGGAACAGGACCATCCTGGCTGCACAGGGAGCTTCCACTGGAACTCCAGGGAGAAAAGGAGGTTCAGGACCTTTGGAAGAAGGGACAGGCAACTCAGGAAGAGTACAAGCATGTCGTTAGGTCACGAAGAAATAAAGACATTGAGTTGCGGGAGCAGGAGCAGAGAAGGGCAGTGAAGCTGTTGAATGGTCTAGAGGGTAAGTCTTGTGAGGAGCAGCTGAGGGATCTGGAGGTCTTTAGTGTGGAGAAGAGGAGGTTCAGGGGTGACCTCATCACTCTCTGCAGCTCCCTGAGAGGACGGTGTGGCCAGGTGGAGCTTGGCTCATTCGCCAATGCAACTACTGACAGGGCAAGAAGACACAGTGTCAAGCTGGGCTAGGGGAGGTTCAGGCTGGACATCAGGAGGAATTTCTTCATGGAAAGGGTTGTTAAACATTGGAATGGACTACCCAAGGAGGTGGTGGGGTCACCGTCCCTGGACGCGTTCGAGAAACTCATGAACATGGCATTAGTGCATGCTGTAATTGTCAAGGTGGTGATCAAAAGTTGGACTCTGATATCAGAGGTCTTTTCCAGCCTAAAAAATTCTGTGATCCTTTTTTTTAATTATTTTTTAATGGTGGATAACTTTGGGGCTCTGAAAAATGGAAGTGGGAAAAAGAGGACATATCCTTGATGCAGAAGATGAAAAATACAGTTATGATGATGCCAATAAAGTGGCAAGAAATGCATCCATCCTAACTCAAGAAACCTGTGATGAACTGAGTTTAGGACTAATATAGGACTAAAGTAAATTTCTCATCTAATTAGGATTATGCACTTGAATGAAGAAATAGAATATAAGAGAAAATACTTTTCAAAAACAAGTCTTACTGGCAGGCACTGAAATGAGATGGGAGCATGAGAAAGGCTAAACTGGAGAAGTCTAAAAAATTAACTTTGGGGCATGTCAATACAGAAAGAACTGCAGCCTGAATCTACCCTCTCCAGTTAACACACAGGCAAACCTGGACATGAATCTTTGTCCTCCTCCATTTGATGGGGAGAGAGCTAGTTCTGTAGCCCTGTCTCCTTTGCTTATGGGGCAATATAGAAGGTACTCGTTACATCTTTACTTTGAAAGAAAAGTAGACATCAGAGACTAGAAAAACTCAATGGTGTGAAAAGGGAAGCAGTTGTAAAGAATCATGGAGCATTATCTGGCTAAGTGAACCAGAATTACCACCAAAACTGCTGTCTTTATTTCTGCTTCACTGCCAAGCCCTGCAACTACATCCCTTATCACTCTCCCTTCTGGCCTCCTGCATAAAAAAATAAAGGTAAGGAAAATTCATTGCAGAAGATGTGCTCTTCCCTCCAGTCCTGAGAAGTTTAGGTAAAAATTATATACTGCATCTTTGGGCTTTACTGCCTTTCCTGGAAATCCCAGTGCTGCCACAGCCCAAGGGTAGTGATACCAGTGTGAATTCACAGAGCTATTTAACTAACAAGGTAAAAGTGCCATGAAAGACTTTTCTGAATCCCAGTTATTCTGCCTGGGTTTGGAACGGCTCTTTCTGCATAGAAAGAAGGAGATGTAGCCTTCAGCAAGGGCATCCTCCTCGTGGCTGTGGCTCTTTTCCTCCCTCTGACTTCCCACTGTGGTTTCCAAGGCACTGCATTTGGACAGTCGTGCTGTGCATGTCTCACTGCGAGGTACTGCTGCCTTGTTTTCTACTTTCAGAAGCAGGGATAATACCACCATTTTAAAGTAAACTGTTTTTCTAATCTGCTTGGCTTTTCCCTTCTGGAGGGAAATTTCCAAGCTTTGGGAACTGGGATGCTGGAGGAACCCTAAGACCAGCTTATGCAGTGGTACTGTGCTCTGAATAAAGACAGCCAACTCGCTTCAGTTTGGGAACAGTAGTGAGAAAATGGGTTTAAAAGTCCATGCTCTTCCTCAGCACTGGAATTTAAAGAAATACATAACACAACTGTTGTGTCGGATGCTCAGATACTGATACCATCATCTTGGAAAGAGAGGGCTGGGACACATCCCTATCCTTCGATTTGACTGGCAATGAGATTCTGTAGCCTGGGCATTGAAATAGATGTGGCAATTAAGTGTTGCTTAATTCTGGTGAGGTGACAGCATAAATCTATGTGCTGTGGTGTATCTAATCTACACGTGTATCTATGTGTCCACGTGTCTATTACCCTTCAGCAAAACACAAACATTTCTCTGCACCGCAGAGTATCAGACAGAGAAAATGCTGGATGGGCGGTGAACACTCCTAGCGTTATCAGCCCATTTTTGTGTGTGCTATGCAGGGAAGGGATTTTTAGCACAGAATTTCAGATTAGATCACCCTAATGTTCCCATCTGTCCTTAAAAATGTGTCAATCCACTTGACTGAAGTGATGCTCTTTGGGAAAGAGGACATCTAAGAAGTGTATTCCACAGCCCTGCCCAACAATAGACCATTCCTTCCTAAATACAAAAGTTCAAGGGGTCACTGCAATAGGTGATATCCACATATGATCTTATTATAAAAGCTAGAAAACTGCTATTGCAAAATAACATGGATATTTTATCAAAAAACATATTTATGGGCGAGAATGTTTCTGGCATCATAACCTATGGACAGAAAATCTGCAGAGCTGTCGTAGTATCCTTGGAGTTCGCTAATCAGGGCTGGCAGAAGGGACAAGAGTACAAAGAATACACTTCCTAAGAGTCCCTCAGCTAGAATGCAGGCAGGATTTTTTTGTGCTCTAACCTTCCTCTCATCTCCAGGTGACAGGAGGACAGTTGTTATTAGCTATAGAACACTTTCTGTGAGTTTGGTTTGTTGGTGCTCTCTCTTTCCTGGTGCTCTGTCAGTGACACATAATATCTCCAGTGGCCCAGGCAAGTCCTTTGATCATTATTGTATTCCAGAATATATGCACCATGTGCACAAAATGTCAACAATTATTTAAGCACTATATCCTGCACTGTACAGGGAGAACACTGACTACATGCAGAAGATGAGCGAATCGTCACACTCTCTTTGAAATAGTGTATTAAATAACCCTACAGTGCCTTATTTCTATTCAAAGCCACACTGGTTGCTTCAGGGCATAATTGGTCGGTTCATCCTTCAATGCCACCAGTTATTTTTCAGAATCATAAACCTGAGTTTATCTCTGTAGTCTCTGTAAGGCACAGGTACTGGGGGGATTATGTTTTGTAAGCACTCTGGCACCAATGCCAAAGACACTGAAATTTTTACTAAATCAGGGAATGTCTTGTTTGTTCTGTGGAGATCACAGTTTGGAGTAAGTTTGTACTATGACAGTTTTCAACATCTCTTAGGAAACCAAGGGATATTTCTTCAACTCATTAAATACATAATAATGTCTTTGATAACTGTATCTGACTATTTTCGTTTGAAGTGGAACAATTATTTTCATTATTATTATTAACTACACATGTCTGGTTGACACCATTTACTGAACAGAGAAGGGAAACAAACCCATGAAGTTCAAGTTTAGGTAGTCTTTTTCTACAAAGAGAAATAATAAGTATTTGGATTATTTGCATATGTCTCTATATAGAAGTTAATGTTATTACCATGGACAACTTTCCTTACAAGAACCTGCCATTAAAATGCACATTTTCTGACTGCCCCATGATACATGTACTCCTGCTTTAATTCTTTCATAATTATTATATAATTTTCAAATTATCGATGCATTTTACATGCTAAAATAAATATAGATATGAGTTAAAAATAGAATAATTCTATTGGAGAAATTAAAATAAATCTGAAATTCTCAATCCATTTTAAACCTAACAAAAAAAGGTCAGCTATATATTATTTTTAAAGTTACTCACTTCTTTGACTGAGCAAAGGCTCGTGACTTTGTTCTTTCTAAAATATTTCTCCAACAGCCTTCAAAGAATGGCAAGAATTTCTTTTAAACAAAGGATCCCTGTAGTGTGAACAGCAGTTATCACCATGCAATTAGAAATACATGCCTTTTTAGTTCACTAAAACAATTAAAGCAGGGTAAATATTGGGTACAAATGCACATTAATACATTCCTATTAAAAAGAAAAAAAAATCATTTTTTCTACACTGCTGCTTTTAATGCTTCTTGCATTGCCAGAATCTGGAGATTGAAAATCTTTTATGTAAGAGATGGTTGCAGTAACTGATCCTGTCATCTCCCAAGAGCCCCTTGACTTCTCAGTTCAGTCATCTCAGAACACTGGGATGAAGCTTGTGAAGACAAATTCCTGAATGAGCATCATTTGTTGTTCTGGTGCCGCCTGATTTGTCCCACAAAATCCAAACTACGCTCCCAGTCGAACAGGCTGGGCTTGCTGGATCAAATTATCACTGGCTGGTTGTGACTGAATAGGTCAGGGCATCGCAGCCCCTTGCTTGGCTGCTAACAAATGTTCATCAGTCACTTTACAGTACTCGATGGCATTAACTTTGATTGCTGGCAAAGCGAGTTAATGTCTCTGTGAGACAGAGCCCCTCGTGCAGTTAGCTGGGAGTGTGTCTGTAAGCCATGAAAATGATGTGTCAAGGTTTCTGTCGGGTTGGTGAGCGTTATGAATGAGGAAACAACCCTCCCCAGCCATGGCAGGAGGTGATTTGCTCTCAGTAATGCAGAGAGATTACAGTGTACAAAGAAATAATGTGCTTTGAAACTTCAGTGGCAAAGACATTTTTTTCTTGAGGGAAAGATGTTCCTGTCCTTGTGAGTTAAATTCTCTTTGGTGCCACGCAGAGCAGCCGGTAGGGAAATCCAGTGCACACCACGCAGAGTTTATTTTTGCCCTCCAAAGGGGTTGTGCATAACACAATAAAGAATTTTGGGGTGTGTGTCTGGACTGAGGGTGGACAAGGGCGTAGAAAATGGTCACAATTTCCACCTGTCATGTTACCCGACTCACCTGAGAGCTCAAGATGCCACCAGCAACGCTGAGAAAAATGCCCCAAAATGCCCCAAAATGCCCCAAAATGCCCCAGTAGGAAACCCAGCGCTCTCCTGCCCGTCTGTCCAGCCAGGGTGGGATGGTGGGTGCTCGTGCTGGGGGTCTTGGTGTTGCTTGGAAACTCTTGCAGGTGTACAAGTTTAATCCCACTGAGGACGCCTAATACCAGGACTTCAAAGATTTACCGTGTGCTGCGTGAAATTTTGTTCTGAGAACTTCACTTGGAAAGGGATGTTTGGATGGTTTTGGGTCCTCTTGCAGTATTTCGGATTGGTTGCCAAATCTTACCGCTGGATCTCTGTGGATTTTCATGGTGTCTTCATTTCTCAGAGAGCCTGAAATCTACTTGCAGCTTTCTCTGTATCCAGATATTCAGATGACACAGAGTTCTCAGAGGTATCCGTGAAGGAGTTCAGTCATTGACACACTTACCCCGCAGCAAAGCAGCTCAGTCTTCCACAGCAGTGAGTGCAGTTTCTTTGGGCACCACAGGAATGGAATGTGGATGCTAAATTTGACCTGCAGATAAGGGATTTTCACCGGAAAATCATCCCTTCTGTATTTTAAGTAGGAAAGATAAAATCTGAACAGAGAAACAGTAACTGGCAGGATCTGGAAGCAGACTAGACAGGAGATTGCACATGACGTGGTGCAGTCAGGAGTAGACAAAGATGGATGATGTATTTTAGCCAAATGTATTTTTTTCTGCCATAGGAGGTAGACGTAGCTTTAATGACCCATTTGGCAAATCTGATTTATTTTTTTTTCTTCAAATTCTTCTTCTGAAATGCCTTTAAAAATTCCCACCTACATTCCAGAAGTAGTTCATTATTAATTGGATTATTTATGAAGTTTGGATTGATTTTTGTTTTCAGAAAAATTCAAAAGAATTTCAAAAAATCAAACCTGCTAGTAAATTTTTAAAAAAATGCCCATGAACAGTTTATCTATTCACCATTCAGCATGGTAGAACATTACTGATGTTACGGTGACTAGGTTGGGATAATGTGTACAAGACAAAACAGAAAGGAAAATAGATCAAATAAGTTGGATACTGAAAGAATCACAGAATGGGAAAGAAAGAATAATCAGGAAAATTCTATGGAAGAGCATAATTCACACAGTGTAAACATCCCTAAAAAAAAAAAAATTAAAGATTGAATCTTAAGTTCATGGAAGGGCTTTGTTTTTGTCTTGAAACGGAAAAAAAGTTTGGAATAAAACCTCTTGGGTAAAGTTTAATTAAAGGTGATGTGTAGCCAAGTGCAAATATATCTTCTGAGATTAAAATTTCTGCATCTCTGCACAGGACAGGTACCCAGTGCCATGTTTAAAATGCAGATTAATAAGTCTTTCATTAGGCATCCAATTTGGCATCCAATTTGAAGTCAGTGCAACTTCTGCAATTAACTGTGATGCACCAGGTTTGGACCTCAGTTTTGTTGGTATAAGCAAAATCAAATAGGAATCCTCCTCTCTGTGTGTGTTAATCGTTTCCCTTGGATGGAGCTGAAGCTGGAAGGGCAGTTGTCTGGAAATCCCCTAACATTCGGTTCAGTGCAGCTGGGAGGTCTCAGCTTCTTGTCCTTGTGCCTGGCTTTTTGAGAGGGAGATTGGTTGCTGAATTCTACCTTTGTAGTTTCGTTTGATGAGAATATCATCGTTTTCAATGGGAAAAACATGGCCAAAGAATGGAAGTGACTCACCCGGCATCTGAGTGCAACCTCTGCAGCTTTGAGGGCAAAGCACAGTGTGGTTCAGTCCAGCCACTCACGTATTTCAGTCTGGGTTGGGAATGGACTGGGGGCAAGGCCAGTGTGACCATTTAGACATGTTAAAAGGGCCCCTCTGTAAGGTGGAACCATTTCCAAGGCATTAAGCACACACAGAGGGACAACAATGCACAAAAGAAGACCTTCAGCAAATTATTTCCGAATTAAGACTGTAGTTAACAAAATTAGCCATCCAAATAAAAAAAGATGTTATTCTCCCCAAACTCTCATACTAATTGTTCTTTTATGGTGCTTTAACGTTTAGGAATGACATTAAAGGAAAGATGATTAGTTTACAAAAGTGTTAGGATCAGCAGTGGCATTACTGCTAGTCATTACAAACTGCCTTTGCTTGTTGACTGTCCTGACATCATCAGTTGTGTTTAAATAGATAAGAATTAGCAGTCCCACACTAAACAGAACAGTAAATAGCAGGACCGCCTTCCGAGATTTAGCACTGAGCCACAGACTGTTAATGGGAGGAGGGGAGCTGTGAGAGGGAGTGAGTCCTGTACCAACCGCTAATTAATCCGATATATAAATCCTCAAACAGAGACCAACAAAACAAGGCTCTTGCTTTCATGGAAGGTACTTTTCGAATAGCGGAAGAGAAAATAATAAAAATAATTAGGCAGTTGACTTGGAAGGTTTTATGTGGAAAGTACACAGTGTTATGTGTGAAGATGTTGCCAAATGGAGAGCTTGCTTTATTTATTGGAGTATTTGCAGCAACGAACGAGAGACTTTGCATATTACATTGCAATTTGCATATTTACTAAATGTTTTGCCTTTTTTCTACTGTTTACCCTCCCTTCCCTCCGAAATAAACCCACAGCAGCGCAGCCACATTTCTCAGCTCCACTTTCATCTGCTGACATCCGTGGGTTTGCACCACAGATGAATTGGCTGTTTGTGCCTCATCCCGGTGATGATGGCAGCTGTTCGGCTTGACCAGGAACTCAAGAGTCTCATCATCTCTCACGGCATTTGTCTTCCCAGCAGTGTTTTTGTCACAACAGTTATGCTGGGAGAAGCAGCGGTGTGGCGCTCACAGCAGGTCTCAGCCTTCTGCCCAAACCCAGCACAGAGGTGCAAAACTTGATCCTGCATTTCCTGCATGGTGGGTCCTGCTATCCCAGACAGAAGGGGGAGGAAGCTGGGCAGAGGAAACCTCCTCACCAGGAGGCAGGCAACTTCAGGATACAGTTTTGGATTTGTCCGAGGGAGAAAAATTGGTGACTTTGTTCTAGCCATGAGTGAAGGTCCCATGCAGGACCCAGGGTGAGTTCAGTCAGTGCATGTGTCTGTCCGTGTCTGTGTGTGCCTGTGCACATTGCTGCTCCTGAGTGTTTAGTTTCCTTCTCTTTGTGATGCCCATTTCAATTGCCCACCATTCCCTTCCTGGGGATTTGCTCTGTCCTGCCTCACCTGGGACTCGGAGGGAATGGCAAGGGACAGGCTGTTCACCAGCTCTGCAGACACACAGAACTCAGCAGGACAAGGAGAAATTCAGTGAAGCGCTGCCTCTTCCCAAGGTTCTCACAGTGGTCTTGGAGCCCATCCTGTGTGCTGTGACAGGGCCTTGAACACATGCAACACATTGCTGAGGATGACGCACACACAAATTTTTTATAAGAACCAACACCTTGCTTCTACTTGACCGTAATTTTATTTTTCTGACTGCTCTGATGTAATTGAACTGGAAATATAATCCAAAGGAAGATATTTTAGCTTAATTACCAGGAAAACTTGGCAGTGTAATATGGACAAGAAGAATTTGCTTGATCATCAGAATGTCTTTTGTAGCCTTAAATGTATCTACAAAGTTGAAACAGTGAATGACGTGCAAGTCAAATGTTTAAAATGCCATTGTTTTCTGACCCTGATGACAGTCTGTTTCTTCTTCTTGAGTGTTCATGTGGGACTGATTAAACAGTTTTGTTTCTTAATGCAACTTTCCCAGCACGATCTCTTACCTCAGCTTTTAAGAACTGCTACGAACTGTAAAAATACATATTTTTGCCAAAAGGTACCTGTACTAGCTCAAGTTACTGAGGAAGTAACTGCTTGAATCTTATATCTTCCTTAGTCTTACGAGAAGCCTTAAGTTGTCTAGATATCATTTCCAGTTTCTTCATTTCTATCAGAAGTGATTAAATTCTGCCCTTCTTGAAAATGGGATGATATAAACCAACCCAAGGCAATATAATGACATGGGCAGGTGCAAACACCAGGCAGGGCAGAGAACAGGGAGTCTGTGGAGCTGTGCTGCCATTCAGTGTCCACACAAACCCTTCCCTCAAAGAACTCGAGAGAACAAATTATAAAGAAACAGGATATGAGCTTCACACTCAACTTGAGGCATGAAGAATGTAATTTTTCTTCCATTTTTGCCTTCTCCGTAGTCTGTTCAGTGCTGGTGGTGTCTCACAGGCAAACAACCAGGACAGCACAGCTTCTTCTGCATATCAAATTCATACCACCACATTCCAGCCAAGATAATCTCCTGTCGTGAAACAGTTTTTACGCTGTGCTGATTCATGAACAGAGTTAAAGAAAGGGCTGCATCAGTGGGCCAGCCTGGATTTGCAGCACACATTTTACCTCCTCGTGGTTTATAACAATGTCACACATAATTGAGACCTGTATAAATTCTGCTACAAACAGGCTTCTTGCACTACTCCAAAAGAAGATGCTGCAAGGTACCCAGAAATGGGCATGATAAAAACCTGGGATCTCTCCCCTAGCACAGGATGGTCCATCACACTACATGAACACATTTTGAATGTACTCGGACCCAGCAGTAAAATCTCAATCTGTCTAAAGACCTTCAGCAGCTGTCACTGAGAACCACAAAGAGAACCACATCTACACACAGAAAGGAGATGTCAAACATAATAAAAGCCCACAAAGATCAATAAAGCTCTACAAAATAAAAATAAAATAAAAAAAAGGGGGAAACATTGTAATTTTAATTTTTTGTTCAAAGAATGTATTGTGATTAATTTCTTTTGTTTAAGGACTGTTCAGATCAGTGAACGTACATCCTGCATATCTGATTAAAAGCTAGTCTCTTTGATTAGTTTGGCACTCAAAACTTCAGGGTTTGAGGGTGACCAGGGTGGGTAAGACCAGCTAGTACCACAGCAGCCATTCTAGAATGTCTCCTGGAGTTTCTCACATGAACTTCATTCATTTAAAAAAGTGAATTAAAAAATTTGTAAGCGACAGACTTTAGCAGTAGCTCATGGGGTGATTATCTGTTTGTAACCTGTGATAGTGATGTCTGTGCATAGCGTTAAGAATGAGGAATGCTGCTGTGGCTTCCCTTTTCTCCATCCCTCAGAGTTTCCACCCAGGACTCTGGTGTGTTTGAGTCTGAGAGCACCCTGCTCAGGCTGTGTCCACCTTCAGAACATCCCAGTGCCCAGGGAGCCGAGGACAGAAGTCTGTCACCTCTGTGTCAGGCTCTGTGGCACTCATTCCCTTGATTCTGCCAGTGTTAGAAACACTTTTCCCTGGAGCTGGAAGGAAAACTTCCACCCCTTCCAGTCCTCCAGGTCCTGGCCCAGAAACTCCAATAAAGTGTTTATAGTGAACTCTCCCCACTCCTGTGCTGTTTCCTGCCTCACTTTTCCTACAAACCTTTGCTGTCAGACACATAAATCTCCCCCCACGTTCTTTGGGCAGCTCCTCGGAGGCTCACGACAGAAGGAAACAACTCAGTCATTCTTTCAGCCCTCTGAGCTCCCCTCTCGTGTGACTTGTGGCCTTCCAGTTCACCCAAGGGCTGCAAGGCAAGCACTCAGCTGAGGCAGAGAAAGGATGGTCCTTGTCTGTTGAACTTTTAGAAGCTGGACAGCATTGCATATGTGTTCTGATCACATATCTGGAGTACAAGGCATGTGCCATGAACTGAGGTGCCCTTTAAAGCAGAGCTCTGCACTTGCTTCCCAATTCCTTTTCCTGGGATTTCTAGGAATTTATTTTTTTAATTTTTTTTTTTTTAATTTTTTTTTTCCATGACTGGTGATTAAAACAGAACAAGGAAAGTCAAGATAATCTGAGTTATCTGAGTATCTATAATTCTGAGAGAGGAACAACTCTCTTTGCTTTTCAGGTAAATATGGCCAAAAATTGAGGGGGGGTGTGTGGAAATCACTCATGCAATATATAAATTAATTTTATTTTTATCTACTGCCCCTTCTATTGCTTTCTGTTCTTCAGTGAATGTCTTAAATATAGCTTAATGCTAATGGCATGGTTTGGTGAGTTGTTGTTACAGACAGACCCGAGCAAATATGGATTTTGCCAACATTTCTGTGGGTGGTACTCAGAAGAGGACCCATACATGAAGGAGGCTTTGACACTTCTGTTTGGTTTTGTCTCCTATGAGGACAAGTAATACCATGCCATGACGCAATGACAGCGAAATGCCCTGGGCTGCAAGTTGCAAAAGAATCAATGCAGGATGAAATCTCTTTTCTCTCTCTGTGTCCAGGTGGGCTGGGAGAAAGTATTCTCCAGAGAGCATATCTGAGATGTTGTTTCACACTGCAACTAACCTGCATTCATGCAGGTTGAGGCCAAAACCTCAGCTCTGGTCTCTCTCTCACTTTTTCCTAGGAATATACTACTGCCTTCCCCCCTTGAGATGGATCCAGAGACTGTGTGGTTGGAGGGTGAACTCAAAAAGCTCATTGATCTCATGAGTACATGAGCAATTTCTTATTAATATGGATTAATTACCTGCCCCTGTTTATCCAATGGCAGTGTGGTTGTCAGAGCCCGTGCAGAGGAGCAGTGAGGAGCTTCAGTGGGACCACACCTTCTGTGACCTGTAATTAGACTGGACTAGAAATACACCCACCCCATCCAGTGCCAAGTCCCAGGAGCAGGGGAACTGCAGGGCAGGGCTGGTGATTTACAGGCTGCCTGCCCAGGGCTTTGTCAGGGCTGGTGGAGCTGCAGGTGCTTCTCACACGGGGCAGCTGTTCCAGCTACCTTGGTTTCTGAGGAAGAAAAGGAAGGTGTAAATGCAAAGGACAGGTGGATAGACCCAAACCACATCTGTTTTCTGTGTTTTTTTACATTTGGGAAGCATTTCTGTTAATACCGTACAGTGGAGAAAAGTCCGTGTTTATACTATGATACAGATATCTGAATAGAATAATTAGGCTCAAAAATGTTTGTGAAATAGTATCAGTCAAAATTTAAGATAGTATATATTACTCCATTTACCTGTCTTTTATCTGCTTTTCTTCTTTTAAGAAAATACTGCTTGAGTCAAGTCATTGCTGTTTATAAGTGGGAAAAATAATCCCAGAGACCACTGCAAAGTTCAGCTTAATTTCCTGACTTTTGGGCCAAAGAAGAGACAGCAGTTTAGAAGCATCCCCTTACCTGGTCCTGTTGCTACCAGCTAAACCCTGACCAAAACAAGTTACAGAAATAAACCTGAATTCACACATTGTGTCTGCTCCTATGTTTCAAATAAATCCTTCTACTGGTACATGGAAGTTAATGCAACAATGGTATGCTTTGGATCAATGTAGCCTGTTGAGCTTTCAAGAAACTTTAATATTTTAGTAGAAATATGAGTTTAATAGAAATGTTTCTATTAAAAGAAAAGGAGAGCAAGAAAAAGCAGAGACTTCATTCCACTAGTATATGTGCCTGCCAGCTTCTCCTATTGAATTTTATGTGCTTTATAATCATATTTTATACAGTAGTAATTGAGAAGAAAAGAAGTGTCATATTTTTCTTTGACATCTTCTTGTAGACGTTTTATTTTACTAAATTAACTCCTTACCACAATGTGGAAAGTCTAACTAGACAGTGGTTTGAATATTGTTCTCTTCTTAAAAATAATTGACTAACTGTAGCTTCTACTTTAGATTATAAAGGAAGCTATCAGGAAAAAAAACCAACAAAACAACCAAACAACAAAAAAACAACCCAAACAAAAAGAATATTCATAAAGGTTTCATCTATATCTACTTACCCTACCCCTCATTAGACTGGTGCTGCTCCCTCCATGGAATAGCCCTAAGAACACTGGTGGGGGCACACACCTTAAAATGCTTCTGCTATGGCACTGTCTCAGCCCCATCAGTGTGGAGTTAAAAGCCAGCCCCCAGCACTCTGCTTCCACCTGTGCTTGTCCTGATGGAGTCACAGGAGACTTCACAGCCATAGGGTAGTTTTAAGGAGAAATAAAGGGCAGTTTAGAGGAGCCCCAGGGTCACATTATGCAAATGCTCTGCACTCATTAACCTTCCACACAGCTGAAAACATTTGTTACCTGGTTGCCTTTTACCCTTTCTCCTTCCTCCCCATCCCAAAACTTGCAGCCACCCCGACACTTCTCATCAAAGATTAAATTTCAGGCAGATGCTGCCATTGGCCCTCTGATCATTAAGTTTTTATTACCCTCAGAATATATAGTATGATACATTTCCTGGCAGACTGCAAAGTAATGCCTTCAATAATTAAAAATCCATAAATAATTAAAACACAACATTATATTTGTCAACATAAATGAACAAACTATGTCCTGTGAGCAGCATTCTGAACAGAGACGAGCTTAAAAGACGCAGTGATGTGTTCAATAGCTGTACTTGGGAATAAATCTTCCTCTCTTAAAACAGATTTATATTCATTTATCCAAATAATGAGGAATGCAGTGATTCTCAGTAGATATCATTGCCATCAATAAAAATTAATTTGTATTTGTATTACAGTTGAAAGCAAAGAAACCCATGCAGGAGTAGGGACCCACAGGGATTAGCTCTTTATGAATAAAACATCAGAGGATGGACAACTTGTCCTGGAGAGTTCGAATATGAGATAAATAACATCCATGAAGTTTTGGAGAAGATGCAGAGTTGAAGGGCAATGAGCAACTTATGAGCTTTCAAAATAAAGTCACGTGAAATTCATGACTTTGGGAATACATGTAATACATTTTTGACATCTTTTTCTGTGCAGATCAGCCCACTGAGACAGAGATTAAATAAGATCTAACAAAAGTAAAATTAAATCATAACAGTAAGACCTGGCTATAATTAAGACATTTCTCTTTTTTAAGAGACTTTTTTTCTTCTTAGTCTTCATTTTATGTGCATTCTGACTTTAAGCTTTTATTTCCTATGAGAGTTGAAGTGATTTTTGGATTGGTCAGTAAAAGGCAGTCACTGCTCTGAAATTCTGCATTCTCTTTCACATCTCTAATGCCTTTTATTTACCCTGTATTAGAAATCTATTCTTTTTTTTTTTTCCCTGCACTGGCTTTATGAAAAGTCTAACCAAAGACTAAAATCTTGCTGTTAAAAAGATTTTGCTTAGTGGTTGATTTACACCTCATAGTACAGTCTGTATATCTCACAGAACATTTTGAGGAAGGGGAGAAAAAAAATCACCTGTATGTGAACAATGCACTGCCACAAGTGAGTGTTTCACATTGCTTTTAAAGAATCACCATGAAAACTATCAACAAAAGCAGGTTTAATAATAATTTGGAAAAGCATGACAAATTTGGATGTCAGAGTTCACTCTACTGCTCCCTGTGTGGGTGAAGCATTGTGTTGGGTTTGGTGGCCGGGTTTGGTGTCGTGGGGGGCTACAGGGGTGGCTTCTGTGAGAAGCTGCCAGAAGATTCCTTCACGTCTCACAGAGCTGATGCCAGCCAGCTCCAGGATAGATGTGCCACTGGCCAAGGCCACGCCAACCAGAGATGGCAATAACACCCCTTGGATAACATCATAACGAAGGAAAAATCTATTGCACAGATGCAATTGCGCTCTGAGAGGAAAGGAGTGAGGGTATGTGAGAGAACAGCCCTGCAGAGCCCAGGGGCAGTGAAGGAGGGGCAGGAGGGGCTCCAGGTGCCGGAGCTGAGGGTCCCCTCCAGCCCTGGGCAGACCATGGGGAGGCAGCTGTGCCCCTGCAGCGCAGGGAGGTCCACAGTGGAGCAGAGATGTACCTGCAGCCCATGGAGGAGACTCACGCCAGAGCAGGTGGTGATGCCTTTAGACTTTATATATTTGTATATATTTGTGTACATGTATATATTTTTGTATATTTGTATATATTTGTGTATAGGTATATATTTTTGTATATTTGTCTATATTTGTGTATATGTATATATTTTTATATATTTGTGTATATGTATATATTTGTATGTATTTGTGTGTATATATTTTATATATTTGTATATGGTTTTGTATGTTCGTTTATTTGTAAATTTTATATCGCTGTAGAGCTTCTCATATCTGAAGTTGCTAGTAGCTAGTAGTTCCTACCTCTGTACTACATTCCTGAATGTCTGAGTTAAGGGTAAGAGAGCGACTAGAACATTTTATTTGGGACTCATGTACCAGGACTAGAATAGCAATCCATATTGTAGTCAAAACAAGATAGAAGACCCAGAGACCTTGGAGAAGCTCCACCCAGGGAATGTGATGTGGAGAGGACAATGGTGAAGAAGTAAGGGGTCCTGAGACCCCCCCTCTCCCTGGGCAGACTCAGGAACAACGTGTGATGAACCAACTGTAACCCCCATTCCCCACATGCCTGTGCTGCTGGGGGGGAGGAGGCAGAGCCTGGGTTGGGAGGGGAAAGTGTTTTTAAGATTTATTTTACTTTTCATTATCCTGTTCTGATTTTGTTAGTAATAAATTGAATTAATATCCCCTTTGAGTCTTCTGCCTGTTTTGGCATTTGGTGAGTGATCTCTCTCAGACCTTACCTCAACCCATGAAACCTTCATTATTTTCTCTGTCCCCTGTCCAGTTGTGGTGTGGAGTGATAGAATTGCTTGGCATCCAGCCTGGCATACAGTCAGGGTCAACCCACCACAACCGTACAAAGGAAGATCAAAATAGAATCAATTTAGAACGATTTACAGGAGGTCAGAACGAAAACTATAAGGATGGAAAAGGCTAAGAGTAAAAAGGGATAAAAAGAAACCCTTCTGTTGGGTCACTATCACAAGGTTCAGTTGTGACTCTTTGCCAAACAGGCTCAGACTTGGTGATTTATGTCTAAAGGATTTAGCAGCTTTTAATCAATCAATTACAATGTTTACAACTATAGATCTGACACAGCATTATTTATGCTATACTAGATACAGGGTGTTCAAATCATTTCACACACATGCACATACCAAAAAAAAAAAAAAAATAGAAGTATGTTCAAAGCTATAACTGTGAAAAATTCCCCTCAGTTGTCAGTGAAATGCTCACACTGAATGCCTTGGCATTCTCAGTGGGTGGGGGTTGAGCCTTGAGGAGTGAGGGTGTCTGCCCAGGCCCTGTTGTCAGCTCTTATGATGGTCCTCTGAGTACCATGAACTTGAGAGTTCGTGAGCTCTGAGGGCTGTCCTATGAAGAGGGAGCTTCCAGTCCACCCTCATTGTTCCAGGAGGGCTCAAAGGACCTCACCTGGGACCTTTGTTTGCGGGATCATGATGTGTTTGGCTTTAGTCATCTGTAAAATCTCCATCCTCGGGTTGGTCACTGGAGTTTCTAAACCATCAGCCCACACTATGGTGAGAAGCCACAAATACATTCCACTTAAGTGCTGTTAAGTTCTTGATATTCTGCACATAAGGGAAAAGGAAGGAAATTTTCCAGCAGGTGTTTGACTGCGATGGACACGACTACCCTGTGTGGCACAGGGATGCTGAACACACGGTCTGTGGGTCAGGTGTCTGTACCAGCAGTCCTGACTGACCTTACAGGTGTCTGTCACACCACAAGGCATTCAAGTTGTGAGCTGGTTCCTGTGCTCTGTGCTGGAGCCTCTGCAGGTTACAGCCTGGGCTTGGTCAGCCCGGTAAGGTGACCGAAAATACAGCAATACAAACTGAGCAGAAACAGTCCCTTAGGAGGAGCTTTGTCTCCTTCTGTTGCATCATCTTACAAAGTGGCTTTAACAGCTGGGGCTATGCAAGACATGCATAGGCAGACTGGAAGCCACTAGGCTACACCCTCTGGAATATTTATTTGCAGCATCTGGAAAGGAATGCGATTCTGGTGCAGGCAGCTCAGTGTTGTGTGCTGCTGAGACACGAAGCTGTAGCTGAGCTTGCTGGTCATGTTAATCAGCAGAAGTGACCGGGAATCCAAGACGGGGCTTTCCTGTGTTTCAAAAGTGAATGTGAACTGTGAACAGCCACTGTTAAATTTGATAGAGTACAAATACAAAGTCAATCTTATAAAACCCAACTGTCCCCAGGTACTTGGAAAAATATAATTTCAAACCCATTCTCTGCAGTTGCAGGTTTAGTTGTTTAAAGCTAACTTTAGTAATAATGTGATATATCTGCCTTTGGCTTCCCTCTTCCACACTTGTTACTATAGTTTCCTGAGAACTCACTTTTGAGATGTAGAGCTTTGCATAGATATTTCCTTTTGTCGAAACTGTAGGTAAATTAGGAGAACTTTCCTTTAAGTTACAGATCTTAAAAATAGGTTCTGAAAAGAGTCTATCCTTTTGTGCCACTTCTATGAAATAACGGGCCTGAAAAGTTTGTTCCTTTCAGGATAGTAACTGAAAAGCCATGATTTTTAGGAAAAATCACTGTAACAGGCTTTCAGGTCTAGCAATTGAAGACTCTTTTCCGTATGAAGAACAGCAATGAATGCTTTATAGAGATTTAAATGGAAAAAGAAATGAACCTTCATGCTGGATGCATCAAGAGCATCGCGAGAAAACCTTAACCATGGACTTTCTGGACATAAAAAGGAAACTTGCCAGGTCTTCTATAATGTTCCTCCTAAATATGTATTTTGCAGATTATGATAACTTAGACATACCAGTTTTCCTCATGCTTCAAAGCTGAACAAGAAAAGCTTAAGTTTGTTTATATAAAGACCCCAACTCTGAATATTCCGTGACTCTTTCAAGTCTATTTTACATCATATATAATTTTGTGCTTGGGTCCTTTGCTAAACTGAACTGGCATAACTCTGCTAGTCTATGGATAGTGATAGATTTGCATCAATTTGTTTTATTGGAGGACTAAGCTCTTGCAGTCAGTCACCATAGATTTTGGGGCAAAGTTGCTGCAAGCCCCACAGAAAAGGCCACAGACAGTCCAGTCCTTCGACTGCTGCCCCTCATCCTGAAAAGGACTGTATTAGCCCTGAAACTCCTTATTTTGAAACGATATTAAAGGCTGGCATAGCAGCAGAACTTCAAACAGCTATTGACATTTCGCCTTTATTTATGATGGTAGTAGCTTCACATTTTGGGGCAAGCTGCCATGTAAGCAATAATTCAGACCTATTCCCTCTGAGGAGCTCTGGGTGTGATTTAACTGGATTTTTTATTTAATTTTTTTTTTTTTTTAGTATAATTTCAAAACAATAACTGAAGTGGCCAAACAAGAAGACATTTGTGAAATAATTCATTGCAAAATGTCAGACCTCCCAGAACTTTCAAAGCCTTGTGAGAGTAAATCTTTGCTGAGTGATTTTTACATGGTAGGTGAATGGCTTATGCAAGAGAGACAGGTATACATTCTCATATCTGCATCAAAATGGGTGTTGTGTCTCATTTTCAGGTTTCAGTAGTTACACCTGAGTGAGGATCTGACAGTGGTGGAAATCACTGTTTTGTTAAATTTCAGAGAAAATAGAATGTAAAAGCACCTCTCACGTAAACTTTCTATAGAAAATGTACTTATTGACTTCAGAAAGTCCAAATAACAAGTATAGATGCCAAATTCTGCTAAATCTTTATTGCAGTCTTTGTATCAGTCACTCTGATTTAGATCAGCTGAGCATCTGTCTCATGGTTTTGTTACCATGAGACATGTTGTTACCAATATAATCGATATCTGTCATTTTCTCGCCGGAGACATTTTCCTTTGAGGTTGTTTGCAACCTTACAGGCATAATAGCTTGCTAACATTAAGGCCATCATTTTAGATAACAAAAACCTGGGGATCTCACTATTGGTAGCTCTTTCTTCCTTTGCTAGACAAGATAATTTTGAATTATACCCAAGGGCCATATTGTGATCTCATCTGTGCCAATGGAGCTACCTGATAGTTACTGGCATCAGCAGCATTATGGCAGTACAGACTTCCTTGGCTTTCAGAGCCCCCTGGAGCCCAGCTAGCATGGAAAGCCCATTCTGAATTCCTGCAAAGATTCCAGGGTTATACATGCTATGGCTCATTTATATTTTTAGATTTAAAAGGTCACTATCTGTTCACAGGATGACACTGAGAGGCTCTACAGTGGAGCCTGAAGGAAACTTCTAGGTTCTGTGAATTCAGTGTAAATCACAACATAAATGTGTCTACACATTCTTTGCAGTCAATAGGACAGAAGAGCTAGATGGATTTCAAGTAAATACAGAGGCAGCAGCAGACCCAGCTGTGTTCATGTGGATGGCACTCACCTGGGAGCTCTGGGGGAACTCGGATGCGAAGCTGCAGCACTGCTGCCCAAAGCAATGCAAACCACCATTGTAAACACCCTCTGTGATGGAGCCTGACTGACTGCCAGCACCACTCCCTGCACCCCAAAGGTCCTACAGGGCACCTGGAAACCCCAGGCTGACTGTTCCTGGTGAGGTGACAGAGTCTGTAATGAGGAGTGAATTCTCTGATTTCACAAGTGAACAAGGTCTCTTGGGTGAAAGAAGCAGCAGGGCTTGTGAGGAGTCTGGGGTCACTGATGGGTCAGTTTCGTGGAGGTGTCAACAGCACATGGATAGAAGTGATCCCCTGGATCATGCATTGGGGTTCTGAGAAAGCCTCTGGCAAGTTTCTATGCTAAAGGCTCTGGAGGAGCTACAAGAGGGATTTTGTTGAGATGCACTAGATGTACATGTGTACATGGAAAAGATGCACAAATCCAGGGACTCTGCAAACATGTAAACTGTATATGGCTTCATACAGTATTTTACAGCTTGTGTCTGCATAACCATGAAATTAGCTTTAATATTTCATCCATGATTAATCAGACTACCTAAAAATCACATGATAAAATGAACTGGATATGTTATAAACAACATTGCTGAGTCCTGACTGCATCATCCATGTCTTATGTGCCTCTATGAGACTGCACCGTCTCTCTCTACACTGCTCCTTTCCCTCCCGGGTATGACACAGCTCTATGACCTTAGACCAGACTGATGTGACCTCAGAACAGGCTGTGAAACAGAGCAGAGAGAAGCCCCCATGACAGTGTCCACTCATGTTATCCTCTGTGCCGTAAGCTTGGAAGCTCCTCTTGAGCGCAAACCCTTGCTCGAGCTGTGTTGTAGATATGGCACGCCTGGCCTCGCAGCTTGCTAACACCAGCCTTGCCTTACTGCCTTTGCTTTGGGCTTGATCTCAGACATCCCCCATGACTACAGATGTACCAGGCAATCACTGTTCTGCTGCTGCAAGGGTCCATCATCTCCTCTACCCTTCTTGCGGGAGTGCTGTGGGCCTGTGACCCTCACCTGCCTTGTTGGGACCCTCACCTGCCCTGTTGGGACCCTCACCTGCCCTGTTGGGACCCTCACCTACCTTGTTGGGACCCTCACCTGCCCTGTTGGGACCCTCACCTACCTTGTTGTCACCCTCAGCTGCCTTGTTGGGACCCTCACCTGCCCTGTTTGGACCCTCACCTACCTTGTTGAGACCCTCACCTGCTTGTTGGGACCCTCACCTGTCCTGTTGAGACCCTCACCTTCCCTGTTGAGACCCTCACCTGCCCTGTTGGGACCCTCAGCTGCCCACCTGCCTTGCAGAGCAGGCTGCTCATGCTGCTCCTTGGCTGCCACCCTGGCCTGCAGCAGTCACTGCATTTGCCTTTTTTTAATTACACAGTGTGGAGTGGAGATTTGTGACTGACCTCAGCAGAAACACGCTGCTTTTGTTCTTACAGGTCCTTACAGAACCGCATTTTCAAGTAGCTCACCACTAAGTTTGTTTTCCCCATATTTCAGTTACCAGTCAAAAGCAATGCAGGTAAAAGGCTGCAGGCTGTATGAATTTCTTCACAATCAGACAGAGTGAAGCCCTGCAGGTAGAGATTCCAGCTCTGACAATGCTTTGAAGCAGAGGAAGCATCCAGGCAGGGATACGTGTAGCTGTGCATCCTTAGGGCTCTTTTCTCCCATTGACATGCACCTGAATAGCCACAAACTGCATCTCCTCAGTTCCCATTCACAGTTGGCTATGCCTGGGCTCCTGAAACTTCACTAAATGGACAGTTTATTCCTCATAACGAATCATTAGATTGCTAACAGAAAGGAAACAAGGATTCTATCTGAAATATAATAACGCACAACACACTGACACAAAGTAAGGAAACTGCAGTTGTCTTTGCATGATTTTGAAAATAATAAGGAATAAACAGCAATTTTTTTTTCACTTGGGTAAGTCTGGCAGCCTTTAGCGTTCCATCTGAAGGAAATACCAAAGGGCTTTGTCCTGGGAAAGAGCAAGAGGAGTACACACCTTGGGTCCCTTTCTGTCAAGTTTGAAAAACACTCTTCCTTGTTGCCAGTGAATGCTGAGAACAATATGAACAAAGAGAATATCACTTACAAGGTGGTGTCAAACTGCATCAAGCAAAATAACCTGAAGGAAGATCTTCATGTTATATTATCACATCTTCCAGCATGTGTTACCTCTTGCATGTAGAAACAGGGGGGTTATTTTTCTTCTCAGAGTGAGGAAAAAACCCCACCACTGACAGCCCTTTGTGCTGAAGGTTGCATTATTAATGAGTATTGGGAAAGGGAGAAACTTTATATAAATACACCATCACTGCTGTTAAGAGAAGGTGCAGAATATAGAATTTGAAGACAGAAGTAGGTAATTGATTTCTTTAGGATCTTTAAAAATACATGCACATGCATGGAAGCAGGTCTGACCTGAATTACCAGCAGTATTAATTTAGAATTCTTTTTTTGAAATCCCCTAGAATTATAGTAACTTTACAGTTCAGATCACAGTAAGTATAAATATGAGTAGGAAAGAGTGAAAAAACACTCCTTCTTATTTTGAATCTGAAAAGACCCTGTAAAAATGTAGCATCTACAAAACTACAAATGAGGAAAACCTCTTTCAGAAGTTATGGATTTGAATTCAAAGGGAGTTGTAGAGCCCCAGCCTCACACTTGTGGACTGTGAAGCATGACCCTGCCTTCAAGCAGAGGTGTGGTCCTGCCAACATGCAGGTTCATCAGGAGTTTCTGGGTGCAGAGGGGAACAGTCGAGGCAGAAGGCTGGTTAGGCCACCCATGTTTGTGTATTCACCACTCATGGCATGAGGATGCTCAGACATTTTTTTGGTACAGCTCACAGATACAATTCCTCGTACGTATTCTTTACAACCGATATATCTGACTTACTCTCAGTCACATTCTAGCTATAGTATCCACTTCCAGGGAGAGATGCGTATCTAAAGTTATTTCAACACAGAAGTAAGCACAGATTTTTTTAAGAACTCATAGCACAAGCAAAATCACCAACCTGAAAAATAGCTAAATTATGTTCCTTTGTCATCATAGTGACATTACCTACTCTGTCCTCCATTCTATACCCCATCATTTGTAAAACCTACTAATTGAATTATCTGCTACATTTAGGCTATTATATATCTTGGATAAAGGAATAACTTTTATTGTATCTCTCGTCAACACTTAGCTCAGTGGGATCTAATATGGAGTAGAACTGCAAGATGTTGCTGTAATACAAATTATGAATAATTGATTGAGCAGGTAAAGGAGACCTGTTAACACTTTCTTCTCCAAAAACCCCTCAACTATGCTACAATGTAAAAAGCATTGGGACACTTATTCCATTGTGCTGCAAAGAAAGGGAAAGTTGTTATGAACTTCAGATTTCTTGAAATCATTTTGGGCATCAGACCTCATAAACTGCAGACAACCTAATCTCCCCATCTGCTTATATTCTCTAGAGAACATTTTGATCTGCTTTTACCTCCCCATCAGCTTATGTTCTCTGAAGAACATTTTGATCTGTTTTCACCCTTAAAAGTGGTGAATTTAGACCATTTTCTTATAAGTCACACTCACAGGAAAACTCTCCTGATATTTGGCCCAGATTTTGCCCTTCCTTAATTTAATCTTTTCTGTCCCTCCATACAACTCTTCTCAATAGCTGTCACTCCTCTCCAGATGAATTATTAGGTGGCATTGTTTGAACACTCTCATTAGTTTTTTTTAATTCTTATACCTCTAAGGTATATGTCCTTATATCTCTATTGTATATATCCTTATACCTCTATTGTATATATCCTTATACCTCTAAGCATCCTTCTTTCACCACCCTTCTCCAATTATCTGTATTGCTGCTCCTTCCAAATTAACACCATCAAAAAAGCCACATTTCCCTGGTTTTTACCCCGTGAAGGACATTGCAAAGGCATGCAATTTCTGATGAATATCATCCATTGGTTCTGTTTGTCTGATTGGTTTGATGAGACTCCCTGGGTGACAATGACAGGCTTCCCAGAAGGAACTGACAGGGACACAGGGAAACAGGCAGTGGCAACAAACACCTTCCGTTTGCAGCAGCATTTAAATGGCAGCACAAGGAGGGAAGGAAAACCTCAGGCATCTATTTCGAGCAGGTTAAACAGAATGCTACCCCAGGGCCCCACGCTCAAGCTGACTGGAACTATAGCAGACACAAACCCATTCGCAAACACGTCTTAGTCAACACGTCAAAAAAGCCTCAGGTGCCCAACACCAGCCCCACGCTATGGGCATTTATCTTTCATTTCATCTCCGTCTTTAGTCAGTGGTACTACACTTCATGTCAAGAATTAATTGCAACTGTAACATTTCTCAGGAAATTATTGTAGGCAGAAAAAGTCCTTCGCTGCATCTGTCACAGTCTTCTCACTTGGCAATTCTGTCAAAAAGTAACAGCTACAGTTTGTTTTTGCAAGTTGCTCTCATTCCTGATGCCTCTACTATCTTCCAAATGGATAGAAACTGTTATTCATTCCAGTATTTTAAAAGGCATTGGAGCTAGACTTTCTTGACAGTAATTACTACGATCTTTCTCTTTTTGAAGGCTGACACCGCATTTCTTTTCTGTTATCTACCAGTACTTCTGTCCCAGTTTCATTTATGAGAGCAGCAATGAGAGGAGAATTATAAAGATTGAGATTTGAGTGACGAATTCCCGCGGCAGGAGGGCTGGCAGAGCTGTGCTGGGGTGGGGAGGCAACTTCATCTTCTGCACTACGAAAGGATCTCTCTCAGGCACATGGCAGGAGAAATGGGTGCGAAAGGCTGTGTGAGCACAATGAGCCTGGTCCTCTGGCTTGAATAACCAGCTACAGCCAGCTTGTCAGCTTCTCTGTAGAGCCCCGTTGTAGTTTCTCAGAGATGAAAACCTGAAGTTGTATGAGGCAGAAGGAGCACCAAAAGCCTTTCAAAGGTCTACGCAGTTATCTCAGGATGCAGGATAATCACAATATTTCACCTCTTGATCCTTTTCAGTTCTGGTTCACAAGCCTTTTCTCCGGAGCACTTCTGGTGGTGGGTCTGTTTTCACATGCAGTTTTGTGGAACTGCCTCTCTGCTTTCTCCCTCTGCTGTTGTTCCTTCATTTCTGACCACTCTTCCTCCAGAACAGAATGCTGGTTTTCCACCATTAGATGTCATGTCCTACAAGTGTATGCTGTTACGGATCAGCCGGTGATCTACACTTTGGGCTCTCCAGGTCAACAATGTTCTGTACATCTGGAACGGTCCAAAAGCCAAGTTTCTTCTGCTGTATTTTGTCTTTAAATCACATAGTTCACCCTTGTCTCCAGGTCTATCCCTAAACCTTAATTTCTGTCAACTCTTCTATACGATGCCACACAAAAGAGTAGCTTCAATCACATGACCACTGAAGGAGAACACCTCCTTTGGGATGTCTGGATCCAATTACAGTGTGTTTACTCCCTTATTTCAGTCACCGCAGCTGCTGGCGGGTATTTTGTCGGGTTTTTTTTCTTTTATTTTATTTTTTTTTCCCCCCCACTTTTAAAGAAAATGGATAAACGCACCCCAATCCACAACTCATATTTTTTGGTCATTGGTTGGTTGGATTATGACTTTTTGCCTAATTAGTCTCAACACTGAAACTTGTGATCAAGGATCTTCCTCATCTATTCAGCTGCACAATTAATAACACACAGTAGCAAATATCCTCCCATAGTAAGCTCTCCAGCATGCAGAGAGAAACAAGCTTACCAATCACAGAAGGGCATTTTACTTTTTCCATTGAAACTAGGCAGGTTCAAACTCTGCCTTTTCTATTGTATTTGCTGACTCTGCTATGCATCAGCTCTCTGGCCATTGGTTTCACTGTGTTACCTGAACTATCCTTAAAAATAATCACAAGTCACTTCTGCCCAACGCTAACAATTGTTCCTGCTTTGGCTGTGAGACAGAGCTCACCCTCACACTGCCTCTGTGGACTCTGGTGATGCTCGACCCATTTCTGGTTTTGAGAAATGCTACCTTGTGAATCAAAATGATTTGCAGGAGCAGCCTGTTCTGCTGCCTGCTGAAACAAATGAGATTATGTCTTTGGCATTCAGTGGGCATTAAATTAGGCCTTTACTGAATGGTGGAACGTTCCTTACAATTCAAAACAACTTAACTTAATGAGAGACACTGTTTTTTAAGTGTAAATTCTCAACAGTTCTCCCTAGAGGAAAATCTAGGACACATAAGGATGTTTGTTTGTTGTTTTTGGGTTTTTTTTCATAGTCAATGCTGATAAACTCATAAAGAATTTCAGACTCCTCTAGGGAGGAAAGATTCAAATTAAAAATGAAAAGTTATATGGACTTCTGTGCATTCAAAGCTTGTATGAATTTTAAACAAGTAATAGGTACTTTTAAAATTCACAATACCTGGGAAAAAAAGGACAAGCATGTATTTGAGAGCAATTGATTAAAACTAGCTGCAATTACAGGGACCCATCCAGCCATGTAAAGGATGGAGCATGCAGCAAGAGGCAGCCTTATATCACTGTCATTCCTTCAGCTACTTACAGCTTAATAGGATGGAAAAGTAATGAGACTGAAGGGAAAAATGGAGACTAGAAGAACAGAAGTGTGGGAGGAAAATGAAGGACAACAGGGCACATTTTCTACCTATTCTGTGTGCCAGAGGGGTCCTTTATGGCTTTAAAGGTTCAGAACATCACGGGACAAATTCATGTCTTTTCTTAGTTGTCCGAAACCAAATGGAATTGAAGCAGGGATACAACTGTCCTTCAGATATGTCTTGGTGGTTATTCTCCTCTGTTTTGGTCTGGCTGTTGCACTGGCCAGACGAAGTCAATCTAATGACATATAGTATATAAACAGATCTATGTCTGGACCCAGATTCCTGAGGTTCAGGCATATGAGAATTTAGAAGGCATTTAGGATGATATTCAATATAAAATAATCTAGAAACTGTAGAAGCTGAATATAAAATTGAGTCTTATCTGTAGTTCCAACAGTGATGTGTCCTAAGATAGCTAGAAGCTATATGGAAAGAAAGAAAGCTTCAGTAGGCTGTGGCCAATTTACCAGTGCTGCCAATTCTAAAATACAGCTCATTCTGAATTAAGCTGGCAGTGATAGATGGCACAGAAAATTTGCTTGTTATGACTCTTGGGCTAAGACGTTTTGGAGAAAGTTGCCTAAAGTAAAATCTCACTTATATTTTAATTATTTTTTAAGATGTAGGTTTGTTTAACATAGGATTTTATGTACAGGATGGAAAAGTTGAGTGGCAAGAAAAATAGGCAGATTGTTCTCAAGTTCACCAAAACATACCAATGTACAAAAGCAGAGTGGTGAAGAAACCAAAAGTACATAAGGGAACTTTTTTTTTTTTTTTCCCCAGAGCTAGACTGGAAGAAAAATCCTCCTCCCTTTTTTTTCTGGGATTAGATTTCATTTTCCCTTCCAACATACTGGTGAGCTTTCCTAAATGAGCATTTGCATTTGCATTTGCTTCCTTATTAGCACATTCTTGCCTGCCTCTGGCTTTTTGGCAAGTCACAACACTTCCAAAATGTTTATAGGCTTGATCATATTTTTTTAAAAAGCAACAGATATAAACCTTTTTGTATCCTACACATTTTCCCCAGCTAATCTGGTTGCAATTCCACTGTACAAACAAGGCATAGTATATTATTCCTTGTGGCAGGAGTGAGCGCTCAAGGCAAGAGAAGGCAGGACTGATTTTACTCCCAGGGAAACCGTGGAGTGGAAGAGGATCTCAATAATCCAGAAGAATTCTCTAGTAATCCAGTTCAGAAAAATCAAAGAAGGCAAAAGAAAAGTATAAAAACATTCTTGGGCAAGTTTTGATGCCTTTGTTTTGGTTTTTTGTTTGTTTGTTTGTTTGTTTGTGGGGTTTTGCCATGGGAAATATAAATACAATCTATGTTTTTTGATTAAAAAAGATTGATCAAAACTTTCTATTAGATTCAAAAGGGAATTAGAGTATGTGCTAGATTTTTTGATTAAAAGGTAAATGCCACTTTACATATTTGCAAAGGAAGAAAACACAGAGAAATTCAAAATGCAATTGCCTGGTATATTAGTTTCTTGATTATTTTTAGGAAAAAATTGTTACAAACCCCAAAAGCTATTACTTAACACATAGGAAACACTTTCTCATTGAAGATTATTTTCTAGAAACCATTCAAATTATAAAAAAACCAATCCATGTTTTAAAAATTATTTAATTTCATCAATTTACCCAGTTTGAAACCTGGAGATTCAGAAGGTCAGGTTATTTAATAACTGACCAAGTTTTTTCAGTTCTGGGGAGTTACATTATCTATAGGGTAAGTGATTATTCCAGTAACTGAATCCCTGCAGTGTTGGTTATCTCCTATTTGAGTATGTTGTGATATAAAAGAATCACAATCATTCTGTCATAGCTGTGGTTATGTGGTGTGACTGAGAATGGCTGAGCTGGTAACTCACTGCACATTTTGACACCTCCTCTCCCAGGACTCTCTTCCAATACTCTGGTCATCTTTTGGGAGGAGAGAGAAGTTAAATGGCCTTGTTCTTCTGTGCGTAAATCCTTTCTGACAGGTGCAGTTGGAGAAGGTGAATTGTTAAGTATGGAGAACAGCCCTTCTGTAGTGAAGCCTCATTGGTATCAGCAGCAGTTTGGTTGTGTTTCCACCCCTGCTGGTTTCCATTCAGTATAAGGTGTTATGTGTTCTCTGGATCAGTCAGTTCTCTGAGCTGAAGAACAGAGTGCTGCCTTCAGTTGATGGTGAGGTAAATGTCTCAAATGTTTCACAGGCTTTTGAAAGCAGATTTTAAGCTACTGCCTGTGGATGCTGCTGCAGAGGGCCTGGCTCTGCCCTTGCTCCTGCAGAAGGGTTTCCTCTGAAATCTGCACAGCCCTGCTGCAAGCAAGAGAGGAGTTTAGTCCCATATGTGTGCTGTTCACCTTCTGCTGCCATCTCTTCCACATTGCCCTGGGTACACCTAACTCGGAAAGAAAGACACAGATACAAACCAGTCTCATCTTTTGACGCAGCCACAATTTCTTCAGAAGACTGTACTGTGCACTGCCATCACCAACTGTTTTAGATCTGGGCTGAAAACTCTTCCCCTCCTTGGCTACAGAACAAAACCAGACCTTCACTGCTGGTAAGTTAATATGCATTGCTGGTGCACTGAAATGGGACACTTGCATGTCAGGTGTTTTCTGAGGGGGTGACCTTTAAAAACCTCTGCTTCAGACAAGGCAGAGCAATGAAGGTCATAGAATCATAGAATGGTTTGGGTTGGAAGACACTTTAATATCATCTAGTTCCAACTCCCTGCTGTGTCCAGGGATGCCACTCGTCCAGGCTGCTCTAAGCCCTGTCCAACCTAGTCTTGGACACTTCCAGGGACAACTTGTCAGGGCAACCTGTGCCAGCACCTCGTCACCCTCACAGTAAACAATTTCTTCCTAACATCTAATCTACACCTACCCTCTATCAGTCTAAAACCACTCCCCTTTGTCCTGCCACTACATGTGTAAAGTCCTTCTCCATCATCCCAGTAGGTGTCCTTTAGGTACTGTGAGACCGATGCAAGAGCTCCCCAGAGCTGTCTCTACTCCGGGCTGGGTAACCACCTCTCTCAGCCTGTCTTCACACGAGAGGTGTTCCAGCCCTCTGAGCAGCTTTGTGGCCTCCTCTGGACTGGCTCCAACAGGTCCATGTCCTTCTCATGTTGGGGGTCCACAGCACTCCAGGCGGGGTCTCACAGAAGCAGAGTAGAGGGGGACAATCACCTCCCTTGACCTGCTGGTCATACTTCTTTAGATCCAGGATATTTCTACAATGAAAAATTTTCCTTCAACATAAAATATGAATCAAGCTCCAGCTTAGAGATCAGCTCTCTGAGCTGTTCACACTGACTTGATGTTCAACACGTAGATTTAATGAATCTTCCTGGCAATGTGGACTACAAGTCAGGAAATTTATAACCTTGTTGAAAGCAAGAGATTGGAGGTTATTACGTTTCTCAGATGAGAAGGAAAAAAATCATAATAAAACATCAAGCTTTTCGTCATGAGATGGGGGAGCAGGTGTAGCTAGGAAGAGGTGAATCTTTACTTCATAAGCATTGACTCCCAATCAGAACAAGATTTAAATGTGTAACTGTGGAACAGAGAAACAATACCTCCTGCACATGCCAGTTATTCTACTGTATTAAAAACAGGTTAGATCTTTGCATTTTCAGAGCCTGACATAGGGAGATGCTCAAAATTTCTGCTCAGGCTAAAATATTTAGAGCAACCCTTACAGTCAGGAATCTGAAGGATGGACCTTTAGACTAAAACCATGAGTGTCATGAGGTTCTAGGGGCCAGATCTAAAGCAGATATTTTATTTTAGCAATAAATTTGGAGGTGACAGACCTTTCTGTGAGAACCTCTTGACAGTTTGGGTCATCAACAAAGATATTTGTGTAACTTCAAATCAGAACGTAAAACCTGTATGCGAATTCAAATAAGAAAACCGATCCTTTTGACCTTTGTCCTGCAGTGATGCCAGACACTCTTTCCAGGTCTGGTTGCTAAAGATTAAGTTGCACACTTAAATATATGTCATTTCCCTTTTGCTTTAGTCAGGTGTCACACTTTCCTACCAGAGCACCCTCGTAGTCATGAAAGGGTGGAAGGGAATAGAACTCTATCTTATGTTTTTTAGGCTTGGCTGTAGGATGGTAATTAAAAACCACATTAATTTAGGGGGAAACATGCCACCATTTTCAATGCTGAATAGGAAAGCTAACATTTTCTTCACCCTCACTACACCTCTAGGCTGTATTCTTCTGAAGCTTACCAGGCTCTGTATGGCCAGTTTGCCTTGGGATTCCTGACTGCACTTCAAACACCACAGGAATTGTGACGTTTGCCCCTCTCCAAGATGGCAAACTTTACCTCCCTGGAGTGCAAAAACAGAGAAGGAGGTGGGTTTTGGGGTACTCTTAAACAGATTATCGAAGTGTTTACCTTCATGGAAGCCAGCAGTGCAATCAAATCGCAATACTGCAAACTAAGTTTAATAAAAGGCAACCACACCCTCACTTACCTATCAACGAGCTCCATATGAAGAGTTCAAGATTTTCAGGCAACTTTACTATAACTGATTCAGAGTTTTGCTAAACTCCAAAAAGTGTTGCACTGAGGCTAAAAAATTATGACATCTTATCAAGTATTTCTCTAGTGACCTATCCTAAGAAACACTTCTGTCATAGGATTTGTAAAAAACACATTAATACTAATAAAAGAACTCATCAAATAGAAAAATTTCTTGCTAAAGGAAGTTATGGAGCTATAATTATCATCCTGAAGCAACTGAGGAAGCGTCATTTGCTTGTGCAACATTAATTGCTGTTGATGCAGGTAAACCAAAATGAATTAAGAATGGGATGATTTAATCTTGCCTCCCTACATTTCAAAGTGTTATTGACCCAGGAGTGGATTTCTTGGCTCTATTTTGTCAGTTTATATAGGCTGACACATCACATCCATTATTTTAACGCAGTTTTTGTGGGTGTGAATTATAACTGCTCTGACTGACTGGCTGCTCTGTAATGTAATGGATGTAGACAAAGGCCGCCTCAGGTAGAATACTTTATTAGGTCAATTAATAAACCAGAAGCATCTTGTTCCTGGGTTAATCATTGGACTGAACCTTTGCTTTGCATTTAAATGTGGCCATGGCCATAAAAATGACTCAGGAAAATGACATTTCTGTCACCTATGTTTACTCTCTTCCCACGACTTACACATTACATTTGCTCAGTTTGTGAGTCATAACTTGATTTCCCCGGTGTCAAAACATCATGCCCAACCTGGTATAAAAAAAATAAAAATCCAGCTATGATGTCTCTCCATCTGCACATCACTGACACCCGCCATAATTCGGAAACAGCAATTAAACTGGTGACGTGGCTTTAGGGTTTTTTTAGGGTTCTGGAGTTTTTCTGGATGTTGCACAGGGCAGAAGAACATCTGTCTTGACCTCCCACAGGACCTACTAATCATATTAGTTGTATTGTCGGTACTATCCCATAATTCATATGACAAAGGGTCCTTTCTGGTTTTTTTGGAACCATCATTTCACAGCTTTCCTTTCTGAGAGAGTACAGAAGAAAAGCCAGACAGTCCAAAGGGAAGGGAAAGAGTCACGGAAGGTAAATGATGGTGTTTGTGAGAGAGCACAAGCCAACAAGCTGCACACAGCTGAATTTTGGCCGGGGGTTTCACCCCTGGGTCACCCAGCACCGGGAGCTGCAGCAGGAGGGGAACCCTTTAGAAGCTGCTCTCCATGACTATCCAAACAATTTTGGGATGTGGAACTTGGGGGCTGAACTTAACCCAGGAGGGCTGAATCCTGCCCAAGGTGCCCTCAGAGGTGGGTTTGTGCTGCCGGGTTCTCAGCACCCTCGGGACCCTTCTTTGGTACAATTTGCAATCCTGCTGCAGCAGTGTGTGCTGCCCGACTGCACACACGCCCAGGCAGTGGAATGGGCACCAGGAAACATCACATAGGAATAACAGCCATAGGGGTTTCACTGGTGCTCTGGCGGGGTTTGGGTTGGTTTTGTGTGTTATCGTTTTTGGTTTGTATTCTTTTCTTTCAATGAACTTGTAGAAAGAGCAGAGGTCTTTTAAAACTTGAAGCGAGGCTCATTAAAAAGAGTCAAAATCCACCAGTAGTTGCTGACTCTGAGCATCAGAACTACTGCAGTTACTTTGTATTCTCCAAGTGTTAAGGAAAATATTGCAGATACTTTTGTATTTTATATCTATTGATAAATTATGACTTTTTAATGGCAATCACTTATACCAAAACTACATTTATTGGCCCAAAGTGCTGCTTACCTGAAAGAAATGAGCTGATTTTCACTTAATACCTCAGACCGATATATTAGTTTTCAAAATTTTATTCCAGAGATCAAAATGAACCACAGTACATTGAAGCTGACAACAAACCTTTTGGAAACACGTTCTCAGATGTGTAAAGTTCACTCTATCACAGCAGCATTTCCTCCAGGAAGGCAAGACTTGTATTGTTACCTGGGAGCTTCAGCAGTTCCCTCCCCACTCAAACATTACACAAGATTTACAGTCGCTGTGTTTGATATCAGACTGCTGATCGGAGAGCTGAAATCAATATTTCAGACTGTTAAGCACCTTTGGAGAACTGCTCCACAGTGATAAAGGGAGCTCAGCAGAGCAGCCTGATCCTGCAGGCTCAGCCGGGCACCAAAACATTCGGAAACTGAGGTTTAGGAAGAGGGAGGTGTGGTGGCCTCCAGGAATGGCTTCATTGCAAGGACCCTGAGAGCAGGATGAAGACATCACAGCCTGTGGGCTGTGAACAGGGGCAGCATTGCCTCACTGCCACCTTATCCCTCTGCGTTCTTATCAGGTCGTGCAAAGGTACGGACGGATGCAAGACCCGCCAGAGAGTTCTGTACAATCCATCTCTAGGACAAGGCAAAACCTTCCAGCTCTCCAGTATAGTGGAGGGTCTAAGGAATTTCAGTAACACCACAAACATCAGACAAGGTTTTCACAGGTCTGCAGCAGGAAAGAAGATGCAAAAAGAAATTATACATCTAAATTTTCCTCTTCATAGTTTCACTATATTCTCCAGCAAATAATCATATCCATTTTGAGATTTTCCCATCTCACTTCCAGAGGAATTGCCCGGTTTTAATCAGATTATTGCCCTACCTTGTCTAAAATCATCTATTGGAGAATGATTTCTTTTAGGAGGGGAATGATCTCATAAAGCACTTACCAGTTATGAAATTTCACCTCCAGCAAGAAAAAGGCTTTTTCTGAACCACTCAGTCCATAGGTTAATCTTCTTTCCTACTCATCCTGAAGTAACACTGTTTATTTCACCATGATCAAAACTGGGTGACCACAGGTGAGGAGATCAAAGCAATTTTCCATTGTAAATTCATGCATTTTAATTATCCTCAGTTTTTACTCAGAACAAAATGGGCAGCCAGAGCAGAGCTACATCTGTAGCCTAGTAATGATTCCTAGAAAAAAGTATTTTACAAAAACTATATCCTGAATTCAAACTTGTCCAAAGAGGACAAGAAGATTCAAAAGACCCCTCAGATCGACCTGGGTTTTCTGTATCAAGAAGAATTCATTCCTGGATGAGGAAAAGAGGTTTATGTTTTCATTCATTCACTCTGGCATTTCCAAAAGGAAGGGAAAAAACCCCATTTAAAATGCAATCTCTACAGAAGTCAGCATTATCCCTTTGGCAGAACCCGTCTGAAGTGCTTAGTCTCTCACTTTTGTTGCCAAGAAGACTCTATGGCCAGCACTGAAGCTGGGGTTGAATTCAGCTCTGCCACCTTGAACACATAGCCCAGGTGTTCCAGAGGGAAAACCAAACCAGGCTTTCAATTTTATCCACAGCCAGAGAAATTGTAGGAGAAGTAGCAGGGCAAGGAGCGCAAAAAGCTCAAGGAAATTGCTTAAAATCAAACGTGGCTTCTAAGAAACCACAAAATAATTGCTTTTAAAATGTTCTTAATTTTTGTCAATGCATACTACAGCAGCATTTGGAAGCTCCCTGTGAGATGGACCCTGTTGCTGTAGGTGTGACACACATGCACAGCTGAAATAATTCTTGTCCCAGACAACTGGCAGCCCAAATAGACATCACAGGGAAAGACAAAATTATCCCCATTAGCCAAGAACTGAGGCTCTAAAATTCAGGACTGGCTTCCCTGCTACAACTTCAGGGTCCTGAACGAGTGGGGACAGGATGGCAACCACCACACCTCGAATCCAGCTGTGTTCTGGTGCCCCCTTTTACCCCTCTTCATTTAGTGCAGACACCTCCCAGTGCACAGCACGTGTCAAACCCCACAAAACCAAGCTCCTGCTTTAGCCCAGCTATCAGCTCAGCACTGCAGTTGTGAGGCAAGACAAAAATCTTTGTATGTTTTTCATGTTATGGGGAAGTGTCCAGCCTGATATTTCTTTGAACGTAATTTAATTTATCAAATTTGAACTTGTTAAAACATTTTAAACTGCTTAAAACAAACCCCTTGGAGATAATCGGTTTTTAAAATAAATAGATTTACAATGCTCCCAAAAATAATTCACAGATCCTAGAAAAAAAATGGCAACTTAATCACGTATCAATTAATCTAACAACTATTTTTTAAAACCAGAATTTGCTGAGGAATTGACATTAAGTATGCTACAAAGCAAAGCCACTGTGTAATTAGTGACTAAAAGCTTTCAGAAGTGACACCTACCTCCAAGTAAAACATTTTTCACCTGTCTCATTATGTGTGGAAGAACGTAAGATGGATGAAAAAGTTGCTTTTCACTTTTGTCTTATTTTTCAAACTGCAATTGTTGCCGTGTGTTAAGAAGGCAGTTATAGGACAGTGATCCTCAGCTCCTCTTTTAGGTAAGGCTATTAAGGAAGAATATTTTTGTGCTGATATAACAGATTTTCTAGTTGTTTTTTTTTTTTTCCAGCTACTTAGAACACAGTCAAGGATCCTGCACCAGAACAAAGTTTTCTGCTCCCAGAGGGCTTAAAGAAGTAGGCAAGAGACAATGGAGAGACCTGAAGGACCCACTTTTGGGCCCTTGACCAGGCGTCGCTTTATGGTGGAAAGAGGAAAACCCTCTGTCTGGGTCATGGCTGTGGCTCAGCTCATGGTGCCAACACTGGGAGCTTTATTCTACTCTGAAATTATGTTTGAGAGACAGAGCGTTGGGAACCAGCCCGAGTGCTCGTTACAAACGACTCGATGTGGTGAGTGCTTTTTACAGCAGAGCACCTGGAGCCAAGCGCCCGTCGCAGCAGCGAGGACTGGCAGAGTCACAGCACGAGAAATGCTCCACAGCTGCATCCCACGGGCACGGCCTCGGGGCCACCACATCTGTCCCACCACAGAACAGTGGCCCAAGAGAGGCCCCAAGCAAAGGATGCCACGAGGAGAAAGCTGAGCACCTCACAGGGACAGAAAAATTACCTTACTAAAATAAAATGCCTTCATATTAATAAATATTAATAAAATAAAATTAATAAAATAAAAATTAAAAATTTTAAAAATAAAAACACCTTAATAGGGATAATTTGTGAGACATCACCGCTCCCTAAATGTGTGAATCCAAGGAGTAAGCTGTGCTGAGGATGATGGCTGATGCTGGCCCAAACAGAGGGCACTGTGATGGTGGAGGTGCTGCTGCTGAGGACTTGGTGGCAAAAAAAGAGGAGTTTTATTTTTACCATTGAGATTGCTAGTGAACAGCTACGGAGGCAAGCTGAAATTTTGCCCTGGACCAAAACTTGGTGTGGAAGAGAAGGCAGAGTGTGGGAATCACCAGTGCAGAGGCAACAGGGGAAATTTTACAGGTGGCTGAGAGTGTTCAGGGAAATGGGACAGAGGNATTTTATTTTCCTTTGTAGTCATTTTCCTTTTGATTAGAAATAGTCTATGTCTTATTGGCAAGTCATGTTTGTGCCACAAAAGAAAGTAGAGTAGCAGTCATCAAAAGATTTGAAATATGTGAACCCTGAAAATTTTGAACAGGGGTTATAAACCCATTTCTTTAGTCTATCTGATACACAACTGGGAAAGGAGATATTCTTTTGTTATAAACAAGTTTTGGTTTATATTGATATTATATGAATATACTATTATATGTATGCAATGAGATAAGAACAATATTAAAATCAGACACACTGTACCTTAAGAAACAATAATTGAAAATGGATTTGAGTGAATTAAAAATTTTAAAAATAAAAACACCTTAATAGGGATAATTTGTGAGACATCACCGCTCCCTAAATGTGTGAATCCAAGGAGTAAGCTGTGCTGAGGATGATGGCTGATGCTGGCCCAAACAGAGGGCACTGTGATGGTGGAGGTGCTGCTGCTGAGGACTTGGTGGCAAAAAAAGAGGAGTTTTATTTTTACCATTGAGATTGCTAGTGAACAGCTACGGAGGCAAGCTGAAATTCTGCCCTGGACCAAAACTTGGTGTGGAAGAGAAGGCAGAGTGTGGGAATCACCAGTGCAGAGGCAACAGGGGAAATTTTACAGGTGGCTGAGAGTGTTCAGGGAAATGGGACAGAGGGAGAAGGGAAGGGGCACCAAGGACAGGGATGCTGAGGATGCCACAGAATTCTGCAGGAGGGGAACACAGACTAACAACAGGTGACCACCTGAAAAATCATGAGCAGAAGGCAGAAGGTGGGTCTGATGTGTCCTGGGCTGGCAATGATCTAATCACTGGAACATCCTTTTGCCCAGGTAAGCTCGGATGTCATCTCAGGATGGATGAATTATTGGTGGCTGTGGAGGGGCGAGAGCTGTGAAAAATGAAGCTCAGTTGCTGTCTTTCATCCAGTGTCTTGGTGGCTCCTGAAATCAAGTCAGATGAGCACAGTAGGGACTTTCTCTTGCATTTGTACCAGGTGAGAAGCCTGCTAAGCATAACTATAGTACATTATTGAGATTTTGTTCCCACCAGGGTAGCTATCAGAGTGCTGACTTTCGTACTATGCTTGTCACCCATGATAATTTGCTTGGGCCATTAATCAAGAACACTTCCATGAACTCACTGGGGACACACCAGCATGTATTAAGCTGCTAGAAATAAAGCCAAAATTTTAATGGTTTCGTACAATTTGTTAACTTATAATTTGGTTTTCTTCCATTTAAGCCACTAGCAAAACTTTAATTAGCACCCATGAAAAGATAATCCAACTTCTTTCAATAAAACATGTGTTTCAGAGCATCGAGTGCCATCATTTGTTGGTGTTACAGGGCCTGAAGAAATCGTGGCAGCGAGTGCATTGAGGTATGAGCGTGTGAAGTGACTGTCACAGCCATTGCCCTGTAGTGCCAGCCCATGTGGTGTCCATCAATCACATCCTGCAGACAGTCCTCTCTGTGCCTCCCACACTCGATTTTGTGGGAGAGCAATTTCCACAGACATTGTCATTCCTCTCTTTTCTGAATTCCCTCCGTGTCTGCTCCTCGTGAGCAGGCAGCAAACCCCAGAATAGCAGTGACAGTGGCAGAAATGCAGTCCTTAAAAAAGGCAGAGAGGAGACAAGATCAATTAGTCTGTACAGGTGGCTGAAAGAGAAAATGAGGTTTCATGGCACATTCTGAACTACTGATGTAATTTACATTTGAAGCTGTTTGAAACAGATCCATTTTGGGGTTTTGGCAATTTGTGTACAAAATACAAGCATCTGCATTTTTTTTCTTCCAAAATGCTGTATTGGAAATATCCCTGTGGATATCCAGATGTTGCTTTTTTGCTAAAATCAGGTCAGTAAAGAAAAAAATGTCTATAATATTTTCAATAAACGTTAGAAAATCCTGAACACAAACATAAAAATAAACCAAATCAAATAAAAAAAAAATTCCAAAGACAATACCATGATTTTTTTTCTTTCTTTCTTTTTTTTTTTTCTGTAATGAGCAATTTTGAAGAAAGAATCATTACTGAAAATTTTAAAGTAGTTCTAGTGCTCTAGATTTATTTTCAGATGTGATATTAATCTTTTGAGCTATAGAAGATAAAGGTCTGGATGTAATTTGCAAGTGTTGTTAGTGAGGAATTGTGCCACTGAACTGAATGGGAAAAGGCTAGTATAAACCAGCTTTGAATAAAATCATAATTATAATTCTCTTCATTTGATGTGTTAACTAAGGTTCAATCACTTTTAGACTGAAGTCACTGTGAAATTTTCATCAGCACCCAGGGGTAGACAGTCAAACTCTTTTCCATAAAGAAGGTCTTTCAGTTCATCTTTATGAATTTCCTATCCTGTCTCGCTCACAGTCTACAGTAGAATGCCTGGAGAGTTTAAATATGGTTCTATTGTTCTTTTTGGAATTATATGTCTCCAGTCTGAATCTACGCTGAGAGGGAGTGACCAAACTTTTGTGTGTGTGCACAAGCGTGGCTGAGTGTCTTTCTTGCCTCTGGACTGCCCAAAGGAGGCAGGATTGGTAGCTCAGTGATTGTCCATTGTGAAAACCGTAACATATTCCACATTTTTCTTACACGGGACTGAGAACTGGAAATCTTTGATCTTTGAATGAGAGAACATGATCAGGACACGAGCCTGAGCCCCTGATTCCTGCTGAGCACCATCAGGAACCTTGGAATATTTGCTGTAGGTAGTGATGGGGAGAGGGAGGCGCATCCTCTGGGATCTGGGAACAGCTGGATCCTGACCTCCTGGAGTTATGAGGAGTGTGCCAGGACAGCTGCCTGTGGACCTTGCTGCAGTCCCCAGCACGGCCAGGCTTTCCAGAGTTGCAGGTGCCCAGCTCGTGCATGGCAGAGTGGTGGTGCTGATCCCCACCATGCCACTGCTGAGGGGGTGTTTCTGTGTGGTCTGCTCCCCAGGGCTTCCCCAGGGCGCTCCTAAACGAGTCAAAACAGAAGCACACGCGCCCCCTGAAAGCAATTTTGGCAGCGTGAATGAGCGTTGATATTAAGGAAATTTTTCTCCTATTTTCCTCTGTTCTTAGAACTATTATTTCTGTGTTTGTTCACCTTGCTCAGTCCTCTCCCGCCTGCTTGTTATTGTAATGTTACAAGTAGCACAAAATTACTGAAGATCTTGAATTACGAGGAACACATTTGGATTATTCATTTGTTGCCCAAATTGCCCAAAGGATTTCTATTTTATCCCTGCAGTCCCTTGATCTTAACGCTTCCTTCGCTTTAACACCCTGGTATTATATATATTTTTCATCTGCTTCAGAATTAGACAGACCAGAAGTGATACCTTTGCCAATTCATCTTCACTTACACTTTCTTCATTCAGCCTGTCAGAGACTACTGCAGAAGGGAGACAAAGCTGGAACATGACAAATAGGCACTGTGATTGTTTTCAACATGTCACAGAAAAGTAGGACAAAATATCTTAATGTTTTCCTCTTTTCCCTCATCCTTCATTCAGCAGAGATTTGCTGTCATTTATAAAGGTCACTGGCCTATGAAGCAACTGAGAAGGCAAAAAAACTTTTTCTTCCCTTCCAAGTGTGTGTTCAAGCTGCTGCAATAACAAAACCCCTTTATTATGTGATGGGTGGCTGCAGCCACAGCCAGTCACAATCAATTAAATAAAGGATTTTAGGGGCATGCCTCAGTTTATTTGTGTCTGCCCCAAAAAAAACATGTTATAAAACCAGATAAAATGATGTTTTAGTGTAGACATTTTGAAACTGATGACAACTCTGACTGTTTTTATTGCAATGATCCTGGAATAGTTTGAAACGAGGTCATTCAACACCATGCAAAAGGCCAAAAAACCCCCAAAACCAACTGATTACTGTGTCTCATGCTGTACATCTCGTATATGCATTTTGCAAGTATGAGTGATAGGCACACTCTTCGTCTCCATGAAAAGAACTCTGTTTCCTCGCAAAGTTCTTGGGAGTTGATGTCTCTGTGTTCCAAAGGTGAAATATTTTAATTTTGAAAGACTGTGACAGTCACCTACAGTAGGTGTATTTACCTGACCCAGACTTCCATCACAGTCCACAGGACAAGTGCCCTAAGGAGAACCTTCCCTTGTCATGCACTGTTTTTTGTATCCATCAAAATTCCTGGTGGAAAAATAATCTAAGCAGTACAGAATACAGATGCACAAAGCAACCAAAGTATGGTTGTCATGAAGTATAATAAAAGGTTTTCCCCATTGAATTATTTCAAGTTCCAATCCAGATATTTAACCTTTGAAATTTCTGCACTTTTCCTTTCTCATGAAGAATGACCAACTCTCTCAAAGTTAAGTGCTTAACTTTAAGTGGCTGAGTAGTCCCATTTAACTCGATGAGACTGTTCCAGTGCTCAAAGATAACATGCATTGGCAGAGAACAGAGTATACAGCACCTTGTGTCCACTTGAGAGAATGAACACAAAGTAGTTGAAGATTTATTTTTTTTCAAAATGTGTTTTTCTGTTCATTATAATTTCTAGTCTCTAAGTTGGTTAAAAAAATGGTAGGGTTTGAGTTGATCCTGTGGATTTATTTTTATTTTTTTTGTGTGTAAAAAAGGCTTTTTCAGGTTATGAGGCAATGATGCATTTTGCAGACTTGTGAGGCAGCAATTCAGGAAAACAGATGTGTAGGGCAGTAGGATCCAGGAAGAGAGGCAAGAACACCCCCTGAAAATAGGAGGCACCGTGTATGATGGCTGTACCCCCAAAATGCGAGTGCAAGGTGCTTGCCTTTGCAGTTTCTCACGAGAAGTTGCTCCTGTAAAGTGTCCATGAGATTTTGGGTGCTGTAAAAAATCTGAGTCTTTCTGCTGCTTTGAGGAGAGCCTGCAGGCTTAGAACTCAAGGTCTGACTCTGTGCTGATAAGGTTATTAAAGATCAACAGCAACCCCTGCTATCTTCCCACTGGAAAAAAAGCCAAACCAAGACCAGCCTCTCTGTGGTGACCCCAACATTTCTGGTGCCTTAGAACTTTGGCATTATGAAGACCAACTGAAATATTTTCAGCAAAGATATTTTGGTTTCAAATTTTAACAAGACTTCCTGAACAGTAAAATAATGTGGTAGTTTGGGGTTTTTCTTAATTTTTTATAATAATTTATAATAAAATAATGATTTTATTCTTATATTTATTCTTTAAACCAAGACCACCACAGGCAGAGCATGCTGATCTAGCTGGTTTTGACATCCTCACACCTCACCTGAATTTATCTAGAAGGGACTGGCAAAAAACAATGGGTTTGAATACATCAGCATTCATGACATGTAGGAAAAGATAAAGCCTAGGACAGTTCAAGGCAATGTAAACCAATGACACTTGAGATTTCCTGAGGATCTTCTCAACCTGCCCAGGAGCTCCATGGATGACATACAGCAAGAGGAATATAACATGTGTCCTGTAATTCCAACAGCCTTATTGTCTCTGGTCTCTGTTTTCAAGTGCTAAGAGAATGGAGGGTACACTATAAGTGAGATGGTTGCTGAAATCTTCACTGCTGAATGGACATTATTGTGGTTGGCATTAACCTACAGTCCAGAAATCAAAGTATTTTAGTGCTCTCCCAGTCATTAACACCACTTGTAGTGTAAAAGCTCTGGTTCTTGACTCCTGCATTTCAGTCAGAACAGCAGTGTGTCAGCACCACGGGAAAAATATTGCTGAGATTACATTGTTTAAAAATTCACACCAATCAGGGCTCTTTAGGGAAAAAAAAAAAAATATTTACTTCTTTAAGCATGTTCTCCCCCATTCAGCTGATACCAGAATGGGAATCTACACTGGGACATTCACAGCAGGATCAGTGCTTTCTCGTGGAGCCCCACTGGTGTCATGCAGGTCACACATGCCCTGCATATCATAACTCTTGAAAACACAGGCAGACTAAAATCACACAGGGACCACTGGGGTCCCCTCAATGGAATTTTTTTTCTCCATTTGTCCTTGTAACAGCTGGACTAAACCCACGAGCTGCTAGAATGGCTCCTGTTGCAGGTATTTCATGGCAGAACGTTTCTGTTTTGCAGACAGGCACCAAGAGGTCGTGTCCCATGGAGGTGCCTCTCCTTTCATTCATTAGTAAGATGAAGCTGCTGACACTCCTTTGCAAATCTCACTCAGAGTGGCTCAGGCCCAGATCTTCATAGGAGTGTAATGACAGATTGAGAGGTCTCTGTGGCCATGACATCAAACTTGTGCTCAGCTCAAATCCGTGGATCCAACTCCAGTGTCAGCTGGAGCTGCATTGCCTTGGGTCCTGCATGACGGTGTCCATATCTTATAAGAACCAGCAACAAAAGAAGGAAATGGAACTTTTTACTTTCAGAACATCAGTGAACCCTCTACAGGATCACCTTCCTCTTATACAGCTTCTTTCCTGCAGCTGCCACCACTGAAAACACAGATAACAAAAAGAGGGAAGGAATGAGACTAGCCCTCCATAACTCTCTTACTTTTTCATGATGAATTTTATTTTTATTTTTAATAGAGTACAATTTTTGGTGAAGTTTTTTTCAAGTTTCTTCCAGTGAGAAATAGAGAGTGCACAGGTTAGGTTTAGCTGCAATGACTCTAGCTTCCATGAAATGCCATAATTCTTGTTATAAATATGTTTCCTTATGAAAGGAAAGTGTAATTATTTTGCTAATATGCATGAAAATCGCATCTGAGGAACAGAAACAATATGGTTCTGTTTGACTTGGAATTTACTCTCCAGCTGTTAATAACCTGCCTACGTCTCTGGTGGAATTGTGAGTTTGCTATTCCTGTGCATACAACAAATAGCAACTGTTTCTGAAAAGAGGAGCTGGGCCAAAGGGGAAAAAAGGAAGCCCAAAAAACATTAAAAAAACCCTTAAAGTTCATATTGTGTCTTTAAATTATTTCCCTAGAGCAGCAAGAAGTAAAAAATCTCATGTGCATCTTGTTGCATAGTTCCAACTACTGTTTAAATTTCGGAGAAAGCAAAAGTTCATGACAACTTTTTTGAAATTACATTTGTAATTACATATGCTCCCTAATGTTAAATAAATATTATCAGTGATTAGTAATATTATATCTCCACCACCTTTTCCCCAAACCGTATGGTTTGGCATATGATAGACCAAAAGTATCTGATTTTGCAAGACAGTTACAGAGTGACATTGTCCCAGATTTTCAGTTTATCACAATTTGTGAAAAACACAGCAACTGAATACTGCATGAATTATATTTAATGCCTGGGCACTTTTGACAGTCATTTTGATATATTTATGTTTGGGGTACAATTTTCTAATGTATTTAAATGACTGAAGAGGGAAGGTTTGGTTTTCAAAAAAGGTACATACCAGTCAAAATCTGATTAGACCTACTAATGCCTACTTTTCTGAACTTCTAAGCAAAATAAAAATTAAGGCCCTTGAAATATTTTTTTTCATTATTAGATTTTACTTTAGGCAAGCCAAAAAAAATGCCTACTGACAAGGTTGTGTAATTGAATTCGTCACACAGTCTCTCTCCAAGCACCACTACTTGGTCACTTTGTCACCAGAAAATTGGCTTTGCTGCACATCCTGAACATTAGCACACTTAAATGTCTCAAAGACAAGTGTAAGAAAAAGAATCAGGACACCGTCAGTATCTACCGGGCTTATATTCTTTTCTTTTATTGTTATGAACAGAGGCATTTCACTGGTGTGATCTGTAGTATAAAGAAAGGTAGGTATATGAATGTCTTTAATAGAACTTGAACTTTTGCTCTAAACTTCCATCAAACTCCTGCTGTATTGATTTTATGGCATGAGCTGTCTCCCTGGCACAGGAAAGTCCCATAACCTGTCTGAAAAAATGTAGATTTATCTCTTAAATAATTAGTTTTGCTTCCCCCTTACTGGCTTTGATTTTTCCTATACTTTGCTAAAAGGACACATCCTCAGCACTAATGAAGCACATACATATATTGGGCTTGAGGGGTTTTTTTGGTTTTTTTTTTTTTGGTTTTGCAAACACATGACAGTGCTCCAAATCCCCTGACAGTTGATATATTGGCCGAATACATCTTCCAGGTGGGAAATAACACAGTGCACTGCATAATGTTCCTTTACATGTCATATTATTTACCACACTTATCAGAAATTCTTTTTTTTTTTTTCCTGTATTTAAATTTCCAAGTATGTATTGTGAGGGTGGTGGGGCCCTGGCACAGGGTGCCCAGAGCAGCTGTGGCTGCCCCATCCCTGGCAGTGCCCAAGGCCAGGCTGGATGGAGCTCTGAGCAACCTGGGCTAGAGAAAGGTGTCCTGCCCATGGCAGGGGGTTGGAACTGGATGATCTTTAAGGTCTCTTCTGTGATTCTATGATGTGATCCCAGCCTTGGATAGTGTGGCTAAACAGCAACTCTCAGGGTCTCAATATTCGGTACCTGGGACTATCCAATCATATCATATATCATATATATCATATCTCACCTGTACATATTTGATTGTCTGCATATATTGTGTTAATACCTGTATCTGAAAGTTTTATAGCCCTTAAGGCCTTATTCTGCACCCTCTTTGCACCAGTGACAAAGCAGTAGAGATCCAGCCTCACTGCTTGGGTTGCCCTGGGTGTTTGCAGAAAAATGAGCAGGAGATATAAAGCTTACAGTGATTAACCTCAGCTTGGATTTAGCCATATGCACGAAATAAAAAAATAAACCAGGTCAGTTTAATATAAAAACTCACAAAAGAAGGCAAGAACCCCTCACAATACCCTTCAACCCAGCTGCCATTGTTATTTGTGGCCACAGTTTGTTAGATGCTCCCTAGGCAGCCTTTCATCCGCCCTATAAGTGCCTGTCCCAGCACAGAGGGATGAGCACTCTGCTGTTCTGCAGCCCTGCAGGTCCTGCAGCCCCGTGACTGCTCAGAGCAGGCACACCCTGAGCAAAATTTGGCTGTGCAGGAACTGTCTCTATGTGTCTCTGTATCTCAGCATGAGAGAAATTCAGCTTGATCACAAGGAGGAAATCATCTCCTGCCTGACTTCTGGCCACCAAACTTTGGTTGTGGGGTTTTCTGCTGTTCAAGAAAAGACATTTGTCAAGAAAAGACAAATATTTCTCTCTCTCTTTTTTCCTTATTATGTTTAAATAGAGATGAATTGGGAAAACATTTGTCTTGCATGGACTGTGGAGGAATATTAAAAACTTGTGCCTGTTAGCTGCTGTCTTAACTGTGCTTGGCTTGCTGTAATGCACCATCCTGATGGAGGAGAACACCTGACAGCACTGCAATACAGCATCTGCATTCTTCATTGTCTTCAAGAGTATCTAAGCTGTATTCTTTTACCTCCCTTTCTCCCTTCTGTTTTTACAGCTGTAGTTACAACAGAAAAAGTAAAATGTAAATTACCAGCTAAAAGGCCAGTCAGAAGAGAAGGAAGACTGTGGGAGGTACAGGATACTGCTTGGGTTGTGCCAAACTGTTCATTGCTATGGGTTGTTTGCCATTTTTCATCCACCTGAGTGTTGGCATAACATCTGAAAAACATAGAATTATTCAGGTTAAAAGGGACCTTGGGAGTTGATGCAGCTCCACCTTCTCGAAGTGAGGCTACACTCCAATAAGCTGGGACTGGTAAGAGTTTTACCCAGTAGGATCCTGAAAACCAGTGCTGGCACCACTCATTTCCCAAGTGCAAATTCCTGCCTAAAACATGACCCAAATTCCTTTTTCACCTCAGCTGGAACAAACCAGTGTTTAAACTAGTCTATTTTTTTCAGTTTCTCAGCTAAAAAGCAGGACTCTTTTTGGAGACTGGCACTGTGGGAAGGAAGGATGTTTTTTAGTGCAAAGTGAATAAGTTAGGAGAAGGTCTTCCAAGGTCTGCTGCAAAATTTTGAGAGTAAGCCCCTTCTTCTCTCTGTCCAACATTCCTCTGCTGCAGCAGCAGGGCTGTTGTACACTCTGGGTCCATCTGGAGTGGTAAAGCAGGCATGTGAGATAACATCTGCTTGAAATGACTGGCCAAGGACCCAGCTCTGGGAATGAAACAACCATCGCCATTGCCTTTCATCCACTTCCCTTGGGCCTGTCAGTGATCTGAGAGGAGTCACAGACGAAGCACAAGCGGGCAGTGGGGCTCTTCCAGGTGTGCCAAACAGTCTTAGGCTGAGGGTATTTTTCAGAAATGAATGGTGCCTGTCTAGGTGCTCGCGTAGGATCAAACACAGCGATGTCTGAGATGAGGTGTGGAGTTCCACTGAAAGGCAAACTGCAAACAGGAAGGTTAAATTTGTCGCTGTGCAAAGATTCTTGCCAATAAACAGCATGACTCTTTTTGGCTGCACCCTGCACGTACAGCATGTGAAAGCACAGGGCAGCCCATGCTTATGGATGTCAGGGAGGTGCTGTTGCATAAAATGAAGGGAAAAAACGTTTTGAGATGACACTAGTGTAGGTAGAGAGTCGTTCTTTAATCAATATCCTGGTGCCACTCTCAGAATGTCCCTCATGTCTGCTCCTGGGCACACCTCCCTAGAACTGAGTTGGGGTTCTCAAGACCCCTTACTTCTTCACCATCATCCTGGTCATGTCACACTCCCTGGCTGGAGCTTCTCCAAGGTCTCTGGGTCTTCTATCTTATTTTGCCTGCAATATGGATTATTATTCTAGTCTTGGTACATGACTGCCAAGCAAGATGTTCTGGTCACTCTCTTACCCTTAACTCAGACATACAGGAATGCAGAACAGAGGTAGAAACTGCTGGCTGCTACTTCAAATATGAGAAGCTATACAGCTGTATAAAATTTACAAATATACAAAAATAGTTACATATACACAAAGTCCTAAGGCATCAGCACAGGCTTTTCTGCCCCCAAGCTATACAACAGCAGCATCTCAGATACAACCCTTCCACCCAGGTGAACCAGCCAAGCAACCTTTCCATGACCCTTGGCCAGCCCCATGCTCCCCTTGGCAAGCAAGGTCAGTGTGTCACTGAAGGACTGCTGATACCAACAACTGCTGTTTCTCCTAAATAGTAGAAGCCAGATGTGAACTATTAGACAGCATTTGGGATTCAGATTCAAAAAGCTTTTGAGCTTCTTTTCATGCTGAAGGCAGAAATTGAAGATATTAATTGCACGGCTTATAGCCTCAGCCTCTTCATCTGAACGAGATGTTTTGTGATTTCCATAAACCCCAGAAGTATGATGCTTTAAGCTGAAATATATTTCCTGACAGATTGACAAATAGGGCAGACTTTTTTTCTTATTATAGCTGTTGGAATTGAAAACACTACCACATAGAGACGCCAAAAAAAGACTCTTTTTATACATAAGGGTATTGTTTCCAGAAATGCTTTGAAAGATTTTCTCCATTAATATTCCTCCTTTTTGTTCTACGCAGGGAAGTTGCTTTTTTAACTGATTATATATTGCAGAAACCCCAATGTAAGTCTTGAAACCACTGGGGATAGTTTGCATAATGGAAAAGGTTCTATTCTACCATTGTTCAATATTGTGATAAATCAGAAGTAATTTTACTACAGTCATGGTGTCTGATGGGTACAAGAGAGATCAGAATTGCAGCCAGGTATCTTTGCAAAGAAGCAATTCTGGGAGATACTGGCATTACTGTATTTTGGTTGTACACAAATGATTAATGGTAGAATCATATGCCATCTGTTCATGCTAATTATATGAAATGTTTGTAATAAAACCTAAAACTCAGCGTGTTTGTTAAACTCCTGAAATTCAGACAAGAACTGTGGAAGATTTATTAAGGCCTATGAATTTTATACCAGAAATTGGGATCCTGCCATGAAAGAATCTGGAACAAGATGATGCACTGTTTGTTGGATCAAAGGAGTTTTAATGTGAGCAGTGTTCTTGGTTTTGTGAGATAATTTTGTTTTGGGGCTTTGAGTATAAATGAAATGAGACGAGATGCAAGAAAACAGTGTGAACTTTCACAGAAAAGAAGCAAAAAAAGGAAAGGGCATCCTGGTAAAATCTCTTGATGACTTCTTGTGAATTACCAGTGGCTTTACTGAAAGCAGTGTATGAATGGGGGTGCCGATGCATAGGCTGTGACAGACTGTGGCAGGACAAAGGATGAAAGCTGTCAGCTGTCCCTTGCCCTTTCCCTGTGACAGCACCTGGCTGTGAATGTCTCTTCCCAGAGGGGCAGCCCTTTCCTCCCATTGTCACAGTGCAGAGACACTGTCAGTCCCTGCCAGCCAGGAGGAGAAGAGATTCCCAGCACAGTCACAGCACCAGGCAGGAAAAGGCTCTCCTCAATAAGAGTGCAAATTTAGCAGGAGGAGGAGGACTGGGTTCAGGTAACATTACATCTGGATTTTGAAATACGCCCTGTCATACTTAAATTAGGTTGGTGTCCCTTCCCGAGGGATTTCAAGGATCTGCATGTGCTTAAGGACACGCTTGGGGTCAGGGTCCTCCTGAGGGAATGAACAAACATCTCAGAGTCTTGCTAGTTTGCCTTTTTGCTGCAATGGCTGCTTTAAATCCCAGCAACAACAACAACAACAACAACAACAACGAGGAATAAATGGAAACACAGAATGCATGGCTGGTGTTCTGCTCAGCTCTATGGGGCTAAGGGAAAACAAGCATTACTGCCATTTATGAGATATAACAGACATATTCAAGTGTTTTGCTTTTTCACATTTCATTCTTTTATTGGAAAGGGGATAGGAGTCCTATAACTTTTGTCAGCTCATGAAGAAAAGTAGTTGGAAGCAGCACTAACTGAATGAATAGGAAGGCCATACACTGAGGATCAGAGGCTGGGTTTCTATTCACAGTTCTGCGTTACTTGCCTTTTAGTCTTTTCCATTTTCACAGTGGAGATGATAATGGTTAGCTGCCAACAGAAAATATTTTGTTATCTACAGCTGAAAAGCACTGTGTAAGTCTAAATATTATTTCAGTATCTCCTTCCCACCCACTCAGTAAGTAAAATATGGGAGAGTTATGGAAAATGATGTGATAATTATTGTACAGAGGCTGAGCTTTGAAGTTGAAAGCCTGTTATAGCTCATTATATATAATACCTCTCAGACACTATGCCAATGAGCTTGGTATACAACCTCAACAGAACAGATATTTAGCAAGCAAAAATGGCCACAGAGAGCGTGGCACAGTTGCAGTGCCCCTGGACGAGCAATGGGCACAAACATCACGAGTTCCTCTGGGTGCAAAGCTCCCCAGCTCCCATTAGAACACAAGAAAGGATCCTCTGCTCTCTGGAGCTCTGGGCCACGAAATGCATTTCACACCTGTGACACTGACACCCAAACTGAGGGGGATAAGGAGGCCGGGTCCTCTCACTGCTGAGTTACCAGGCGGGCAAATAGTTAAACATCACTTTATTGGTTTTGGTGGGGTTTTTTCAGGCTTTAAAACCAACTTCTAATTTTCTATTTTTTTTTTTTTAAGATGCTTTATAATGCAATTAGAGAGCTCCTGGAGGCACTAATTGGATCATAAAGTGCCTTCTTCATGTTCCAGCTGAGGAGAGAGGAAAAAAGGATCACTTCACGTCCTCTTTGCACCTGCTAAGATGTTTGTGAAATACCTTACAATTAAATTATAAGCACCTAGAGGAGACTTTAAATTACATACTATAGAGCTAGAACCTTGAGTCAGACAGCAGAATCCTCAAACTCAAAGCTTACAAAAGCCTCATATCCACCTTCTGGCACTTTTCTACCTCCTGGGGTGGAAAAAGACCTTTGTTTTTCCGGTGCCTTGAGTTCTTAATATTCTCTCTCAAAAGGAAGGCCTAAGCATATCCTGAGCTAACTGCAATTTCTTGCTGAGCGTACAATATGTCTTTTCAATACTCTGGCCCAGGAGGGAACCTGACAGCAGGCTTAACATGGATGGTTCTTATAATCACTAACAGCTCCCGGGTAGTCATCTCTGAAATGAAACTGCCCAGCGGATGCGAGGAGGTGGAGACTGTGGAGCTTTCATCCTCTGCAGAGGCTGGTGTGGGGAAATGAGACAATTACGGTGCTAAATCTGGAAATGACAGGCGAGCAGTGCAGGGTGAGGTAACCCCGAGGCAGCCAGGGGCAGGACAGCCAGGGACAGAGGGGAGCAGAGTGCCGTGTGGTCGCTGTGCCACTCGGGTGTACCCAGCCCACCATGGCACAGCCATCAGCTCCCTGCTCGGGCTGCACGGGCTGCACTCACCTTTGGCACCAGCAGCAGCAGCAGAAGGGACTGACCACTTTGCCTCTGGGCTGTTCACGTTTCTGACTGATGTATTAACCAGCATCGAAGCTACATTTTTATTTTATAGTCTTCTCTGGGAAAGGGTATCCAGAGACATCTGAAATCAGTGTATTACTTTAGAGTTTCACTAGCAGGACTGTAATTCAGAGAGTACAGGATAGATACATACAAATGCATACAAACCCTGGCCAGCCAAGTGTCCTACTATGCCTAACAAAGGCCTGGAGAGCAATATATCACCTACCACTGAGTCTGTCTGGGAGAGGGTCATCACTGCAGCTGCTCCTGCAGAGCAAACTGAGCTGGAACTTTGTGATGCCTTGGACTGTTCGGATATTTCTTCATACATGGGGCTCTTGACTAGCATATAGCTCTAGGTTTAAGTCATAGTAATACTTAGGATGCAGATATATACATGCATTTGTGAATTGGAGCCCTATTGAAATCAATCATCTCTAAGCTCCTAAATCCATCTGTGAACCCAGATCTGAGCCGCCCTCTTTCCCTTCAGGTAATTCCTGGACTTCTCCATGAAGACTGACCACGGATTTTTGTTTCTCATGAGAGCTTTGTTCCATAACCTTCTGTGTGGAATGACAACAGAGAGCCCTCAATGTTCAGAGGCAAGAATGATGATTTGGTGGGCTGCCTGTTTGGACTGGATTTGAACATGTGTAAGGGTGGTAAAAATCTGAAGCTGAAAGCAAACTGTTCTTTTCATCCCACCTCAAAAAATATATTTTGGGGTTTTGGCTTTTTGCAGCTTTTCTTTAAATGCATAAGACTTCATGGTTGGTTTTATTCTTTCAGTTTTCAACATGCGTTTTCCTCTCTTCTTATTAAGTAATATAAATATACTTTGCATAGTTTGATTTTGCATATATAACTTTCTGTGGAATTATGTTCACACATTGTTTAACCTGGATCATCCTATTTCCCATATCCTTTGTATTTTTTAGAGGTGGTTATTTAATTACGGTTTCTTCATGTTGACTGTTCTGCTAGTTATACCAATTTAAAATGTATAATTTATTCTCTTTCTCTCTAGAGTGTTTTAATAAGAAACTGTATGCCTTAATGACAACATATAGTATCACTTGTTCTATTGAAAGGGAACTACGTGCTCTACTCTGCCCATTGTCATATGAGAATCAGTTGCTACCTATTAATTCTTTTTGGTACTTCTGGGAATCCACTTAAATCAATGGACTGACAGTTGTATAAACTTTGAGTCACTTCTCCACTTCTATTGGGCAAAAACCACACCACAAATCCTGATAAAATCAGCCACTGTTTTCATACTGACTGCACAAACAGATACAAAAATACAAGGATGGTGGCCACTTCAAAATGCAGCTAGGTCAGTAAAGTAGGTACCAAATTATTCCTTTCCTGAAGCGATTGCCTAAGGAAAAGCTGAAGACCACAAGCTGGTCTCTTCCAGTCTCCATTATACAAAAACTTTTGGCTGCACCCTAAAATTTTAAAATAAAATATTATTTCTTTCCTATTCTTGCTGAGAGTCTTGCTAAAAGCCCTAAGAAAATGGAAAGCAGTTCAGTTGATGGTATTCTGATACCTCTGTTCATCACAATTTAAATCAGTGTAAGCTCTCTGGGGCAGAAACCATTTTATAGTTCTCTGCTGGCAGTACATTCTAAGCAGTGGGAATTGAAAAATGAGGATCCTAAGAGGCACTACCAAAAACTGTTATCATAAGCATGCCAGTATCACTTAGGAAGAGCCCTTAGTAGCAATCAGAAGGAAAAAGTGTTGTCTTTCAAAATCCTGATCCCTTTTCATACCTTATTTCTGTGCTACTGCTTGCACAATACAGACTTCTGGACTTCACATTCAAAAGATGGTAAGTGACCTGTGAAATCAAATGAAGGAAATAATCGAACAAGATTCATGACAAGATGTATTTAATGGATGCTGTAATGATGAAAATGACAGATATTGGGGAATTATAATCACCAGGGTATTCAAATAACCCTGGAGCATTGTTTGGAATCATTTTTGTTTCAAGTTCTAGTAAAACATTTATGGGAGAAATGTTTTAATGAACTTTTCCTTTGCCCACACGTATTTTCAGCTTGTCAGTCAACATGTCAGGTTTTAAGGGAGAAAATACAGGCTATGTTCTCACTTTGTTTTTGCATCAGCTTTAGTAAACAAAACCAAAAACCAAACCAAACAAACCAAGAAACATATATTAAAAATCACACATGAAACAGCTGACATTTTATACTACTCACATTTGCTTGTAAGAGAAGAAAAGGAATAAAAGGGGACGTGTGAATGTTAATGTGTTTCATTCTTTAAAATACCACGCACGGTGATACAGAAGAGATGCACAAGCAGAAAGCACTCAAGTCTACAATAACCTTTGGTGCCGAGTCAGACACGAAGGCACAGGTTTCAGTCCTGGCATTAGGGACTAAAGGACATACCCAGCCAACAGCACTGCTCACTGGGCAATCCTGTCCCCTCTCATTAACCAGGTCTGTCTGAAGCAGAAAACTTTATTCACAGTCTGCTCTTCCATGTTACAAAGCAGAGTAGGCTGCAGCACCACTGGGGCAGTTCAGCAGAGTGCACTTACCCTGGGCCATGACAGCATCATAACCTTCTGCCCTGCATCCCACCCACCCTGCCCTGCATCCCACCCACGCTGCCCTGCAGAGAATTACTTGAGCCAAACCAAGGAAGATCAGCACAGAACAAACACCACGTTACCCACTGGCTGTTTCAACGATGGCTTACAGGGAAATGATTTCTTTCTCCTTTGCAATTTTTTTTTCATGAAGACCGGAAAACATCCGAAGGGTTTGTCCTTTCCTGGAGTTGGAAGGAGTCTCTCTGGTGGATAAAGGCATCCCTTGTCACTCTATAAATTGCACCTATTGTTTAGCTGAAGTCTATTACTTGGATTTTGGATAACAGAGGGCAGGCAAGCAACTGATGATTAAAGAAGCTAGACATGGTTAGAGAAAAAAATCAATAAATGTATAAACAAAATGAGGTTTTCAGGCTTTAAACAGGTGATTTATTGCACATTTTTTGCCTCCTTTTACATTAAAGTTGTTAATGTAGTCCTACACAACTTGATTACCCTTTGTGCTGTCTACTGGAGTGCGTTGTAGAAAAGCAGAAGAAAAACACCTTGCATGTCATATGAATTGAAATAATATTGCTTAAAATTAGAAGAAAGAAGAAATTTATCCCATAAGATGAACGCAGCATCACAAAACTGAATATCCACAGAATGATTTCCTGCCTGTTGACTGGGGAGATGTTTGAAAGCAAAATGCTGTACTCCCTTGCAATAACTTCAGGGAATGGTATCGGGTTAAACAGGGCCTGTGGGCTGCAACCACCTTTGACTGCATAAAGCTGAAGGGAGAGTATAATCTGCATTTCAGTGGCAGGAGAGCAGATACAAAACCAACACCTGTTGTCTTTAGACTCTAGTGACCATTTACTGTGTGTGAACACATCTGTTAAGAGTCCTTCCCTAACACAGCTATAGAGGTCACCTTTTGAGTGTTTCTAGTTCACACTTCTGTGTAGCATAGAAATACAGATCACGTCAGCTACAGCTTGTTAGAGCTACATGTGCTGTCCCACCTGAAAGAGCAGCAGCAGTGGATGTCTGACTGGATCACCTAATTCCTCTAAATATGTGTCTGCCTTCAACACAAAAATCACTGCTGAGATAAACATTTTTGCTTTGGGCCATTCTTCCTGTAACTCTGTTAGAGAGGGCAAGCAGCCAGTATTATTTCACTAATGTGTATCATCATATTAATGGAAACAGACTTTTTACCATTTTCTGTTGCACGCTGTGGAGTAAAGCTAATTCCGAGGGGATAAGGAAATGCTCAGCTAAGCTCACAAGAGAAGGGGCTTTTCCCTGTGTTTGTTATGCAACCCTAAAAAATGATGGTGGCTGTGAATGCCCTCAGTGCTTTCCATCTTCAGAGTGCAAAGTCCTTTCTGTCTCAGGTTTGATGTGAGTGAAGGTCACAGCTCAAGCTTTATCTTTGTCCTGCGACTGCATTCTCTTTGTCACAGAGCTTTCTGCATGTGATACGGCGGAACAGAATGGTTTTTTATGCTGCCTGGAAAATTCATAATTAGACACATAAGTTTTTGTAGCTAAGATAAGCCATGTTACTACTTGTCCTGCATGCATAGGTTTGGGGGGGTTTTTTGACAGAATTTCTGCTACAGCTAACTGGTTGCAAAAAGTTTTGAATAATGTGAGAAATCTTGCTCATGCACCTGACCCATATTTTGCCTATGATTTTTGTCTCTTGGCCAGGTGGGCTCTTTCTTCATCCCTCATACAATGTTCTTGTTAATTCACTTTGCCTTCTTTCCCTGTGTCTGGGGCCCAGAGCAGGAGTTCCTTTGGCATGTAGCTAGCATGCCAGGGTGATGGTTAGATATGACTGATAATAGTTGTCTTTTGGACATCCCTGAGGCTGGACATGCAGCTGGAAGAAGACAATGTAAGCAGTCCAGTTCTCTGGGATCTTCACATCCCCTGCATCGTCCACCATCTGCTGTGAAATTTTTCAGAGCAGCAAAAAAAAAAAAAAGGACCTTCCCTCCTGCAAGTTCAATCAAAACCTACAAATCTTTTACCCCCAAAAAGCTAAAATATACTACTTCAATGATAGATAATGTTTGTAGTACAGTGAAATAAGAAAATTTGTGTAAATTGCACCCAAATAAATAGGTTCTGTAGAGCTGTAATGGAGGATGGATCTGTCCAACCATTCAAGCATTAGGCATGTATAACAGAAAAGAGTCACACTTGCCTGACCAGTTGTATGTTGCCAAGAATGAAGAAGGCCTCTCTGCTTAGCCATGGCTCATTTGTAACTGCCCCCATTTTAGTAATTCAGGGTTTTAAGACCGCTGCACTGACACATCACTGAAAATCTATGTGACTTTAATGTTTGGGGTTTTTTTTCCCCAGAATTGCTAATATTTTATCCTGCTAATAGGGACACCTAAAAAAAGCAAAAGATAAAAAGTTGATTTCCTGCAGGTTGACTTCACAGATTACCTGTCACTGAAGTATGAACAAGGATGATGCTTCAAGAAAAACATGGTAGTCATGGAAAAGCAGAGAATTACATTGACATCCATCTAAAAGAAAAGTTTTGTTAATGAGCCTTTATGCGAAAGAAAACTTTGCCAATTAAAAATTAATTAATGAATTAATAGGCTATATGAAACCTCCAGAAAACCAAACATAATAATGGGCTTTAAGTTCAGTTTAATTCATTCTATTTTCTCTTCCAATTAGAATCCATTAAGAAAGTAATTGCCAGTATTCATTGGCAGAATTTCTCTGAAAGCTCCCAGAGTTCTTGGCTTAAACAGTGTCACTCTGCTGACCACAGCAGAGCTCCACCAGCCTCAGCCTGCACACCATGGAATGGACAGTCCAACACCAGGCACATAAGACTCCTGTGAATTAATGGTTAGACTCTGTCTTGCTTTAAACAACCCTTATAGAAAAGGATATTTATGTAAGAAGCACTTGTCTAGATCTAATACACACAGTACCTTTGGCATTTTGTTAAATAAAACCCCACAATTTGATTCTCTGAGTAAACTGATAATTGCACTTAAGGTCAGGTATGAATAACACCGGAATTTTTCCATTTACTTATGATAAATCCCTGCTCATTAGAATACTGGATAATTATAAAATAGCTTTAATTACTAAACTATTTGTGCCCCCAACAATGCTAATGCTGTAGCTGCATCTCATGGGAAAAAGAAACATAGAGGTGCCTGCTATCAGTGATAATGCTATGGAGCAACAATATTTAGATAAAATGTTCTGGAGACAAACCGAATCTCGGGTCAGTGGAGGCTTGTTCACAGTCTCTAATTATTTCCAGATTCCTGTGGGTTGAAATACGAATAAAAAAGTGAAAACCTGGGATTTCTACCCCAGCACTAACCCAGGTCTTGACAGCAACACGAATTTATTGTATACCGACAGGGTAAGCAGTGTCTTGAAGGGTATGTATTCAGAAGGCTCTCAGAGTACAGTGATGTGAAGGCACTGGAGAGATAAGGGGGTTATTTTGAAATTTTTGGTGCAAATGATGATGTTTTTCTCTCTGTCCTTACTTGTCAGCAAAATACAGTATTACAGCCCCCAGGTCCAAGACTGCAATACAAAAAGATTCTTCTACTGGAACAGGGAGTATGGACTGGTTCCTACACCAACTCCAGCCATACCAACACTTAGTCTCCATGCAAAGACACAGGGCATCCCCAAAACATACAGGTGATTCTGACCTTTATTTTATAGTCCTTTCAGAAAAAAATAAATATATGTATGACAGAACAAAACAGCCCCAGTATGCGCCTACTGCAGCCTGAGAGGAACTCTAGAAGAAACTCCAAGAGACTTAATGGCACCCCGAAATATTTATGTGTGAATTCCCCTGTTCTCTGGGAGGCCAGCTAATATGAAAAGGCCGTGTGACAGAAAAAAAAATCAGATCAAGACATTAAAATTTGAGGCCAAGTAGTGTTTCAATGGGAAGATCCTTGTCCTAAGATTTCCCTCGCAGTTCTCCAGAGGGGAGCAGTGACTTTGCTGGACCTGTTTGACTGCACAACCCACCACGGAGGAATCCAGCACCTGGCTGAACTGGTTCCCAGCCTTCAAGACTCTCGGAGCTCTATCCAAAAATATGAGCCATCTTAAAACCTGACACCCGAAGGTCAGACCTGGAAAGCCTGTTGACAACAGCTGAGATTATTTTATTGATCATTGCCAAATGCAAGCTGCAATAGATCACCTTTCTCACATGTGTATGTTCTCTCACACACATTCCTGCACAGAATTTGTATTAAACCCTGCCTCCAGATGGTATCTTTCTTGACTGAGATTTCCTATTTCAAGGTCTTCTATTTTTGAATGTACATTGACTTCTCACTTTATTTTCGAACTTGACATCAGACGTTTGAATCATGTGCCATTATACAGCAGGTTAATCCATCTCTTTGACTGGATGCATGGACATTTAATAGATAAAAAGGTGAAGAATAAACTAATAGACAAAAAGAGGAGAAAGAATTTTGGAAGATAATTTTACCTCAAGTAAGACAAAGATGTAAAAGGTATAGCAATAATGCAGAATCTTTTTCTTTCTTTCTTTGTTTTTTGGTTTTTTTAAAGAAAGGCTGATGAGTAAAATAAATCCTATAACAACAGAGAAGTAACAAACATTCAGAATAAGAGTAACTGAGGTAATTTCTAAAGTCACACTGTGACAGATTAAAGCTAAAAAAATTAGTTAGCAAGCTATTCATTCTTGTAGCTCTCTCTCCTCAAAAAGAATCAATTTTTTTTACAGGACTGATCAAAAATATATAATACACCATATTGTAGGATTGGGCAACTGATCTTCCACCTCTGATTGTCCTGGGTTGTTGTCACAAAGAGCTATAGTCATCAGTGAGAAGGCACAAGGAAAAAAAAAGGCAAAAGACTTTCCTGTGAAGTTCCCTAACAATCTAAGATAGCTGTCAGTGATAAAGAGACAGAGAATCTGTTAAACCAGAACAGACTTTCTGTTCTGTTACTAGTTGAAGGTTTGCCTTTGCATTTCCCATATCTATTCATGGAACTAAGAGTGCAATAAAGGCATTAAATCCATCAGGGATAAAGAAAGAGAGAAAGAGGAGAAAAAAGAAAAAAAAAAACCACCACCAAAAACTCCATCTGCAAAAAGATGGGTAGCCAGCAGAGACCTATGAATAATTTAAAAGGCACCTGTCTCTCCTCATATTGGCAACTTTGAACTGCTCTTGCCTTGCAGATATATTTCAATTGCCTGAGCAAAAAGCAGTGTCTCAGAATTCTCAGAAAACTTGAAGGTTCTTAACATTCCTCCAAGACGCTTCAAGGAAAACTTTACTGTTGTACAAAAGCATTTCAACTTACACTGTGCATAGGTTTATTGATGACAGCTAACATGGAAGGAGCACATCACCAGGGGAGTAGAACATTCAATTAGAGAGAGAGTCTTTACTCCAAATTACACTCTCAGTGTAAAGTTAGGTCCAAGCTCAGCCATAGGTAACTGAAATCCAGACGGAATACCTAGAATTAAATCTATGGCCTGTGTTACCACAGAATTATTTAGGTTGGAAAACACCTCTGAGACCATGGAGTCCAACCTTTGACTGAGCACCACCCTGACAACTAGACCATGGCACTGAGTGCCATCTCCAGTCATTTCTTGAACCCCTCTGGGGATGATGACTTGACCACCTCCCTGAGCAGCTCATTCTGGGCTTGACAATCTTTCCATGAAGAAATTCCTCCTGATGTCCAACCTGAACCTTCCCTGGGGCACCTTGGAGCTGTGTCCTCTCGTCTTGTCACGAGTTACCTGAGACAAGAGACCGCCCCTTGCCTGGCTACAGCCTCCTTTCAGATGGTTGAAGGGAGTGATGAGGGGCCCTCTGAGCCATCTCTTGTCCAGGCTAAACAACCTCAGCCACTGGACTTACCCTCTAGACCCTTCCCCAGCTCTGTTGCCCTTCTCTGGACACTCTCCAGCACCTCAATGTCTCTCTTGCAGTGAAGGAGCCAGAGCTGGACACAGGACTTGAGGTGCAGCCTCAGCAGTGCCCAGTACAGGGGACAATCCCTGCCCTGGTCCTGCTGCCCACGCTGTTTCTGACACAGGCCAGGATGCCCCTGGCCCTCCTGGCCCCTGGGCACACACTGCTCATGGTCAGCTGTCCAGCAGCACCCCCAGGTCCTTTTCTGCTGGGCACCTTTCCAGCCACTGTCACCCCCAGCCTGCAGAGCTGCCTGGGGCTGTTGTGACCCAACTGCAGGAGGTTGAGTGAGATGAACATAATGATTTCCACCAGGTTAAAAAAATATGATAACTTCAGAACCTAGCAATAGGATTTTATTATCTTATTGATCTTATTATCAAGAGGAAACACTGTGGTCTTGGATCTAAAGCGTAGACGTTTGGGATCGTGCCTGTTCAGTTGGGCTGAAAAAAATCCCTCCAGCCCAAATCTTAAAAATAACTCCATTATGCACGGCTGTTAATGAGGCAGCTGTGATAAAGTACTGGTGATAGTATTCAGCATCATAGTCTGCCTTTCACAGACTCATTCAGTGTTGATTCTCGCCTTCATGTCTGTTAATGATAATTATTTGGGCTTAGAAATTGTCATTTATCCAGGTGAAAACAAAGAAGGAGGTTCTAGGGGATGTGTGAATAGATGAGCCACAGGAATTTTTCAAAACAATGTTGTAAAAGTGTGGGTTAAATACCCATCCTTCTGTGAAGGAGTCTATTAAGACCTGAGAATAATTAGCAGGAATGGGGAAACACAATTACAAAGAGAATATATATAACTATATATAAATCTATAAGAGTGTGTTTATTATCATAATTGAAATACCTTGTAACACAGAAGGAATTTCAGCGGAATTAAGAGGTCTCATCGTACCACTATGAAAATTAATTCTTTTGGTTTTTCAAGTTGCAACTAAAATCTCTAAATCTCTAAAAAAATGTCATTCTGACCCAAAATGACAATTGATTTACAACTATGGAAATCAGTTATGACCAAGGACCTCCACGTGAGATGCTTTTGCATCTTAGAAACATGATGCAAAAGTAAAGAAAAGGCTCTGAGAGTTAAAAAGGTAATTTATCGCCTACAAAACCTGAAGCATTAGTAGCATGTAAGGTGAGTTTTTCTGGAATTACTTGGGTATTGCCTTGGCCTGCTCGGTTCAAAATAGAGCTGTCAACCCTTTGTAAATAAAAGACATTACAAAAGACAGTTAAAATCTGTGTCACTGACCTCTTTCAGAAAAGAAGGTTGGCCTAAATTATGAGGGCCTGCAAGCTGTTCTTGCTCAATGGAGTGTTTTGCAAGGCTGAAGAAATCATCACTGTCAGCTTTTACACGCAGAGGACAAGACTGTTATTTGCCCAAGTGGTTCCTGCGATGCGATTCTTGCCTCGAATTCCCATTCAGCCTTCCCAAGTTTCACTCTTTCATCACAAGTTTCAGATAAAAGCAGTCCTAAAATATGAATTACTGAATTTCCTAAATTTCCCTGTGATATCAAAACACTACTTTCTAATGGGCTGGGGGTAGGAAGAGGGGTTGGAAGGAATATTCTCCTCTGCTCTCCTGCCTGTGAACCCCTTTCCCTGCAGTGACATAAACCAGAGCAATGCCATGCCCGAGTCCTGGTCCCCAACAAACCCCCTTTCCAGCCTCTCTCCGTGAGATGCAAAGCAACAGAGCGAGCACGAAAATGTAAATTAAAACCAGAGCAGCTATTCCTCAGAGCAGCTCCAGTGGCATCCCAGGATATCATCAGGGCAGTGCCAGCAGCTGATCTCAGCAATAAAGAAGCTGAAGGTGCTGAAGGTACTGAAGAGGAACACGCTGGCAACACAACATTTAAAGGACTCACACTGAAAAAAGATGAAGGGGGGGGGGGGGGATGGACATGCTACAAGAATAAAAAATGTTCGGAAATTTCATTAGAGAAATTTTGCTTATCACAGAAAGACCACACTCTTTTCAGTGTCCCTGTTTGTCTAAGGATGCTTATGAAGAAAATAATTAATCTGGCCATTTTATAATTCTGTTATGCATTTCATAGTTTTTTCTTTCCTTTTTTTTTTTTTTTTTCCATGGGAAGAAGTAAATGGGATCACAAACTGTTGATCTGAACAGAAAGATTTTTGCTATTAGAAGGCAGAGGAATTCAGAACACTGACTGTATTTCTGTGAACAGATTAAATAATTCATATATAAAACCAAAACACATTTTGTTTAAAAAACACCACCAGACATCATAATTGGACTTCCTTGTCTTTACACAGATAAATGAAAATAAAATAAAAAAAAAAGCGCCAATTATCCTTTTAGGCATTATTTTATGCTCCCAAACACAGAATTAGAGAAGTACAATAGAAAAAAAACAATCAGAACAATATTAAATAACTTTCATGGAGGGTTAAATCCTGATAGCTTGTGCATATCTAATAAAACACTTAGCATTTTTCAGTCTTCCTTTCTTGTATCAAGTTTGGAATTGAGAACTGTTGATATTGCAACTTTAGAAAGGTAATTTTCCCTACATTTTCTGGAAGTATCAAGCTCAATCAATAAATTCAGTCTCATGTGCTATTAATTATTTTTAAAAGGCTGACATTACAGTCAAACTAGCAGGGTATTTAGTAGACTCACTGTAAATATTTCATTTTAGGAGATGAAGCTCATTTTATATATTAATCAAAATGTAATTTTCCTTAGTAATTCACAAATATAATGGGTTTCACCTGTGTGCCTTTATGTCAGCAGGTACACAATTTATGAACTTCACAGAATACGGAGACAAAATCAATTTTTAAATATATGATTAGTATTTTACTAAATTAAAAAATGAACACAATTAGTAAAATTTCCTATTTCCTAAAATTCAATTTATTCATCCTGAATAGATCTGTTCCTTGGATGATCAGGTCCAGTAGTCATATAATGAAAGATACGCTATTCAAAAAAGGTAGTACTCTTTTGAAGCAAAGTAAGTCTCTTGTAAAAAAATTAACATCTCAAAATGAAAAAAAATACATGCTGGGAGAACTATTTTTTCTTCAGCTAATGTAGCGATTATTTTAGAAATAGTTTGATATCACCTTATAATTAAACACATATTACTGCTGAAAATGATCACATAAAAAGGAAATTGTTGATTGTATCCTTGTTTCCTAGAACAGGAAGAAATTTCAGGAAAGAAGCACCTTTATTTTTTTAAACAAAATGCCATATATGCGAAATTTGTAAAAATAAAGTAATAGAATAGAAAAGGTATTTTATCCTCCTCTTTCTTGTTCTCCAGTTCTCAGTGTCTCTGATGTTCCCTGGTATGGGCATCCACACCAGTGCATCTTCTTTCCCATTTTCTCCTGCTCACCCCAGAAAAACTTACTGGACTTCAGCTTCCAATTCGACATTCTTGCCCTTGAATCACAGCTACAAATGTGTGTCTATGGCAATTAAAGAATTTCCTTTCTGTTTGCAAAGAAGACATTAATTTTCAAAATAATTTGTGATGTTTTTGAGAAAGTCTTCAATTTCCTGGGGCAAAATGAACAGTATGCTGTACAAATATATGGAATGTAGCAATTATGGTAATGTTTATATAATAAATATTGCCATCAACTCTTAGTAATACTTCACATGACCGTGCAACTCTCCAGATGTGTGCAGAAGAGCAGGACTACTTTTAGTTTTGGTACCACACTGCAAAGCAGTGGGCAGGATCAGTGCAGACTGCTGGCAACACCCAAGGGGAAACTTCCATCCTGAATAAACTCACCTGGCATATTTCCAATATATTCGCTTTTTAGGTTGCCAGAAAGGTCTTTTTGTCTTCTTCTCTCCAACTCTGTGTAACTTCCTTGGCAAAGCTGCCTCCAGCAGATTGCTGTGACACAAGCAGGCAAAGCCTTTTCCCAGCACCAGAGTGTTTCCACACAGATGTCAATGGAATCCTTTGCAGTCTCCGTGCTCTGTGCAAACACAATGTGCATTTTGCACGGGTCACAGTAAGACAATCCCATAGAACCACTTGGGCTCCTCACCCCTCTTGCCTTGCAATGGCTTTTGAAAAGGATGTCTGATGGCCAACCGTGTCTCGGCATCAGCCCATTAGTTTTCTCCTTTTACTGGAAAGCTTGCTGAGAAATGCATGATGGTGCTGGCTCTGGCTCAGTTTTATGTGTTTATTTAATAGAAATAAAATAAAAAACATTAGAAGCTGCTGCACCTAAAGATGACTCTCACAGGGAGTTGTAGCATCATGGCAAGTACAACCTGGGAACTGAGTATTTCGGACATACTGGGCATGAACTACACAAATGTCACAAGATTATGAGTAGTTTTTTAAAGAGGTAAATTTTAATCTCAGTAGATTCTGCAGATTTTTATGCAGAAGTCCTTGGACAGTCCTACCATATAACAAATTTACCGTTCCATGGCATGCAAACCTACAAAAGGCAGCATGGCTTCCAAGGCTTTTCAAATATTCTAAAATCTTTTGCTTATTACTCCATTTCTCAATTGTCTGGCCATATTTTCTTTCAGAGTAACTGCTTGTCATGTTTTGGCCACAGATGAAACCAAACGTTTGTTCCACTTCACAGAAAAACAGATGAAATTAAATAGCCCAGCATGTGCTTTTAGCAATTCCTTTAGCAATTCCTAGCACAGTTCAAGAAGCTAAGATATAAAAGAGATGGTTGCCAGCAATCCCAGAAAACTGAAATATCAGCCAAGAGGTAACATAATCCTCGATCTTCTTATCATCCTTCCTGTGTCTGAACCAGAGAAAATAAGTGAGAGAGGAGTTTGTTATTCCAACTCTAGACGATTAAATGATCCAGAAAGCAATGGCATTGTTTGTGAGGACAGGAATGTGATGAAACAAAGGAACTCTTTAACTCATGTATTTTCAAGTGCAGAATCTGGATCTGGATACTCCTTCAACCCTTGCTGCTAAGTTTTCTGTGCCTCCTGAAGGTTCGATCCTGGAAGGTGCTAAGAAATATTTCTGTGATGGCCTGTTAATGTATCTGAGTGTTTCTGGATTAAATTGCTCACATTTTACAGAATCAGTTCCCTCTTGGGTCTGCCTGTTTTAAATGAATAAGCCTGATTTGAGGAGCAGTTTATGTGCCTAACCCCAATTGATTTTGATGGTTGTTTAATACATGGGATGCACCACTTAGGACTGTGCTCCTTGGAACACAGCAGAGAATTATCCATTAAGAAGTCTACCAGTTCTGTAAACGTGACATTCCCTCCAGCATATTGAAATTCCCATTTCCGGAGAACCCTTGTGTGCTTAAACTGTGCACACTTTGCATAACAAAACCCTACAACACACAACACTAGTCTATTTCAGGACTTGAAAGGCTGGTGCTAAACTTTTGAAACTCACTGTATTTCTCTGCAAAAAATGGATTCTCGAGGTCACATGCCACCTTCTTCTTTTAGTTTTGTCATTAGAGTTATGGAAGAGGGTTGTGTGGTGCATCTTCATGGAAGAAAAAATGCAAAGAGGGAACAGCCCACAAAAAACACCCCAAACCAATGCAAAGGTACAAATGTTAACAAAACATGCCATTTTCTGCAGTGTTTTTAGTTCTACTATTACGGCTTTGCTGAACTAAAACTTTATAGTATGAGAGAAAAATAACACAAGCCATGCTAAGCATATTTTAAGCCATGGGAATCACACACAGCCTAGTCCCATGTACTTCTCAGAAGTTCTCTACTTGACATCTTTAAATACTAATTTCTCTCTCTCATTACCAGAGTGAGAGACTGTGCCAAGGGGTGATATCAGAAAGAGCAACACCAACAACAAATCACTGTGCTTTTCCAGAACTCAGGGTATTATTACTGACAAAGAAGAGTACATTTGCTTTTTAGGAAATCTGACAACTGATGTATGAAAAGTCTGAAATGCTCCACAGAATGCACAACGTGAGTTAATGAATGTTGATGGAAGTGGGCATAATGGTCAGGGCAGCTCTATTTAATTAAAGTACAAGGCTGTTACGGTTCTATTCATTTGCAAAGGGGAGGTGCTTTCATTTTTCCATGAAATTCACGTCAATAACATTCAACAATCTGCTAATTTCTAGCTGCTAAATTCCTTTCTCTAGTGATGCAGTTCTCTTGTAGGCTCTGGACACTCGGGAATACGGGGCAAGCACTCCGCGTGCTAACAGCAGTATTTTAAACGGGTTGAAGTTCTCCTCCTCCCGTTAGATGTAGGCAGTTTTGCAAAGACCTTCCTGGTGAAAGGTTTACCACGATCATTTCTGCTTCTGTGTCTCGGAGGGCATTTGGCTTCTGCATAAGCAAAAATGGAGGGAGCAAGCAGAGCCCCCCAGCCAAAGCCCCACCACTGCGAGGACTTGGGGAGCACAGCTGCCTGTCTGCAGCACTGCCAAGGCCACAGAAGGAACTGGCTGTGAGCGAAGGCACCACAGTGGGAGCTTGAAATAAGCACCAAAGAGAGGGATTTGTGGCAGGAACATGCAAATTCCGGGACTGACGGAGGAGAGATCCGGTCAGCACATCCTGGACAAAAATTCCTACTGTGGCAAACCATGGGAAAGGAAACAACTGCTCATACACGTATCACCCCAAGTTCTGGGAATGGCATCTGTGACCTCGCTTGGGTAGTGGGAACTTGGATGGTACTGAGGTGGTAGCCCCAGAAGAACAACCCTGGGACCCCCAACAGGAAGAAGCCCAGGGTGAAGCAGGACCAGAAGGATGCTGCTGGATCCACGGGTGGTGACTGCCTTCTGCTTGAGCTCTCTCTCTCTTTCTCCACTCTTTTCTAGTTCTTTCTCTCTCTCTACGTCACATTTATTTTTAAATAAAATCCATAGTTTTGACTTTGGCATCTGGTCTTGCACCTTAATTTGGCAGGGTCATCTCTCACTAATCAGATCTTAACAATCACCCAGAAAACAAACAAACAAACAAGCAAACAAACCAAACACAGCAGGAAATGCCCAAAGCTGTGAGGGGAGGGATCAAAATCTGCGCTTCCCAGTTCTTCAGAACAGCGGCCGCCTTTCCAGGTGCTTGTGCCAGAGTCAGAGCATTTCCTGAGAGCTGACACAGAGCAGAGATGATAAGGGATGGGGGAGCAGCTGCTTGCTTTGGACTCTCCTGCTGGCAGTGCTGCTGGATTCTGCTGTGAGTGGCGATGGCTTCTATTCAGCAGCTCACAGCTCTCCGCTCTCGCCCGCCCTCGATACGAGTGTAATGCAGCCACAGCTGAGACACGGCCACTGATGAGAAAGCCAAGGTGCCAAGGCAGAGCAGGAAGGAAGGACAGCCATGTAGCAGAATGACAGGATAAATATCCAAAATCAGGAAAGCTGAGCTTAAATTTCTCATAGCTCTCTGTTACAGGTTCCTGCTCTGTGCTTCCTGCCCTCTGCATGCAACACAGGAGCCTCTGAAGAGGAGGCTCACCCTTCTTGTGAGCATCTGTGGGGCCAAGATCAAGTAGAGTCTGTTTGCTGTCTTATAACATCATATTCATAATACAAACACACAAAAGTTCTCTCACACGTGTACTTTGCTAATGCAAATTTAACACAAGTTTATGGAAGAGATGCTTCCCTGAAATAAGTACAATAATGTATTTTAAATGAAGAGAGGATGGGTGCTTTTGGGTGAGAGTTCCCCCCTCAATCTGAGTTCTCTGAAAAGAGGAACATTTTAGCCAGGGCATGCTGTGAGAGCACAAAATAGCCTTCCAAGGGAAATGGTAGCTCCTTGGGTCCTGGAGATAGACAATTATGAATGACTTGATGAAAAGTTGTAATGGAATTTAGAACCATGTGATTTTTCTTACAGTGTTCGCTGCAAACTACATAATGTGGGACATGGAAAAATTTAGAAGACTATAAATCATGCAGGACTTTAAGGAGCACTTTGTGTTTCCTATTTCTTTCCAAGTATTCCAGCAAAATTACCTTAACTCTTCTGATAGATGTGATAAATTTCTTTAGTTGATGCTGTGCATTTCCAGATGAGATCATAGACCATGAGGTATAGAATGATGTCTGATAGTTATAATTAAATTATTTTCTATTTCTTGTTAATTTATAAGGTATTTTGAGGCCCATCTTTTTTGTCATGGGCTCTTTTCAGAAACATAGCAATAAATGCACTGGTTTTACTGCTCTACTCTTGAAACAGTTAATAACTATCCACAGACAGATCCATCCAAGAAACAGCCTTAATAATGTCATTTAAAACATGGAAAGTGTTGTGCTTGTTTTGCTTCTGCATTTTGGAACCTATTGCTATTCAATTTAGTACTCTAAATGAACTCATATCATATCCCATTATTGAGGAAAATGACCACCTGCCTCCCCCATATGTTGATTTCAGTTCTAAACACTGCCATTTGAAAGTCTTGAAACTCATTAAAGTGACAGGGTTTACAGCACACATTCTGTCACTCAGAACAAAAGATATGGGGAGACATAGTCTGAAATAGAGAAAATATTTGAAAGCAAATTTCATTTCATTTTTTCATTTTCCATTCTTTGACTCACTTATAACTTTACAGATTTAGAAAAAATAAAAATAAAAATTGTTATATATATTTACAGGATTTGTCATTTTGCCTGCTAGTTTAGAAACAATTTTGCTGTTGTTATTATTATTGCTTCCCAATGTTTTATTTGGGTACAGTTTTCAAATCTTTTGAAACAGTAGAACTCAATTCTGCCTGTAAATCGTTGACTTTCTCACAAGTTACCTCCCCAAATAAGACATTGAAAATCTGACTTAACCTTGTCCAGCCTTGTTCATATCTGATGATTTAGCAGCACTACTACAAGTATTTCAAAAATGACCAGTTCAAAGACAGGCAGGGGTCTGTTCTGAAGGTTAGATCAAAACATACTCCTGCAACCTTTATTTGCTATGAATACGTAGTAGAACTGTGCAAAATAAACCATTCCAATCTTGATGGTTGTGCAAACACTATGGGTGGGGCAAATGACCCAGAGGTCTTTGTTATCTCTACATCCTCCAATGCAATGCGTGGCCATGGGGTAGGTAAGCTCTTGCCCCAAACAGGGTAGCTGAAGTGGTTCACAAGTTAGATTAAAGCATTTCAGTCTGAGTCCTGTGTTGAGGAGCTGCCAGAGGCATCTTGTTGCAGGCCTACAAACTGTTCAGGGCTCAGAGTACAGCCTGTAGCATTACAGCTAACACTGTGTGGGCAAATGTGCTTGCAAAGCCACAGCGCTGCCTTCCCAAGGTAAAAGCCATTCATTAATCCCGTGCTTTAAGATCTTGTCCCACTTCTGAAGTTTTATGAAGGGATAGAGATTTGCCAGGTACGCTCACTGAGACAAATATTGACAGGCTGCCAGCACTACAGGAGACACAGCTGGGGATCCTGTACTGCAGCCTTTACTCTTTGGGGATGGGATGCAAAGTTCTGCTTCTGACGTGATGCACACCCTCACTTTGGGTATATGGGGCTGACTGTCCATGAGTCTCTGGCTACCAAGACCTTTAGACTGTTTGGAAACCTCTTTCTGTCTCCACATTCTTCTCTAAGATACAATATTTTTAATTTTCAGGAATGTTCTGTGGACAAGGATGTTTTCATTTATGGAGAAAGATAGAAACACTGCTTTGTTTCACAGTTTCCCAAACATTTAGAAGGGAGGAGTGTTTTGGTTAAGACTCAAAGCAAATCTTTTTCTCTGGGGTCAAAATTTCCAATTCCTACCAACTCCACAGGTCCCCAAATGAAGGTGTGCTCATTTCTTACATCATGACACAGCCTGCTGCTGCTCCAACCACATCCACCTTTTGTTAGGGGTGATGTGACCAGTAAGGACAGCCAGAAACTCTGGGATTTCTGCACCACAAAGTTTTTGAGGACAGGCTGCCCTCACAAACAGAGGGTCACCCCTGTCATGCTTCTTTCTGTTGCAGCTTTACCCCTGTAGGAGAGCAACAGGATGGTTTACTGGGGAAAACAAGGACCATGATGAGGTCATTTCTTTACTGATGGAAAAAGGCAGGCTTTCTGTGCCTGTTTTATACTTGGGCTGCTAAAGTTCTGGAAAAACAAGATTTTTGGCTGCTGCTGTAGGGCATCTGAGCAGAAGTTATCCCTCACAGCAAATCCAGTGGCTCCCAGATCCACTTTTTCCCCTCCCACTGGTAGAAGAAGAGAAGTCAACCTGGCTCTGCAGGGCTTTCCCTGCAGCTCTCCATCCCAGCTGCGTCCTTGCTCTCCCAGTGCCCCCAGCCCGTGGCAGGACCAGCCTGCCCTCACCTCTCCTCTTTTGCCTGCGCTGCAGAAAACCCTTGGAGTGACTTTGCGAAAGGTCTTGGCCCCTCAGCACCTTTCTGTGCCCAGGTTGATGGCCGTGGCAGGATGTGTTGAACTCCAAGGCAGCCTACAGGTGCCAACAGGGGAGCCCCAACACTGCAAGGAAGGTGTCTGCAAAGGGCAGGAAACAGGGACACTGGGGCTGGCGCTGGCACAGACACACTCAGGCAGCACCTGAACATGCTGCTGCCTTAACAGTGTATTAAATGCTCCATGTCAAACCTCCTGCACAACCCAAGAGTATCTGGAACTCACAGAAAGGGTCATCTGAGAACAGTGTCTTTTCACAACAGTAACAGAATTTGAAGAAACAATGGAACAGTGAACTGCTAAACACAGAAAGGTCTCCTAGTCCTGGAATTACCAAACCTGAAAAAATATTAAATAATTTCTAATTAAACCATTTTATGAATTAGAGGGAAGGTCAAAGGAGGGTGCTTAGAGAATACACAATAATTCTTTGAGCAAACTTGCTGAACAATCTCACCTCTAAGCAAGAGCACAGCCCAGATAATTTGCTAATGCAAGTGTGAAATAAAGGAAAATTGCACCAAAATGCATACACAATTAAATGTGCAAATATAAAGAAGAGTCATGGATGAAGGGACATGGAAGATCTGCATGGAAAAAAAAACATGGCCCTGTTAGCAAGGGCCTTTTGTGAACCCATGTCCACCACAAACAAACGTGTGCTCAGCAAATGAATATCACACAGGTGAGATTTTACACATGTGTAACTAGAGGGGAGTTTGAGAAAGGAATTACAAAACCATTTTTGGTCATAAAAGGCCTTTTTTGAGATAGGTATCTATTTTCAATTTCCACACTAGGAAAAAAAGCTAAGGAGGTATCAAAATGTATTTCTAGGACTCTTTTAAGGATAATGTTTTATAATTGGAATTTTTATAGATTTATACTGCTTTGAAGTCATGAATGTATTCGAAAACCAGATACTTCAGAATTGCCAAAAAAACTTCACATTTGTCTTAGAAAATAGGTTTGTGAGAACAGGAGATTACAGCTGTCATCCTTACCCCGTTCAAAAAGATTTCTCAGCATTTTGAAATGTTTTGGAGGTAAGAAATCAGCAAATTGCTGAGTCTGTGTAAGATAGTGATGCAGGGCAAAGCAGGCAACTGGTAATCTGTCGCCAGATGCAAACACAAGAAAGCAAAACACAGAGAGACAGCTGGGCAACAATAAAACCCATGTCTGCTGTAGGGAGCTGGGCCTCCCCACACCAGCTCAGGGGGTGAATAAAACACCCCCCAGTCCCCAGGTGATTCCACAGTGCCAGCAAAACCTCGGTGTGGGCACAGAGGTGCCAACAGGAGATGTTCTTTGCTCCGTGTTGCTCAGGGACCTGGTGTTATCAAACAAGCCAAAGAGCTTGTGCAGCACTTTCCATGTCTACAGCAAGGGCTGATGGCACAGCAGAACCTCTCTAGCGTGGACAAGGTTAAAGGCTTCTTCAGAACGTGCCAGAGAGGGAAATGGGATTGTAATCTCACAAAGCCAAATTGCCATTTTATAATGGTTCAAGCGTAGTACAAACAGGATCAAAATAAATAGCAGTCAGACTAATGAAGATCCAAAGAGAGCTATAAAGTCAGAGATTTCAGTTCATACTAGTTATACATATGGTAGGCAGAGATCCCTGTGGAATCCTGGTGACATTCAATCTGAAGGAAAGAGTCATAAAACAAACACACAATCTAAAGTAGGCAAACTTGTCCAGAGAGATCATGGTAGTGCCTGCAAAGCAAAGCTAGTAAAAGACTACAAAAATGCTCTGCAAAGACCATGATGAATTTCAGAGTATGACACCTGGAAATGTACAAAATAATCCAACCATTAAAATTAAAGTTAAAAAAAAAAAAAGACAGAGCAATACTATACACTGGAGAGAACAAAAATGAGACAAACTTTACATCATTGCATAAACTACAGAGACCATTAGTTGGGAAAGTTGCATGATAGCCCTTCAAACAGTTTAATTGCATAAACCCAAACTGTTTCAACAACTCTCACTGCCAAATATCTGCAGTAGAAAAAGTATTTTCTGAGTTGAGTGAAGCAGCAGCAGTGCAGTGAGCATGCCAAAGGCACGCAGCAAGGACTGCTGCAGCAGGCAGCTGCTGCACTCACTTTGGGTGCCAACAGGTACATTTAGTGGCCCAAAAAGACTTGCCAGCCATGGCAGTGTTCATGTACAAACCTTGACAGGGTAAAAGCCATGGTAGAATTTTTCCGTAAGCAACAAACAAATATGTAAAGTGAAATATAAACCCAGACAGACCTGCCATGAATGTCATATACTTGACATATTCACGCAGTGATTAATTGCTTCACCTAACACTCATCAGCAAAACAGTACTCTTGCATCAAAGACGTTCTGGGTAATGAAACAGATGCACAAACAGTGCAAAAGAACAACTTATCACAGTTGTTCCACCTAGCAAATAGGATGAAGATGTTCATGGACAAGAAACTGTGTAGAAAGCGATCCCTTTAAAAACACATGAAAAGGATTAGCATCCACATGCTGGCTTCTTCTCCAAAGTCACTTTGCAGTGCTCAAGTACAGCAACTGAACAAATAAAGGAAGGATTACGTCTAACTGGAATACAAAGAAATCTTAGACTGAGCCTGTTATGTGCTTGTTTCTAGAGAGCGGCAGAAAGACTCCAAGAGAGAAGCAGAAAGGACAAAAACAGTGAGGGTTTCTCCTGGCCTTTATCCTGTTGGTACAGTCCGAAAGACCATTTTGGAATGAAAGGCATCCAGCTGTTTCCCAGCAAGCCAGAAAGAGGTAAGCATCCAACAGGTTTACTGTAGAAGAGCAGTCAACCAGAACAAAACCTTATTGTAAACAGGGAGTTCTGCCAAGGCTCTATTGAGATATTTTTGGACTGAAGTCCTATAGACAACATACACACCTTGCACTAAACATTGTGGTCAAGGATGTTTGCAAGCCAGGAAATAGTTGTGATGCAAGTGGGAAAAAGCTGGCCAAGTGACAAAGTGAGAGAATGAAAATCCAGGGCTTTCTCCAGAGCTCTGGGGACAAATGGGCCCTTTTGCTGCAAGTTACAAAACCAGCCACATATTCCAGAAAGGAAACAAACTGTGACACTACCACAGAGAATATCACAGATTAAGATTTCATCAGACATGCTATTCCAACAGTAGTTTCAAGCAAAGTCTATCTTTCCCCATCTCTTACATAATTTGGGGGACACCATAAAATAATTTTGAATATTGCACTGCTGTACCATACAGGTTGAATAGCAAAGCTCAGATGTTAGTTAAATAGACAAAAGCCTTTAATAAACTCCTCAAAAGGAAGATGCATGGTTACTTCTCCTGAATGAAGCGACTTTTCCATAGACAACAATATTAATTTTTTTCCATACTGGATGTCAAGACCTGAAGGGACATTTTTGTCATGGCTGTATTGTTACTGCTGTTGTATGGATAGACAGGCTAACAGACAAAAAGTGTGAGAGACACCTTGAGGCCAAAACCTTTCAAAAGTGACAAGACAGAGAGCTTCCAAAACGACCTCAGGAAACACTTGCAAGCACAAATTATTTCTCAGGGTAAACTGTCCATTTCTGAGGACGCTAAATGTGCTGTACAGCTAAACCCTCATTCATAGAAGGGTAATTGATGAGCGCACATTTCAAATAGCTTCTTCCAGAAACAAAACAAAGGGGATGTGGGGGACAAAGAACTACTCTCTCTTCTGCCACCTGATTCACAAGAAATGGAAAGATGCCTCCCCCACAGCACGGCGCCTGACTGAGAGTGGCCAAAATGGACTCAACACATGGTAGCACTCCAAGAGTGAACTGTCAGCCAGGCTCCAGCTGTTGGGCAGCTGTACAGGGGCAATATTGCAGCCTTTGGACATTCAAGGGGGCTCTCTTTCATTGGAGGGAGGCTTTTACCAAGGCAGGTAAGTGACGGGTCAAGGGGCAGTGGTTTTAAAGTGAAAAAGGGCAGATTTAGATTGGACATAAGGAAGAAATATGTTCTGTTTAGGTGATGGGGAGACACTGGAACAGGCTGTCCAGAGAAACTGTGGATGCTGCACTCCTGGGAGGGTCCAAGACCAAGAGGGTCGGTGCTCTGAGCAACAGAATCTTGTGAAAGATGTCCCTGTTCATAGCAGGGCATTGGACCAAATGATCTTTGAAGGTGCCTTCTGACTCTAAGTATTCCATGATTTGATGATGAGGGCCTTGGGAAGGATGTCTGTGCTTTGACCATACAGACCTAACCTTGAATATTTTTAGGAAAACCTCAGAAATAAAAGAGAATATGCAGGAAAGAATAAAGTTTAAATCATGACCTAACTTGACTTCTCCCCTTTTATATTTTTACCCCATGCACATCCTTTTCAAGCTAATTATCCAGTTTCTTAGATAAACTTATTGACTGCTAATTTACTATGTACAATTTTAGGATTGATTATGCAAGTTGCAGTTGCAAGACAGAGCCCCTAGACAATAGTAGATATGTCTATGTTTACTTCCAGAGCTAGAGAGCATATATATTATGGAGTTCATTTTCAAAACCAGAGGCTTCTGACTGAATTTCTGTACTATCTTGCAAATACCACAGAACTTCTGCCCTGCAGGGACATTCAGGAAGTAGTAACACGTAATTCATCACTCCCTACAGAAGCTCATATCCCAGTGCAACATTATAATGAGACTTCTGGTTCTCATTATAAAAAAGTAGATGGAAAGCTTATTTTATTTCTGTAAAATCCAGCCCACTCTTAACCAGTCAAATTAGAGAAAAAAAATATTAATAATAGTGGCATATTCTCCTTGGTGTATTATTATTCAGCTCCAAATGTTCCTTTGTGACCAGAGCCACAGATTCAACAAAGGAGGACTTACAGGGGCAAGACAGCCCTTTCTCAGTTACTTTTTTGCCCAGGACTCCTAAAATGCAAATCTATGCAGGAGTGTTATTCTCATAAGATGAGAGCTGGAAGCACTAAACCACCCTGGGGAGGGAAAACATAATTTTGCATTTTGAACTTGCCTAGTACATAACTTCTGAAGGAATGAATGAAAACACCTTGATTAGCTCAGATGGAAAGCAGGGCTACTTAGAGATGCTGCTGACGAAGAGAAATCCAAGTAGCAGTTGATTTCTTAGCAGAGAAGAAACCAGGGTCAGAGGGACAAGTGCAGGTAATTTGTTTGATGCAGTAGTTTGTTGGATGATCAAGTGCACACCACTTTGGGACCCAAGGCTACCCTGTGAGTGCAGGCAACTCCTTCCTTCTTCAGGAGTATCAGCCTGGATCTGTCGCCTGTCTCTCAGCAGACAGCTCGGTGTGAATCCAAATGCTGGATAAAGCTAGAGAATGTCGAGTAAAAAGCAGACTTTCTGGTGGTTTGCAGAAACTTCCCCAAAACCTGATGTCTGGAAATTGGCAGCCAGTACTCTCCCACACCAAAAAAAAAAAAAAAATATTGTTGCATTGATGAAAAATTTTCTGTTGTAGGAGTGGTGAAACGTAGGGGCAGTTTGCCCAGAGAGGTTGTCAAATGTCCATTCTTGGAAACTCCAAGAGCCCCAGCCCTGAGCCCCCTCACCTCGGGGGGACCTGCTCGGGTTAGGGACTCCCAACCTCCAGAAGCCCACGTCACCCGGGGGTTACTCCATGGCAATGTGATTGTCCTCAGGAGCTTTCCACAGGGTTCGCTGTGATAACTGCACTGAAAACATTCATCTTAGGATATTCAACAGACATGAAGTGATGTAACTTTGCTATATTCCTGTAAAGATTATGTTGTTTGTCTCTGGCTGTCCCCCTTGTACACGGATAACAAAGCTGAGATACACTGAAGTGCAGTGAAGTAGAAATCTGACCCATTTCAGATGGGAAGGTTGGTACCATTCTGCCTGGTTGCTTTACATATCTTAAGGAACAGTAAAAAACCATAATTAGAGATTTGAGCAGCACAGAAAATGTAACTCACGCAGCTGATAACACCTTCACTCTTGCATACACAGATGCAAAAAGAATACAGAGGCACTGTAGTATAAAATTGAAGTGGGAAATCTCCTATTTCAACTGATTAATTTTCATTACTAAGCACTAACCCAGCGTGGTTCAGGCTCTTTTGTGTTAGATGACCCACATCACCAATATATCACTGAAGGCTTTGTATGCAACAACTAGTGATCAATCAGAATGCAAGATTTGAACAGAAAAAAAAATCATCATGCTCACTAAAATTCCCTTTATCATCCTTCTCCAGGCCTTCTGTGTATTTTCTTGACAGCCTCTCCCTACCTTTCTTATCTTCCTTCCCCCTTCTTCTCAGCCAGGCTTAGCCCTACCTCTCCCAGGCTCAGCAATAAGAGGATTTTCTTCTTCATTCATTTAATTCTAGATAAATGTTGAATTGGGAGTTGTACATTACCCCTGATTCAGCTTCTTGCTGAAAAGTCAGTGGAGGCTTAGGCTGAGTTGCATGTGAATGGACTTCAGAGACAGACTCCGTGTAACTAAAAGCTCAGGGGAGAAAAAGGCAGTTACGGGAAAAAAAAAATTAGAATGTTATCATCAAGATGCAACTTCAAGCAGCATCTGAGACATGTTTTTGCTGAGGTCCTTCTCTGGCTTTTGAACAAGACAGCCTGAAGCAAGGTACAGGTAAATCCAGCTTTTCTGAAAGTCTTGAGATAGAAAACACACAGAAGTTGAAAGCTTTGAAGTAAGTCAGGCCCTTGCCAGACACCACCTGAGGTTGAAAAGTAGGTCCAAACCCAAATGCTGCAAAAGGCCAGTGGATCAGAAACCTCCTCCTCCAATTCTAAACTGAGATCAGAACTTCTGCCATCTTCTCTCTTGTGTTCTGTATGATTACAGACATTTACATTTGTCTTCATTCCTAACAAATTAGTTCCAGGTACATGTTAATATACAGACCCCATATCCACCCATAAACTGACTTGTAGAGGCACCCAAAGATGATCTATGCTGCCTATCACAATGTACTGATGCAATTTAGAGCTTGTAGGTAGGATTTTTTTTTCCTTAAGGAATTCCCCTGTTCTTTTCATTGACATCAATAGTAAATCTAAGTAAGGCTAAATTCTTTTTGAAATAAAATTTTACGGGTTTTCCTCCAGCTGCCTGATGTGATCCTATCTGAAATGTGGAACTTTGCAGCTGCAGTGTCATTGCCTGGGGTGCCCACTCTGAGCAGGACCCGGCAAGTTTCAGAATGAAAAAAAAATGCCCCACAATCAGAAAGGAATTTCACAGCTGCTATTAAAACTGACGTGAAGGCTGCTATTGCTGCAACTCAAAGACATACAGTTGACATATAATTTTATGCTTTAAAAAGCAGCATCATTTTAGGGAGCTGACCAAGCAAGCATTGCTTTTAGAAAACTGGCCTAAGTTTAGTACTTATTTTCTTTCAAAACATTATGAAATTATTTCATAATTACAGCATACTTTCAGAAGTAAACAATTTTTAATCATACAGGTCATACTTAATTTCCCTTAAAACAAATGGAATCATGAATGGTGGTTTTTTTTTTTACTTAATTATACAGATCTCTTTATTTTTCTGTTCAATCATTAGAGTGAAGCTCATAAAATAACCTTTTCTTTTTTAGACTTTTGGACATCAAAGCACTTTACGAAGTGTAATTTGTGTTATTAATCCCATTGTAGTCATGAAATAAACTGAGCAGTGAATTTAAGTCTACAGTGGCAAAAAGTTGGTGGTTTTTTATTACAATTTGCCTGTAAACCTGACCCTTTTAGGTTTAAGTGCCAATGTCTGCTTGACGATACAACTCTGGTACTATTCACAATGGGGAAAGAATCTCGTCTTCTCTTCCTTTCATTTAAATGGCCAAAACTATGTACTGGGAGTGCTGAAAGTTGGTCAGGTGCTCAGTTCAGCTTAGAACTAAATTTCAAGTGGAAATTGCTCAGTGTGACTTGTATATGCCTGAAAGTCCATGGCAGGTCTGAATGCTTCTAAAGATTCCAATTTGTAAAAAATACCATATGCCCACTTTCTCTGGTTCTGTGAACTTAAAGAGGGCTAGTGTCCCCAAAAGAGGAGTGTCCTCCTTATTTTATAATGTTATAAAATTTTGCATGCAAATTAAATAAGGTTTTTCATCTCATTAAATCTGACCGACTGATACAAATCCTCGACTTCATATTTAGAATTGGAAATATTAAAGGGTTCATTCCTTTAGGAGTTATACATTGGCTATTCCCTTTCCTGATGAGCACAGTACCTAATCCTAGGGGGTTTTTATTATTTTCTTCTGGATGGTTGTTTCAAAGCACACCCACTGTGCTGTTTCACCCCTCACATCACCGAGCTGCCTTTCTGGGTGTGATGGTCAGCACTGGAGTGACACGTGTGTTATTTTTGCTGCCCTGCTCCTCTCTCAGCTGACCTGCTCCCCCTGCCTCGTGGGCTGATGCTCTCAGGAAAAAGGCAAACCCTGACAAGTGCCCTGGGCAGGCACTCAGGTCTGGAACTGCTCTGCACTGAACCAGGGCTGCTTGGACATTGAATTGCCCCAGTTTGTCCAAACTGGGAACCTGGTTTCTTCTCTGTGGGATGTGATCTACACAGAGGAGTGCAATGTAGAATTAATCCTAAACCTTATAAAAACGTAAAAGGGAAATTGGAATATACTGGTGTAGACAGAGAGTTCCACACACAAGAAACTGTGTGAAAAACATCAGCAAGAAATGATTGCTCAGCAGGAACACGGAGCCTTTTTGCAGCCTGACACAGGAATCTCTGTCCAACTGCTCTATCCACAGGAGCTCAGGCAGCCAACATAATTTAAACTAACACAGACCCTAATGAGGCCCAAAGAAAGAGACCTGTCAAAGCAGAAAAAGAATCCAAATAGGAGGGCAAATCATCTTAGGGAAAAATCATACCCATACAGACAGAGGCAAATGTGCTGCAAGTACACGAGTGGCACAGAGAGACACAAATGTGCAGCTACAGGGCAGAGGGTCTAAAGTCCAACCCCCATCACATAATCCTTTGTGCTTCATCCTGAAAAAATGGACTGCAAGACGTTGGTATTTTGGCAAATTGAAATTACTAGGTGAAAAAAACCCTCAGAACAAGATACTGGTTAATTATTCTTCTATCACTAGTTATCGTGTCTCATGCAGGGAAGTCAGCGTGGCAATAACAAGGTTTCAGAAAGGATCACAAGCGTATGATGAGCTGTAGAAAAGTGATGAAAAAGAAATATATAGTATGAAATAAATAAGTGGGCGGTGGTCAATATTATTTTGAAGTATAAAGATAAAAAAAGAATTAGCAAAACCTGATTTTGTTCCTAGTGTCCTGCAGAAAGGTAATGATAGCTGTAATAAGCACACTTGGGAACAACTTCTGCTAAACATAGAATAAAAGCATCAATATAGCATGAAAAAATGTTAACGTTATTTGTATTCCTTGATTAAATGACTTTTAAGTCAAATTAATATGAAAACCAGAAACTGATTAAGGAGAAAGTCCCCATCCAAGCAGTGGACTGCCACATGTCTAACAAGGGGTGAATGCAGCCCACCCTTTCGGTGCATCTTTGAGAGATTTTCTCCTTTATTCAGATGCATGCTTTCACAAGACTGGTAGAAAATATAATAATTGAGATAAATATTTAAAACCTTTAAAACATGCAAGTATAATCAGGTGTTTGCATAAGCTTAATTTCCTTAGGAAATCAAGGTCAGTGTAACACTAACAAGAGTTTAAAATCTTTTTAAACACATTAGAAGTAATTTAAGTTCCCAATCCCTTATGTTTGCTGTTCATATTTAAGGTTTGTTATTTCCACTAAAAAGAAGGCTTCAAATATCATTCAAGGCATATGAAATCCTACTGTACATGGCTTAACACACCTGTGTAGACGTTGGCAAATTCATTCTACTGCATCTGGTGTAATTCGAATCAGCTGTTACCTACTTTCTTGAATTCAACTGATATTCCAAAACAGAAGAGATAAGGAAGAAATGGATGACTGGAGAGAAATTCTGCAGCTCTGCACACACGACTGCTCACTAAAAATAGAATCTACAGCCTTTATACTTTCTAAAGACCACTGTGGCATAAAAATTTCCTGAGAAGTTTTAAATTATGCAATAAGTACCCTCTAAATATTTAAGGACATTACAAAATAAAAGTATGTATCCACCTGATCCCACAATCTTTATTACAGAGCCAAAATTGCCACTGGGGAATGGCAACTTGTTTGGAATTGAATCAGATGACAAACTAATTTCAAGTTGATGCCAGCTTACTAAACTCTCCAATCATTTTCAATTTACTTAAAATTGGAGGCCTGTTCCCACAACATGTTCTATGAGTATTTGGGACAATGCAGCATCCTCAAAGGAAACCACACAGAAATACCCACAGAAACAGAATGTCGTGCTAGGTAACCATCTTTTGCCAAGCCAGAGTTCAAATAGCATGTTGGGGCTATTTTTTATCTATATTGGGTCACATTGTGGTGCTTTTCAAGTGAAATAGGGAGTCAACACTAGATTACTGCAGTAAATGTTCCTTTTGTTCTATGCTGATAAGATTCTCCTATTTTAGCATGCAGTCAAAAAATTGCATCCTGCATCACAACGTAGCTTTGCTTATCTAGGAATTATGACTACTGAATTCAAGTAATGAGCTTGAGTAACAAATAATTGCTGTTTCGGTATGATGCAAAAAAATAATTTCTTTAGGATTAACTTTAAAATACACGAAACAGCAATTTCGATAAATTGGAACACTCTTAGAGTTCAGAACAGTTCCAAACACTTCACGTTCTGCCTGCCTTCAGAAAAACTGCAGAATTCCAGCTGTTAACTGTGTGAGCACTGCCAGGCAGACAGGCACGCGCCACGCCTGCCCAGGTTAACTTTCAGCACGAAGCATCCTCTCCTTTCCAGCCCCTGCACAGGGATGAGGTGTCTCCAGGAGGTCTGTGCTGGGCACCTAACTGGGGAAAATTACCAGGCCTTGTCAAGGGAGCCTCTTGAAAGGTCCTTTTTCTCAGAGGCTACAGTTTTTTTCAGCAACTCCTTTGTATTCATAAAAGTGAGAGTGATGAAGAAACAATTCGAGCAAGTACGTGGTGGAGCAGGTTGAACTCTGCCCCTTCTGATGTATCTGATGGTCTGCCAGGAGGACTCACAGTGATATGGAAGAGGGTGCAAATGCTCCCACAAAACACCTCCGTGAAGAAACTGAAAGAAATCCTGTGTATTAAGCACATTATGATTATTTCTATGCTAAATTTGTATTAGGATTAAAATACTAATGAAATTGGTTACAAGTAAGATTGATCCTGCACTAACCTTAACTAAAAGAAGTATATAAACATAAAAGCCTGCATACACACTAATCAGTGATGATGTAAACATTCAGAGAGAAAGTAGTATTATATTATCTTGTCTGTGAGCTTGTGGTGTTATTTCTTCATTAATCAAGTGCTTTGCCTTATGAAACTTTTTCTAAGACTGAAATGCATTTAAATAATAACTTACATTAAAGTTTACCAGTTACTTTCCTGTGTGTTTCCCTTGCCAGAACTGAGTATGATCAAACACTTCCTGGGTTCTAAATTCTTCTACAAAAAATATTTTATCCTTGGAAATTATTCATAGTATTCATATTAGTCAGAAAAATGGTAACCAAGCTTTTCAGAAAATCTCAAAAGAACAATTTTTCAAGGTCTTTCATAAGTCTGTTCGCTTGCTCTCTCATCCCTGTGTCTTCCCATTCTGAGTTCCAAGCAGTGAGCAGTCACACGGCACAAGTGCTTTTGTCAGTTTTGCTCTAAATGTCATATTTAAAGAGGGACCTCCCTCTTCTCCCAACTGGAGTTTCTAAATATTTGCCTCAGAACTTCCTTCACTATCTTTAGCACATAACCCATTTCAAGTTCCTTAACTGTAACAACTTTTTTTTCTGTTATGATCATTGCTTCCATATAGGTTTGCTACTTTACAAGAAAATCAATCAAAAAAAAATTCTGTAATTATTATTTTCCTTTTTTTCTGTCCTTTTAGGTGTTTGAAGTACAGTTTTTACATCCCCTTAAAAGCTTTTAACTTCATCTTTTAAAGAGAGTACTGAGTTCACAAAAATTCCAATGTCAGATAAAAATCTTTGTTCTTATAAACAAGGAACAGTATCTGGAATGAAGTTACAAAGACTTTAGTAAGCACTTCATAAAAGAGATTTTCATTACACAAAAGTAAATATTGTAAATTTCTTATCACTTAGTAACACAGTATGTACCTTTACTGAGTATTTGTCATGTGTAGAGGTAGGTAAATAAACCTGATATTAATGGAGCTGCAGATCAAGTGCTAAAAGGTATTTCTTTCTTGTTTACATATCTCTAAAAAGGCGGTAGTGAAACTAAAATGTGGAAAGTAGAAAGCATCAATACAGTTGACTTAAAAAAGGGAGGTGGTTGCATCAATATATAAACCAGATATTTACCATTATAAAGACAGACAGATTAACTGTATGCTTTAGAGACACTTGATAAATGAACATGTCCTCGAAATCTTTGCTTCACAGAACGTGAGGCTGGAAGGGATCTCTGGAGATCCAGCAGTGCCAGTCCCTGCTCAGGTGAGGGTCAGCCAGGGCAGATTGCTGGTTGGCACTGCCTCTGAGGGCAGAGACAGCACCACCCCTGGGCAACATGTTCCTGCACTCAGCCACCCCCAAACCATCACATTTAAACCCAGGTTCTTGTATTTCGGTTTGTGCCCACTCTGTGACTGGGCAAACTGGAGCAGGTGCTGGTTTCCTCCCATGGGGTATTCGTACACATTGGCAAGACACAGTCCCGGCTGCCTCAGTCCCCCTGTGGAAGAGATGCCCTAAATCCTTAATCATCTTTGCAACCCTTCACTAGGCTCACTTCTGTACACTCATATCTTTCTTGCACCAGGAAGGTGTTTTGCATCAGGAGATGCTGGCCCTTATGAATCCAGCCAAAAAAGGCACTGAGACTCTTTAAGGCATCTTTTAAAGTGCTATCACTACAAGGAGAGAACAGTTCAGATAATCCCATATACCTTCAGATGCTGGAACCCCAAATAGTGTAGCATCAAATGGGCCTCTGATTCATGCACAGCACACTGACTCCTGTCCATGGAAGAGGTTCTCCCTTCTTCATCACTCAAGACATTACAGATTTTTTCTTAAAAGAAAATAGCTCCAGTCTTCATTTTCAGTGTCATTCACAAAGGATGTTCACATGACAACTTCCTGTCCTTCTCCTAAATAAAGGCAAGTACACACAGGCAGCAAAATTGCAGGTGCCAGGCAGGAGCTCAGTTCCAATGAGCTGCATGAGTTTGTCCTACAACCAGGGGTTTGTGGGGCTCAACGCTCCCCTGAAGGCAGGACTATTCAACACGGCCACCAACGACCTGGATGGTGGGGAAGAATGCACGGGTGTGATGACCACACTGGCCTTGCAGCCTGGCACGGTCCCGGGCACACTCAGGTGGGCTGTTAGGTGGTTCACGATGCTCACCCAGTCGGGCTCATTGCAGACACACAGAACTGCACCCGGCACTCCATACGTGGCCCTTCGTGTACCAAAGGGATCACCGCCTTCAAACAGCTGGCATTTTTCCTACTGATGCAGCTCAGGGTGTTGTGGGTCTTCTTTGCCACAAGGATGCATTGCTGGCTCGTGTTCAATTTGCTGCACAAGAGCCCACAGGTCCTTTTCTGCCCAGCTGCTTCCCCAGTGGTTAGAACCCAGCACGTCCTGGTGCTTTAGGTTGTTCCTCCTTCCCAGGTGTAGCATTTATTGAACTTAAGGACATTCTTGTCAGCCTGTGGAGATCTTTCTGCAAGGCAGCACAATGGCCTGTCAGCCATTCCTCCCTCCCAGTTGTATCCTCAGCAAACTTCCTCGGTGTGCATGTTGTCCCACCACCCATGTCATCAGTGGCTATGTTAAACACTGCTGGATACTACACGGATCCTCAGCTCTACTGATTCTTTCAGACTGGTATAAAATTATTTCTCAGTCAACCTAACTGTTTTCCCCACCCTGTACTTCAGTTTATCCGTGGGAATGCTGTGGTAGACACTGTCAAAGGTACTACCAAAGTCGAGGTTAAAACAGTCTCCTGCTCACCTCTCCTCCAAAAAGCCAGTCAGCTCACTGTGGAAGGCTATCAGGTTAGTCAGGCAGGATTTGCTCTCTAAAATCATGCTGACTACTCCCAATCACCCTCTTAACCTTCATGTAAGGTTTTAAGTAGAAATTGTACACGGTGATTGAAGAGTCAGACTTATCCAGCCACTATTGACCTTGTGGACAATTAAGGTTTCTCTATCTTTTCTCACTGAATTAGAGCAACATTGGAATGCAGTTTGTGTTACTATTAAAAGAGTAATAGTAATAAAATTTAAATTTGATCAGGTTTGTCTTTTTGACCATCAGCCTGTCTTCAGTCGTTCTCTCTCTTTAAAACAATTCACTCTGGGAAATTTATCTGTGTAACTATTCGAGACACTGCAGGATAAAGTCCAGACTGCAAAGAGGCATGTAGCTCATTTCAATAGCCCTGATCACTCACCTCCTTAGGGACTTTGACAAAGAGGGCAATATACTGCAATAATACTAGATTTGAAATAGCCACTGGGACTTGGATTAGCAGAGGTTAGAGTTACAAGAGGAAAGATTTTTAATAATTTCTCATCGACATCAGTCTGAACTGAGTAGAGCTTTCTTTCAAACGTCGATGGAGTTTGTGATTATGATGCAATAAACAGGACTCATCAAGGCTCTTTGACATGATACAATCATGGCAAAGATAATATATAAAAAAAGGTCTCTACCTCCAGGACACTACAAGGAGGTGTCCCTTTCTCTCACACATGGTTTGGGATGCGATTAATCTTGCTTGCCACCTCTTCTTCTGAGTTTTCTCAGGCTTCAAATGGCTACAGAGTACCTACAGGACCCTCAGAGAGTACAGATTCAACCTTCCCTCCTGTATAGCAAAACACATGAAGTCATAATGGGCTATTGCACTTTTTAAAGTTCTAATTCCACTTCATTCTTTAGCTTTTGCTGTATCTATGCTCTCCAGCAGAAAGAAATATGTGCTGCAACTACTGATCTTATTTTTTAAATTAAACTGCTCAGTCTACATCATCCTTTCCCACCACAACGTTAGAGGTGAAGCTCAGAAAACTGCTCAAACAGCAAAACAACGTGGTGTCCACATGATAAATGCTGCAGGTCTTCTGAAAGCCAGTGTTTTCTATGGCTTCAGAATGAAAACTTGTTATTCCGGGGTCAGTTAAGAATTCTAGGTTAGACTTAAATTTATAATAAACCTTGTTACCAGATTAGTTGAGTCAAAGTATGGATTTTATAATGAAATGTCACAAAATTCTGGAACTGATGATTCATTTTCTAATTTATTCTCTGTTGCTTTTTGCAACAGTTAAATTTTTTTCTGATTAAATTTGCTGTGTGATCTGAAATGGCTAATGCGACATTTCAAAAGTTAGCAATCAATATTACAATCATTAAATTAATTGGGGGTTTAAATAAAAATGACAGAGAGTGGACATGTGAGCTGAGTTATCTCCTTCATTGATTTTTATTTCCTGACACTAATGAAGTAGTCACTGGTGTTTACTAGGTTTATCAGAATTGCCTTCTGAGCAACAGCAAGCAAAAAATTATTTTTATAGCTATTGGTTTCTAGGAATATTGGGTGAAACCCTTGTTGGTGCTAATAGGACAAAGGTAGACTGAAACTTCTTGTTAAGTTTAAAAGTGAAGTTAAATATGAAATTAATTCATATTTCCCTAAGTGCTTTATAGTTTCCATTTAAAGTTTGCAAATACACTGATACAATCACACCACTAATTTAATTTGAAGGAGTCATGTTATAGTTTCTTGCATGGTGAGCTAGAAGTTACACAGCTTCATTCAGCAAAGTCATGTTATAAATTGAAACTCAAAATACCTTTTCCCTTATTTTCGAATACAGTGAGGACACCTATACCTAATGTGGCTTGGGATTAAAAATACGTGCAAGCTACTGAAACAAAAGCTGAAAAGGATTCCTGCTTCCTATTGTCATGATAAGGCAGGAAGTTTTCACTTGTGATACAGCAATATGGTATTTTCACAAATAATTTGGCAGCTTTTGGTGCCTTATTGGTACTGAGTGGAATATCAGTATGAGCCACCACTTTTAGAGATCATGTAGTTCCCTGTTGCTTTCACCTTCGCACTGTGCTGTGTGTAGGATTTTGCAGAAGTACAAGGAGAGACAAGGCAAGGCGTGCAAGGAGCTTCCTCTGCCCCTTCTCACAACTGGGGTCTTGTCACGCTGGTCCCTCCTTTATCACGAGTTGTCAGAGGTATTTCTCCTGTCCTTCAGAGCAATAAGACAGCAGGACAAATATTCCAAGCTCTTTCAGTGAGGTTTTGACCTAGTACAGTGGATCAAGAGGATTCAGAGACAGCGGTCCGGGCAGCGCTGCAGAGTGGGCAGCTCTGCTGAACCCAAGAGCTGGGTGGCACACGATATTTGTGAGGTGACTGCCTGCTTAAGAAGTACAACAGGGAAGCACTTGTAAATTGTGATGGAGCCTTGAATAAGCTGCTTCTTGTTTAAAGTGTTTGGTTACAAACATATTTTGCGGGCAAAGAGCTATGTGAGTGTTTTACTTTGCAATATTCTGGTTCCCTTGTCGGGATAAACTACTCAGCTGAACCAGCTTATGGCCTCATAAAACAGAGCAGCAATACTATTATCGCTTAACTGCACCTGAATTCAGGCAGAACTACTTTGTTCAAAGAGCAGTAAACACTTGGAGTAAGTTGTCAAGTAAGGTCATTGAAGCAAATAACATAAATGAGTGCCAGGGACATAGGACACTTTCATGGAGGAGGTTGAAGGGTACAGTGACAAGAAGGGACACGAGTAGGATGAACTGAGCTCAGGAAGGATGTATTTCAATGCTGTCACTAAAAATTATCCTTTTGCAGAAAGTCAGTAGAGGTTTTGTATGGCACTTATTCCTTATATGCCCTGAGAGCCTAAAGTAGGATCTAAGAGGTATAAAGCAACAAATTTTAGCCTGCATAAAGAGTGCTTTGATCAACCCAATAACCATCAAAAGCAGTGCATTCATCTCTGTGAACCTTTAGAAGGAGTAGCTCTTTGAAAATACTTTCTTCCCACAGTCTGGTTTGTGCTTCCTCTTTCTTTCCCTTGGTTCCTGGCTGAAGTTAGGGGGTCACGGAGCAGAGGGAGCCACAGTTAACACTCAGGGCTATTTTGGTTACACAGGGACTGCATGTGTTTTTCAGGCTTCTATCACGTGCAAGGCACTAAGAAATTGAGCTCACAGTTTTACGTGATTGCTGAACAAGGTGTTACCCACTGGGGCAAAGGCAAGCCCTGGGAAATCCTGAGCCCTGCACTGTCACTCAGCAGAAACCCCACAGCCTCTCAGAGGCAATGGCAAAAATGAGACTGACCAGGCTGCAACACCATTCCACAGAAAAAGCATTAAATTTAATGCTGAGTGCATGCCAAATCTTCTGTTCTGCTCTCACCTGAGCAGACCCCTCACTGCCCCTGTACCTAAACTCTGCCCGAGCCTCCCTCCGCTCCCCACGGCTTCTCTGCTGTCCCTTATCATAGAATCATAGAATTGATTGGGTTGGAAAAGACCTCCGAGATCATCAAGTCCAACCCTTGGTCCAACTCCAGTCAGTTTACCAGATCATGGCACTCAGTGCCACGTCCAATCTCAGTTTAAAAACCTCCAGGGACGGTGAATCCACCCCCTCTCTGGGCAGGCCATTCCAATGCCTGACCACTCTCTCTGTAAAGAATTTTTTTCTAACATCCAACTTAAATTTCCCCTGGCAGAGCTGAAGCCCGTGCCCCCTTGTCCTATTGCTGAGTGCCTGGGAGAAGAGACCAAGCCCCACCTGGCTATAACCTCCCTTCAGGGAGTTACAGAGAGTGAGGAGGTCACCTCTGAGCCTCCTCTTCTCCGGACTAAACACCCCCAGCTCCCTCAGCCTCTCCCCATAGGACTTGTGTTCCAGTCCCTTCACCAGCCTTGGTGCTCCTCTCCGGAGCCGCTCCAGCATCTCAAGATCTTTCCCTTCCATCCTCAGGCACCTGTTCCTTCACTCTGGGCTCTGTGCTGGTTCAAGACCTCTTCCCAGCTCTGTTTCACTGACTGGTGGCCACCTGACCAGCCTTCTCAGAACGTGCAATAATCAAGGAGCAGGATGGTATCGACTTCAGTGCTCTTCTGCACCAGGGGTGGGGGCAGAGCCGGTGGCAAAAAGAGAGACAGAGACAATGCAGCGGTTTTTCTGAGTCTCAGTAGAAAGGCCCTGAAAGGGATGGTGTAATAGAATACCTGGTTCAGTAAGATGGAATAGAAGAGGAATAGAGACAGCAGGTAAATCTTATATTCCTTCAGATGCTGAGAACTCTGCTTTCTAACATCCTGTCAGAGTGATCCCAGATGGATTTTCCCACCACGCAGTGCACACTCAGAGGTTCCCTCTCTGTCCCATGCCCCAGTGCCTTTCATTTGCTGTAAAAATCCAAGCCCAATGCTCCTCCTGGCAGGCTGGAATGCTGTGCCTGCCCTAAGCCCAGTGCACGGGCTGGCAGGGGCCACTCCAGCAGATCCCCTTGCAGCAGCTCCTCGTGCTGCCATCCCAGTGGCCCTTGTCTGAATCCATGGTCTGCTCAGGAGAACGAACCCCTCCGATATAACACCTTCTGGAAAACCAGCTCTCCTTGAACAGAACGGTGTGAATTACTGTACCTGCTGTTTAACTAATGCTCACAACCTGAAATGACCCTTTAAAGAAGACTTATCATTTCCCTCCCGAAAACGCTCTGTTTGTCCAATTTTCCAATCAACGTGCTGAGCTGCTCTTCCCTGGTTTATCATTTCACAGCCCGCTCTAGGCTCTTATCATGGACATAATAGAAGCACTTGGCTCTTTTTCAGTCCCAGAAGCAAATGAAACACGGTTCAGCTTCACACTGAGACAATGACATACAACGCACACCGTCCTCTGGAATAATAGAATAGCAACATGAACTTTGCTTAAATGTGTTTTCATAGATTTTTCTACCTAATAGTAAGTGAGATAAAAATAATTTGAGGCCAAATAATGGCTTTTCCCCCTTTGTAAATATGTAAAGCTGTTTTATTAAATATACCTCTGAAAAATATCAGATGCATCCACTGTCGAGCAGCAGCTGCTTATACAGACAAAAGAGCAAAGCTTGTTTCCACTGATATTGTTAACATTAGAAGGAAATTAATGAGTACAAGACTTAAGTCACATGATTAAGTGTTCTTACTTTATGAGTTTGAAATTACACGGCCCCTAAAAAACCTGATCAGCAAATGCTTTCATTTAAGGTTTTGTAAGAGTCAAACTCACGCTGTACTTAGGAATTCATGCTGGGAAACAATGAATTAGGTTCCAAATGTTTATGTGATGTCTTAAATTCAAATTCCGAAATCCCAAATTGAATCTCTGATCTTAGGGAAGGGAAAAATCTATGCAACTCTAAAGAACCAGACAAAGGGAATAAAATAAAATACCAGTCAAGGAAAAATTATTTAGGTAACAGCAAACTAAATTCAGGGACTTGTGTAAAATGTGAGCTTCTTGCAGGCTACTCCAACTCTGTATGCTGTCATATTGTCCTAACTCTCTATAAACTGAGGCTAAGAGCAGTTCTCTCTGGAGAGACACGCAGTGTTCAAATAGTATGGTAATAGAAGAAGGATAAGCACCTTCTGAAGATGGTTTTTATTTCAGCACCATCATTGTATTTGCCAGAACTAATTACTTGCTTTTTGGAAATTTTCAATTGTCTTAGACAAGCCTAAGTCAATTGTCTAAAAAAATAAGGCTCTGTATATACCTCAAACTGCTCAATATTTGTAGAGCCAACAGAGAGGGACACACCTACACTGCTGTTTTTCAGAAAAATAAGTAAGGTAGGCTGCTTCTTTGGCAATGTTTTGATCATCCAAAAAGTACAGTTTTACTGAATCCTTTTTTAAAGTTTAGACAAAAAAAAAAAAAAAAAAAAAAAGGGAAATCACCTTTTGTGTGGGTTGCCTCACAGATATGTAATAGAACCCAAGAACATTTTAAAAATCACTTAAGAAGCAAACCAAACACTAACCTGAACTAAATCAAAGTTATTTCTTGCTGTAATATAAAATCTTGAAAGCAATTTAAGCCGACAAGAATGTCAAAGGACATAGTGAGAGCTTTCATCCTGCTAAGGATACAACTAGGAAATTAAGGTACTTAATCAGACTTCTAATGTTTGTTTTTCCGATCTGATTTTCCTGCAAAACTCATTTTGCAGGAATCACAATTTTCAACAGTAATCTATCATTATATCCTGTCCTGAAAACTGCTTTTCTGACAAATCAGTGAAGTCATCTGTGGTGCCCTTTATTTAATTGTAATTAATGGCTGTCTGCGATATTAGGAGGCCAAGTCTACTAAAAGTCGTTTTATAAGTGTGTCTTAAGAAGCATGAGGAGGATGGATATTTAAGCAGCATGTCTAGATTTCAACTATTCAGACAGTTACAGGTACAAAGAACAGGTCAAGCCATTCCAGTTCGATTAGTTATTTTGGATGTTTTAAATTCATTGCTCAGGCTGGAGCCAGTTTCCAGCAGGTGTCCTGAAATATGCTCTTTTCAAGCCACTTCTAATTGCATATTCAGAATTCAGCTCTTCCTGATAAGCCTTTACAGGGCCTTTATCTGGCATACAGCTGCATCTCTTCCCTTGGGGCTGTTTTATGCCATAGTGATCGCTCCAGAGGGGATTTTTTTCCACTTTCTTGAAAAAAAATTTAGATCTGGTCACTGCTTATGAGTGCTTTCTGGCACCAGATGTACTGGAATGTCTGGAATAACCCCTGTTCTTACTATAGAAAATGGGATGCTGAATTATACACAGTCTCAGGAATGGTTGTCAAAGTCATAAAACATATGTGAAGAAAAAGCAACAAATATCCTTCAAATCCTACTGAATTCACTTCCTTTTCCTTTTTATATGTCGTTGTTTCTGCCTTGGCCCAAACCTGCTTAATAGTGTAATATAATGGGAGATAAGACACGGAACTTTATCACAACATGAAAATAGCTTTAGAAAATTGTGAGGCCAAATCAGAAGCTCAGAAATAAAATGTTTGAAAATTAGACTTTTTCTAGATGCTACGTCCTTTCTTTCTGCTTGTAGTTTTCCATCCCTTTCCTCTGACCTTCTTACCACCTGTAACTGTTAATTTTATCATGATTATTATTCATTTAATTTATATTATAAATTCCTCCAAGCAATCAAGAGCAGTACTGGTTTTATACTGAGGCAGTATAAGAAGAAGAATATAAAGGAACTTGATCTGTTTATTTTACCTGAAAGAAGATTAAAAGATGACTTCACCATCACCTCACACAAGGAAAGCAGTTTTTACAGTCATTGTTCCTTTACCCTGCCAAAAAAAGGTCATAATAAAATCCTGTGGCTGGGAGTTCACACCGGCTACATTTAGACCAGGGGAATATGGATGTAACTAAGAAGCTTTGAAAAGAGTAGTAAACCACAGAAATATTTTACTTAGAGGAGCAGAGGATTCATGTGAAGGTTTTAAATCCCTTGTCACCTGCATATATTAAAACTGTCTGTCATAACTCATATGGAAGTGATGGACATGATATAGAAATTATTTGATAATACTTTTGTGTTTCTTACTATATAGAAGATTGAACGGAATTCAACTGATCTGTAAAAATAGTCAGAGATTTTTATAATTATATTTATACGAACACACAGAGAAATAATTGTTCAGTGTTATGGCTGGTAAGTTGGATTGTTTTCTTCCAGTAGAAATATTTTTCAAATGCACCCCACAATCTATGTGGTTTCAGTGTGAGACATTTTGACAACCAGTGTTTAAAAGCACATAAGAAGAGAGATGAAGAGAAAAAGACATGTAGAAACATCAGGTTTTCCTCTGTCTTTTCTTGTAGATCTTGGTCACTGCTGTTCATGTTGCTGGTGAATGACCTCCACACTCTGCAGGTTGTTCCAGGGGAGTTCATTGCTGCCAGGGCTCCGGTGCACCTCCTGCCTCCCAACCTCTGTCGCTGCTTTTATGTTCAAGTCCTTTTCCCTGGTCACTGTCACACCACGGCAGGCAGCCCTGAACTTGGTCAGCTATCTTCTAGGGCCAGACCCTGTCCTGCTGACCAGATTTCCTGGCTTGACCTGGGGACTGCTGGTCACTACAGCCCTCTGTGTCCTTCACTGGACCTCTCAGTCCCAGACACAGCACGAGGCAGAGCTTGTCAGGCATGTTTGTGGCCATAGGGCAGGTCCAAGGTGAAAGCAGGAGTCAACCTGCAGGGGAGGGTCAGAGTCAGGTCCAGCAGTCACAGCCTGTGTCCGACACAGCCCAGTGACCAGCAGTGGTGAGGCAGGGCCAGGGCCAGCCTGCAGGTCAGGGTGGGGGTCAGCACGGTGGCCGAGCATGGGACAAGGACTCCTGTGGCCCATCTTAGCCTGGCACTGAAGGCTCACAGTTAATCTGAAATGGGGCTCCTGAGCCCGTCGGTGGCAGGTGCAGGTGGGAGCCCTAAATGAGGTTGGTTTGGGTAATTAAAGCCCATTAGTTCACTCTAGACCCCAGCAACTGTGGTTCATAAATACGCCCTCGGGTTTCTGGTGGAAAGGTTTACATGCTGGTGATGACAAACAGCAAAACTCCTGGAGCCACTCCCAGGAACGGGACAGAGTGATCTTGAGTGTGACTTTACTGACTTACGATAAAACAATTGTCGCTGCAGAATCTAAATTAATGTGCCTGCCTGCTTGCTATCTAGGATGGCAGTCATGGCAAGGGCTGATGTTAGTCAGCCTGCACTAGAGATTCTTATTCAGGAAGACTATCACATTATCTTCAAGCAAACAAGAGCCAAGCCCCTGAACAGAGTGCTCTCTGCTTACTCTCTGAGCAGGATAATTGCTAATATGATAGGCAAATCAGATACTGTAAGTCAAGGCCATGGGATGAAGTCACAGCCTCGCCAAAGATGCATTTCATGTCTGCCCTATCCATCAATGACCAGAGACCCCAATTTCAAAGGTGAAACGTACAATCTGATCAGGGCATCGCTGCTTATAATGCTCAGTTGCTCTGCATCACTGAGCTTTGTGACTGGTGATTTTCTCAATCACCACTTACATAATTGTCTTGCTTTTGCTTTTCAGCACCATCTTTTTCTGGAGCCAAATTTATCATTTGTGATCCTTTAGGAAAAGGCCTTAGTCACTGAACTAGAAACACTACGCACTAAGAAAAGTCTTATTACAGCAAAGCCCTAAATGTTGGTCTTCATGATTAGAAAGATGATTGTTGTCAATATATTCAGGAGCTCAACCTTTGACATCATTAACAGGCAAGATCAAATGTCCAAATTTCTGACCAGATATAGCAGTCCAAATAGAGATTAAAAAATGATAAACTTTATTTCTGCAAAATGAAAAGCTGTAGTTCTTTCAGTTGGTTATTAAAGTCTGAAGCATATTATTTCAAAGATTCTCATTTGTGGGCATCAGTGCTTCCTCTGACAATGAGTGAAGAAGTGTTATCACATCCAAGAAGTCTCGAAGATCTCTGAAATGCTCATTACAATGGTAATAAGTGCACATCAGAATGAAATGGAAGTTAACTGAGATCACCTCTGAAGGGACAAATTCCACTGCTTCATTTTCAAAACTTGTCAGTGGTATGGACATGAATGCTGTCAGAACGGTGAGGTGAATATTTTCTGTGATTTCTTTGCAGAAATATTGATTCATATTGGTATATCAGTCATAGAAGGAGATATAAAAATGGGCTAATTAAGTATCAGTCTCCATGTCTTAACACAATAGATCATTATGTCTAATATTGTTCTACACAGTATGGATGTTCCTGGCCCACTGTAAGCAGAGGACTGCCCAAACCTGGTGCTTCAGAAACAAACTGACTTCGGGAGAATTCACTCTGTCTCACCCACATGCTATCTTGTGGTTTGTTTTGTTTTGTTTTTCTGAGACCACCTATTATGGTTCAAGGGGAAATCATGAGAAATTAATTGTTCTGGGAGCCAGGCTACTTGCCTTCTTTTTCCCCAGAGTTCCCATTACTTGGCAGATCCCAATGAAATCAAATGCTTGTTGCTGCCATCGGGTGGAAGGTGTGTGTCTGCTCATGTTACAGAAATGCACACCTACGTTCCATGACAGTGTTCCTTGCACATCCTGGCATGGAACAGCTACACCTAAGAGTAAATGCAGGTGACTGGTCGGCTCTACCCTTTCTTTTTGACATTTTGTTGTTTAAAATGTGAAAAATGTGTTTAGCTCCACTTAGCCGATTTTATGGCTGAGTGTTTAAATACGGGAAAGCGTTTTTCCTCAGATAAATTCTTGGATTTAGACTTTCCTGTGCTCAAGAAACACTTAGAACTCTTTCAAAGAATAGAGCACAATATGGCTTATGGTATGGACAGATGCCAAGGGATGTATCTGCAAAGTCCAGCTCAGCCTGAGCCAACAGTAACGACGGGAAAATCTCTTGCAGACTCGCATGGATTTCTTACCAAGGCCATAATGTATAGTTAATGTAGTGAAAATCTCTGCGAGACCTGACTGTAAACTTGGAGATAATACCGAGGAGGAAGAGGACAAGTTATTACTGACCTTCCGCTGATTAATAAATCAGTGCCAACTTTAGTCAAGCTGCTGGTTATAGTTACAACAGCAAAGTTTTTGTTGCTTTTCGATCTTTCCGTGGGCTTTAAGCCAAGCATAGCCTGTAAGGAGAGGGTCCTTATCAATGTCTCTGGGGGGCCACACAGGAAAGGACGGCTTGTTTGGAGACCTCCTGCCTGACTAAGGCGGCCAGGATTGCCCAGCACCAATCTGAACTAAGAAGCAGAGTAAGCTGAGGCTCATCCTGACACAGGAGCTGGTGGGGCAGAATCTGGTCACAATAATTTGGAGGTTATTTTCTGCACCAAAGCCTCCTGCCTCTGCCTGCTGGTCCAAGTGACTGCCAGGTCCCTCCCAGTGCAGAGCCTGGTGCCCGTGAGGAGCCCAGCACCTCACAGGAGTGCACAGGACAAAGGGCATCCCGAGCAGGGGCCAACCAGGAAAGGCAGCAAAGCACAGCCACGGTCAGTGCACGGCTGCATTGACTCTGAACTGCCAGGGCACAGGGGTGAGCATTAATGCTTCTAGGTAATAAATGTATTTTTAAAACCTTGGCTATTGTGCTCTGCTCATACTGTTGTTTCACCTGCCTGCACTTCTGCAAACTATCTACAGTGATGAGAACTTATTTGCACTTCTGTGTAAAGTACTAGCTTTGCTGAAATGTGATCTGAATGGTTTTAGTAATATTTTATTAAAAACTTCCAGAGGAACAAACATCCCACAATATGAAAATATATTTCCCTTGCATAAATAAGCTTCACGTTTTATTAAAAATCATGATGCTCCATAGTATATAATGAATTATTAATTTTATATTCATAACCATAGTCACAAGGTATTTCCTGAAACACAATGCAAAATATAAAGAAAATATCATAACAAAGTTTTAATAAATCAAAGGCTTAATATAATAAAATCAGCTCTTCTCTTAGAAAGAGTAGCTTAAGGCAACTTTGGCCATGTGTCACTTATGACTCTTCTTCAGAAAATCTGTGTAGTGCAGGTGAACCCTTGGTGAGATTCTATTCCTTTTTTTTCTGGATAAAACCATCTACTGCACAAAGGACTGTTCAATAGCATGGTGTCTTGTCTTAGAACTATAGTATTTTCCAGTCCTTCAGTTGCACCTTTCTTTAGTATCTTGTCTCAGTTTAAAAAACCTTAACATTAATTTTTTTTCCAGGATTCTGATCAAGGTTTGATAAAGTGCCTTTCTTCAGACTAGGCATCTGTAAACATACTTTAAGCAAACTGAGCAAGATGACCATTTCCTTTTAATTCAGCCACAGGAGACAGAAGGTGATAGTGAAGGAGAGAATGCGGCTCACAGTTTGCGATGTTATCTTACACCCCCAGCCTGTATCTCTCCCTTCTGACTGAACTCAGGTAAAGTCCTGTGTCAAAAGGAAGTCAACTCAGTGGCAAAAGGCTCCTCAGCATCTCCTCCTCTCACTGCTGCCTGTGGGGCAGATGCTGCTGGTCATGACACTGAGAGTGTTCTTGGCTGTGCAGGGGTTGATTGGCAAAGCCTGAGTCCCTTCTCTTGGAGAGAAGTGAATTAGTAGCTGGCAACAACAGACAGGCCAGAAATGACTGATCATATGATAAGCTGAAAGGAATCACTGACTGAGATGAACATTCTCTCCTTGTCCCCACTAATCCCCTAAATCCAGACGCTTTTGATTGTCTTCTACTGCATTTCCCATAGCCCTCGGAGGGGAATACCCTGTCACACAGCGGGATCATCAGTCACACTGATGAGATACGTTCCCACCAAGCAACTTCATTGCAGGGCAGGTTGTCGTCGTGCTGAAGGGCAATCTTTGGAGTGCAGTAGCAGAGCAATGTGTGAATGCTGCTGTTGACCACACAATCATCAAAAGCCTGGTGCAAATATGCTGCCCCTGTACTACAGGTCTTTCCACACAGAACACTGGAGCTGAAGATAGGCAGGAGAACACGTGAAATTTCTCAGTTTGTGAATTTTTTTTCCCAGTAAGCCCCCATGCAATCTGCCTGGCGGGATCCGGATATCAGTTCAGACTGATGGAGTTTGGCAGTAATCACTTTCCTTTTTTCTTCAAGTACAGTAGCCTTGATGTAACCCTAACTGATTAATTGCCATCTTTATTTAGAAGAAAATGTATACATACATATTCACCACTCCTTCCCTTACTGTCTCCTTTCAAACATCCTTTTTATTTCCATCTATTTCAAAGGAGGAAGGGAAAAGCTTTTGTACCCCAGATACTCCTATTTATAGATTCCTAATACCAAAAGATGCTGTAAGTGTCTCTGTGTGATAGTTAGGAAATGAGAAGAGTAGAGGAGCTTATTTTTAGGAAAAAACTCATGTATTGTGTTTTGAGTCCCTGTCTTCCTAATAAAGAGACTAGGAGAGTCAGCACTGATGAGGAAATGGAGCAGTAGCCCAGAAGGGCAAGAAAAACCCAACACAGCCTCAGTAATGTAATTAAAAATGACTGTGGTGTGACTAAACTAGGGTTCTTCAAATTAAAAATGAATTTACTAGAGGGATGATTTTCTTTAGCAGATGGGACAAGTGAGCTGTTAGCACGGGCCTTAAGCATCATTCGTGTTGACAATTTTTTTTCTAATTACTCCCCCTGCAGTTTTTCAGCAGTGAGAAATAGCCAGGAGAGCAGCCCTTGACTGGTTGCACACCACGGCCGCCAGCAGAAACGTGTGACACTTTAAGTAGATCGTCACTTGTCAGTGTGTTTTAAAGTCAGGAGACAAGAGTGTTTGTACTGAGGCATGAACCAAGGGGCTGTCAAGGACTCCATTCTGACTTTCTGCCTTCTGAGACCAGTTCCATTTGTGTCCCAAGCCCAAAGACGATTAAAGCCAGTTTGGACTCTGCCAGGGCTTGACTGGTAGCAGTGCCCAAGGCAGTGTTTGGTGTCTCTGGGCAGACCCAGAAGGGCACATACACCTCCGAGGCTCCTGTGCAGAATGCTTTGGTGGCAGTAAGGCCAGAGGCTCTCCTGGTGGCTTCCTCAGGGCCAGGAATGTGGCTGCTCCACTGCCCACTGCACTGCTGTAACATCAGGGCAGAGCATTCAGCATTTGGTACTCGAAGGGTTGGCTGCCCAAAGTCAGACACCTCCTATTACCATTTGTACCACTGATTGTAACTTTGGCATCGCTGGGCAGCAAGATTTTCCAGCAATCTCTACCTCAGTCCTGTCTCAAAGAAAGACTCTGCCAGATGAGAGGTGCTGGGACCTGAAGTGTTACCTCTGGTTCATTTTAGAGATAACTGGTTTTAATGCCTTTGTCTGCCCCTGTGTGACTCCCATGTTTCAGGGTGCTTCTATCTGCCTTGTTCATATCCTTAATAAACAGTAAACCATCCTTTCACTGTTGGAAGCTCTCCTTTTGTAAACATCACAGGATGGGATGTGAATGACCCCGTCTCCATTGTGTGAACATCCAGAGAAGGTCATAATAGTAACTGGGTCAAGCTGTGTGAATTAGTGCAGTTTGCCAGAGCAGGGCATGCAGCCATTGAAGTCAAGCAATGCTCTGCCAAAAGAGCTGCAATCATAGGTAGCCTATAGCCAGTATAATCCTGTGTTCTTATATTCTACACTCCTATTTCAGTGACCAATGCTATCACTTAACACTTCATAGATCAGCTTCCCTGACATACAGGCAGTTAACTAGAATTCCAAAAAGCAGAAGGATTTAGAGAGTGGAGAAGAAAGTGTTACTAAAACACCAGAGAAAGAGAGACGATGAGAGGATAAGCTGCTGCACTTTACATGAAACCTCCAGTAGGAATGGGGTGAGAACAAGAGGTGTTGGTTACAAGGGTGAAGATGACCAGGCATTTGATGTGCACATGATAAATCCCTACACGCTGCACAGCAATGGGTCATGAATCCAGGTCTGAAAGGGCTGATATGTATAGGAAAATGCTTCCCCAAGAACTACCTGCCTTTCAGAAAACTCCACCAATGCTAAGCAGCTGTTTTGAAAAAAAAAAAAATCTTTAATATTGTTAAATTAGCTTAGTGGGAATGCTCAGCTTCTACTGAATGTTAATTAGTAGGTTTTTCACACGCAGGTAAAACTGCTGCATGAGCCAACTTCATTCTGGCCTTTTCAAACTTGAGACTCTTCTGCTTCCCAATTTGAATGACAATTTCAGTACACAGCAGGAGGCTTGGACTAGATGATCTTTTAAGGTTCCTTTCCACTCAAGCTATTCCGTATTTCTGTGATATCACTCTTTGTTTTCTATATGTGTGCAACATCTTTATTCTATGTTTGAAGAAAAATAAAGGACTTCAGTATAGTTATTGCTATTTTCTTATTTTGTGAAAACCATGATTTTTTTTTTTTAAAGTGAGTTTTAGTTTGTTTGCTGACTTTTTTTTTTTTTTTAAACTAATGCTGTTTTTAAAAAGCTAATCCCTTCAGAAAGCTTTATTAACACCAAAGTCTGGTGTGCTATCCCCAAAACTCCCTATGTTGTTAAAAATGGTATCATTCACTAACCACATATCTTGGTTAACCCCAGCCAACAACTAATTATCACAAAGCTGCTCCCTCACTACCACACTCTGATCCTGGTGGGGAGGAGAATTGGAAAGAAAGGTGGAAGTCGTGGATTGAGAAAATAATAAATAAACCATCAGTGTGTTATCAACATAAACCTCACACTAAATCCACAAAGCACAGCACTGTACCAGCTACTAAGGGAAAAATTAACTCTATCCCAGCCCAAACCAGGGCACTACATAAATTACATTGGCCAATACTATCATCAGATTACCATGACTTCTGGTACTCTGCAATAGGAAGGATGACAATTTGGCCATTGCCAATAAATTCATGGGCACAGAGTTTACAAGAACTCATCTGCTGTTTGGAAGAATTTTCTTTCTGGAAGTTATATGAGTCATGTTAAATAGTACAAATGCAGGCATATTTCAGCCTGAATTTCTAGGCTCTCATACTTGGTTGTGAAGATCAGGCACACTGGCACTCTGGTAATCACTCTATGTTTCACAGTGTAACCAGTATCCATTTAGAATCCCTGGGTTTTTTCCTACCTCCTCTATTTGACTCTACTGTGGAAAAGATGGACCAGGACTTAAAAAACAGATTTATATCATGGGTGCTCTCCCTATGTGATATACTTTAATTTTTCTTCAGGTATAAAGAAGTTTGGAGACTGCAGTGAATCACAGATTCCCCTAGAAAGCCACTGGGTGTGATTTTCTAATGGTTAGTTCTTGAAAAGCTACTTCTTTTTTTTTTTTTTTTGTCCAGCTTGAAGTCCTAAAGTTTGTAACCACTGTTTGCTTTCCCATATTTCGAATGCTGCAATTAAACCAAGAGCAAATGCTGTATCTTGCTGTTTATCCACACAGTGGTGAATCTGTGGGTACCTTGAGCGGACCTGGACATGAGAGCAGGTGCACACTTGGTGTCTGTGACCTGGACTGACAGCAAGGTCACATCAGCAACCCTGAGAGAATCACACCAACTTGTGAGCAAATGTGCAACAAAGCCAGTACTGTGAGCAGGGTGGGAGAATATGCACATTACAAGAATACTCAGAAACGTGGCAGATTCACCATAGAAATGGAGAAAAAAGGAATGTTATGAAAAATGCATTGAATCCAAAGCAGACCTCGGAGAGTGCAGAAGGTGTTTCCATGGAAGCAGTCTCCCACATGACAGCAAGATCAGCAACTGGTGTTACAGAGACAAAAAGGGAGGAGAAGTGTCACCAGGTTAAGCCTAAATGTCACATTGTCTTATAAAAGCATGAATAAAAGTATTTAAAGTTACCACAACTTTTTTCCTTGGAATAGAAAGTTAATTATTTCAGCCTGGGCTATATCTGCATACAGATATATATATATATATATATATGCACAACAAGAGTGTCAAAAAAACCCAGTATTGGATAATTGTGAACGAAACCACACAAGTTCTTTGTCTTTGTCTTATTTAGTAGCTAGTTTGGAAAGTAATTTGTAATCATCCTTGTTTTATTTCCTGCTGAATCACCTAAGATATATAATCTAATAAATGGAATAACAAGTAGTATTTTTTTGTAGAGAGGCAGCTTCCTAGGAGATATAAGATTAAAGTGGGTTTCACTATCAATCTTGAAACACATGGTCCATTAAATATCCCAGCTACTCAGACTTAGCACTAATTCAGGAAGAAAAAGAAAATAAGAAGAAAAGCATTAAACTTTTAAAACAGGAAATTATTCAGACAGCAGACATGGCAAGTGAAAGTGAAAAAAACATGATTAAGATGACTGACAGTGACTACATCTCTGAGACATAAGAATAAAGCAGGAGTGTTATTAATTAATTAATATTAATAGCTTACGATGAGCCATCTGATGCTTACACTTTTAACAGCCCTGACCCAGAACGGGGCGTTAGATGAGACACTTACATGGAGAAGGTTCTGTGGCAACGCAGATTACAGGAAGGTATTTGCTCAACCAGCATTTGAAAAGTTATGGGTTCCACCTACTCCAGGTTATTACAGCCTTCCTGGGTGTTGTTCCGGGGTCTGAATGCAAGGCACAGCTGAATGCCAAACTCCTCTTTTGTAGGGAAAGGGAACTGTATCTCATCCGAGAAGCTTTTTCGTATTCTTTCATAGCTGACTACACTGAAGTGTCAGCAACAAGCAGAATATTGTGCTGAGCAAGAAAGAAAAAGTATAAGGATGATTTACTTTGCCTTATCCTACTGCTTGCAAAACTTTTGTTACAATTAAAAGCTCTCTAAAGACACCATTCCAAGCGTTCACGTGGTGGTCAACTCATCCTGCATTCACCAAAAGGAAGGAATTCATGGCAGCAGGAAGGGACATTGTCACGGGGAGGGGGGAGCAGCTCAGGGGATTGCACCCAAGCAAGGGCTGTGATAAGAGGAGAAGCTCCTTGTTTATTCCTGGCAGTCTCTCGCACCCAAAGAAATAAACCATGTGGAGAGCACACCTCTCTGGAAGAGAATGCCATCCACGCAGGCGAGGTGTGTCTGCCTGTTGTCACAAGCCATCACTCACACAACCAGCAGCAGTCCCAGTGTTTCTGTAGCAGGTGTTGCATGCTTGTATTTTGCATTTTATTTTTTTTTATTTTCTTTTTTAGTTTTTTTAATTTTTTTTTTTAGTTTTGTGTTGGGTTTTTTTGTTTTTTTGGTTTTTTTTACTTTTTTATTAATACTGAAGCACAGAAGACAAGACAATCCCCTGACATAAATGATGTTGGCAGGGGCACAGCCAAGGACTGGGATCAGAAATTGGTGCCGTGCATAACTACAGGTCCCACCCATGCATGCAAAGAAATTTGTCATATTCTGCAATTTCACTGATGCTACCAGCAAATTGACCACAGCAATGAGAGATATCACACTCTACTAGGCTAGATACAATTCAGACAAAGAGCTTTGCAATAAAAAATTACTCCTTTCTTCCCACCTTTTTGTTTATGGAACGAAAATTTCAAATTACTGCAGTGAAAATTGACAGCATTGGTCTTGGTCAGTAGAATCTACATGTTGACACCTGACAGATCAGTAGCAAAGAATTTTCAATGCAATATTTTTCTCATTTCTGTATAGATAATTTTGCGGATTTTTCTTTTTTGGTGTTTTTTTTAATTGAATGCAAAGATGAGACTTTCACAGTTTAAGGTGATCAGACAGAAGTGTGACACCTGTCATTTTTTGGTTTGCTTGAAGAATCCTAAAGGATTGGTTTAGTATCTTTATTTTATATCAGAATTCATATAGCTTTCTGCCTCTTACATAAATTCATCTAGGAAATAAAGCAACTTTGACATGATCTAATGGAAACCTTCAAAATTTGTAGCAGAACAGAAAGATGATCAAAAGAAATTTCTCCTGTGGTGGAAGCTTCAAAAATGAAGGGAATAATTTACAGTTAAGATATGACAAGTGATGGAAATAAGAAATGACAATTCAATTCATGGTAGCACCAGATTTGTTTAGAATGACAGATAAAAAAAGTGATGCAGTTTATTTATTGTGATATATGAGCTATGAAGAAGCTCTGAGATTTATAAATCTTTGCATAACTATCCTTTTTGTGTATTTCTATTTTACTAACACTATTTACCAACCTCTATTTCTGTTCATAGCATGATCAACATATTGTTTTGGATTTATCATCTACCCTTTAATTTGGAAGGTGAGTTCTTAAGGTACCTTTTCCTTTCTAAGCAGCCAGTGTAACATCTGCGGTTACATACAGGGTTTTTAAGTGCCGTTTCTAAGTGTTTATGTCTCAAAACCGAGTACTGTTTATAGAAAGCACAGTACAACATAATTCACCTCTCCCTTGGCTCTGACAGAACCTGGGACTGTTGGCTGTTGAGAGCTAATCTAAAGCCCATCTATTTTCTTGGGCCCTTTCCTGAGTGAAGTGGCTCAAAGGCCAGGTCAGGGGAACCTCCCTGAGAAGCACTAAGCCATTTTTTAGCTAACATTTGTAATATGTTGTGTTTTGTGTTGGTTTCTTTGTATGTTGTGTGTAAGTGCTTGACAGGCATGCATTAAATTTAAAGCTTAGTAAAGAGTACATAAAATTTCTGAGAAATGGAAAAACTGTTCTAATCCAAGCAGATAAACAACATTCTCCATTTTCACATGCTGTTATTGCAGTGCTGTAACTCTGTTGCTTCCAGCTCATGGTTTTGTTTAAATAACAAACAGTTTATGATAACAAGAATAATCCAACACCATCAGAGACTTAGTCACAGGACTTAGTTCTACCATTTCTTCTAATTTTATAACATTATTATAAGATTTCAGTTTGCTTTCCTCCCCATTTTATTGTAAGGAGCAACCTTGCAAATATTAATGGTGACAAAGGTGCCATCTAAGGCAGATCAACCACCGAATGAGAGTCCTTCGTTTATATGAAATACCCAATTATTACCCTATTAGTGAAGGTTTGGTCATATCAGTAGCCACAGGAATAGTGAAATAACATCAGTGGCTCAGTTCTTCTAAAAGCAGAAGTTAAAAACAGGGCAGAATTTAGCATTCAAGGCTAAAACCAGACCAAATTCTTTCAATATCCATTTGATATTATGCACTGTTTATGTTTTCACAGTGTTAAGAGATACGTTGTACTGATTCTAGTGAAGGACATCATATGTTTTCTGAATGGTTAATCACTAAAATCTCCAACTCTGAAAAGGTTTTGAACCAAAATGACCGTGTACAAAGTTGACCATGTTTGCCTGGTCAGAGATGAGAGCTCTGCAGGAAACCCTGTGTGCGTGCTGCTCTGCAGGAGCACTGCCATCAGTACTACAGGCTATGGGAATGAATGGTCATTCTGTGCTTCTTTTTTTGCCTTGCTGGACTACATTTTAAATGGATCTCTGCAGATATTTACCACTCATTATGATCTGAAACACTTAACCCTGACTTTGGAGGATAATTCAGACAGTCGTTTGGCAAAACGTTCATGTTAGAAACCCACACTTGTTTGTCAGCTGCCAAAAGGAAGAGAGGACATTTCCGTATCTTGTCGGGAATTTTTTCCTGTGAAGATAATAAAAAGAACTACATAATGATCAAACAAGCCTGGAGTCTGCAGCAATAACAGAATGAGTTTTAGTCATTCAACCTCGCCTCTTTTGCCAGCTTTGATTCACAAAAAGTCTTTGATTCACCTTTCATACCCTAAAGACATACAGAAGTCCAGGGGTTAAACGTCAGACTATTTAGTCTTTGTCAGTGTTTTTGAGAATGATGACTAATGTATTAATCTATATTTTATTAGAATTAAAGATGATAATAGAAATTTTAACACAGGCTGAACATATGAACATGTCCTTTATATTAAAGCTTTTCAAACAAAACAACTTCAATTCTGATTGACAGAAAACGAATCAATAATTTCCAAGTTTACTGATTTTTTTTTTCAGTGCTAATCCTTCATCATCAAGTCCTGGCACTTTTCAAATATACTATTATTGTAATAAATTATTTGGTACAATTCATTAATTATCATTGAGCCACACTTAGCTACTTAATTGGCAGTATTAACAGTGCTTTTTTATCAGGTTAATTTTCATATTTTTTAAAGACCAAGTACTTCTTGTAACAAGCAATTTCCCAGAGAGTATTTTGCAAATGACCTGCATCTTCTTCTTGTCATCATTTTGCTTTCCTTACTGTCTTTCTCTGATTTTCAGTTTTACTGAGCAAGAGGTTTTGAAACATAAATTTTAAGGTCATATAACCAAACACATCAATGTAAATTGGATACTCTAGATATATAAACTACAAAGAGAAATACTCGACCTTAGGTCAGATTTCCTAATAAACTAAGAGAAATAACAGATTGTAGCATGTCTCTACCTACAGGTCAAATGGAATAGGGACCCATACCTCTCAGAACAAGGCAGACTATACAATAAACCACGGGGAAAGCATCCCCCTCCTCCTCCCCTGGTTAACCCTCACAGGGACACTGAAAAGGAAAGAACCGAATTTCTTTGCAAAGGGAGATTCAGCGTGATGAGAACGCCCTCGACCCCAAAAGTGATGCTCTGTCTTTGGTTGGGTAAAATTCCTTTCCTCCTCCTTTCTGAGAAATCTCTTTTCATGAGAGGTCCTGTTCATTGCCTCAGTGATTAGGAATGTTTCTGTAACGTTTGGCCAGCTACAATATTTTTTAAATTTTAAATAATAAATAATAAAAATTAAAATTATATAAGGAAGTACACTGCTTCAAAATGAAATTATTTTTTGTTCTCCTCCTTTGGTCACTGCCCCACTTCTTGTGAAGAAAGATTCTACATGGCAGAAGGCACAATGCAACCCCAAAAGTTAACTTAGAATCCCATGTATTCTGGGACTCCAGTCAAAGTCTAATCCAGTTAAAAATGAAGACACTGGGAGTTTTGCCTCTGACTTGAACAGAAACAGGACTAAGGTCTCTGCATTTATTTTCCATACAGAAACTGTACTTACAGTTCAAAGTCATTGTCCTCTGCTCTTGGGCACAGCAAGTCAACATTGGGAAGGAGATGAGGGGCAACCAGAGGCAAACGTCAGCAGCCAGAAAGATTTAAAATGGCATAATATTAATAGAAAGGAAAATTGGGTGTGATGAAAGAAAAAAGTAAAAACACAGAATAAATCCGCACACCTCTCCAAGTACAGCTGGATGTCAGCATGCTGAAAACAGTTAGGAGTTAGGCCACATTTGTTGAGTGAATAGAGGTGCCTCCTCCACTCGCTCAGCTCTAACAAACAATAACTGAGCAAGTCCCACCGAAGAGCTCTGAAAAGGCAGTGGTGAGTGCAGTGTATTTCCTGCCCCAGAGCCCACGGCAGTGCGTTGCAGAGGATCTCTGCATCACTGCAGTGTTTGGAGAATAAAGAAATGCTTCCTTCTACGGGGTGTACCTACCTATGCATAAACCATCCCCTGGCCTGAGGCACATCTGCTGATCTACTGCTCCCCCATGGCTGGTGCCTCCGCGTGTTTCTCTGCACACGGGGCTGAATTTGTCTCCTAATCACATATTGCAGCCCTGGAAGTTGCAGCTCCATTTTTCTTGCTTACTTACTGTAGATTGCAATTGCTGATCTGTAAGAATTACTCCCATATTGAAATTAAATCACTGGAACTGATCTCTTACTTTTGAAAGGGAAAAACATAATGCAAAGATCCCCATACCTGAGGCTAAAGTATTTCACTGGAATACTTCTGCTCTTGGATTTCAAGCACAATAGATCAAATTTATGTCTCTCATAAGTCAATTCTGAGAGGGAGAATAGTAATAGCAGGATAAATTTAGCATTGATGCCCTATTGGCACTTGCATCTCTGATGGTGAGACCTGCACACGTTTTCCTCTGTTCTTCCACAAAATGAATACCAGAATTATTACAAAGTTTGTCCAAGGAGCTTTTGAAGATATTGAAAACACTGAAGTGACTTAGGAGACTATATTTCATTTTCAAAGGTGCCTTTAACTCTGGTCTTCCTCTATTTACCAATTTTCCAGAGCCTGTGTGTAGTGTTTGAGAAAGCTTTGCCAGTGCAAAATTTGAGTTCAGGAATTCTTAAGTGCAGAGGCTTTTATTTTTTGAAAGTGTACTTACTGTACTTTAAATTTCCACCTATGCATGATTTTACATTTATCATCACTCCACTGGTATTTTGTTGACAATATGGCATCGCTGCATATGAATAGAAATAGTTTTCTAGAACTTGAATAGTCATACTCTTCAATATACACAGTTCTGCATAACTGCTGGTCACTGACCATAAATATATCCTATATACTAATTTTATATCAAAACTCCCACATAAAAATAATAGCACCAAATTGCAGAGTTAGGCACTGAAATGTTTGCAAATGCTGGATTTAATGGTACCAGTGAAATATAATTCACATGCTAGTGAAAATTCATTACAGTACAGCATTTAATTATATGATCTCATTCTATTTTTACACAGGACCTTGTCTTCATTTTAAATACAGAGTGTGAGCCACTTAATTGGCAGCAATTCAATAGTTTGGTTTATTCCATTTGCTCTATGATTCCATAGTTTATTTGCTTTATACTATTAAAACTGTGCTTGGACAACAGAATACTTAATTTCTTCTTAGACTTTTTCATAGCGCTCATCACTGCAATATATTAATGCTTCACTAACGCTCATAAATTAATTTGTACAGCATATCTCTGTGATAAAGCGAAAAATGGGGGCATGGAGAAACCGAGGTTAAAAAAATATCTTTTAATGTGCTATCACATCTTTTATAATTGCAAAGCAATATAAAACAACTCTCTTCTTTCTCTAACTTAATGTTACTGTTCCAAATATAATTCTACTTAATACTGTGTGTGCACTGTCCTGCAAATCAGATGCAGGAATCTTGAGCCAAATTCAAGAAAAATAAAGAATGTGTGTTCAGTGGCTATCTGAGAAAAGTTACCAGCAACTTACTACCTGCTAATCACATTGGATTTCTCTGCTGGAGGCAGGAATAGGATCCTGTTTATTAAATATGATACTGATGCAAAGATCTGTTCTCTTAATCACGCTCCTTTATTCTGTATATTCCTAATTCTTCAAATGAGCATAAGTCTTACAAGAAATTGGTGGGGTTTACCCAATTCTGATCAATTATACTCAATGAATAATGCCATACTTGCAGAATGTAGCATAACATAGACATTGTAAGCCATTAATTAAGGTTGCAGGTGACAGACTGCAGCTTCCTCCAGGGGAGCAAGGGCAGGCGAGGTGCTGATCTCCTCTCTCTGGTGACTGGAGATAGGACACAAGGGGGCAGAACAGAATTGCATCAGGGGATGTTCAGACTGGACTTTAGGAGGAGGTTCTTCACTGAGGCAGTTGTTGGTCACTGCAAAAGGCTCCCCAGGGAAGTTGTCCTGGCACCAAGCCTGACGGAGGTCCAGGACCATCTGGATGACACCCTTTGTCATATGGGTTGGTGTTAGATATTCCTGTGAGGAACAGGGAGTTGGGCTGAGTGATCCTTTCGGGTCCCTTCCAACTCAAGATTTCTTCTCGCCGACATCCAGGTCTCACTTGCTGTTCAGGTCTGTTTGTACATCCAAAGAGTTTGAGCATACACCAAGTCTGAGCATAGAGCAATTCTGAGCTTCAGAGCTTGCTTTAGAGCAGTATTTGAAAGACTATTAAGCTGTCACAAGCTTAGGACTTCAACTTAGGTCCTCTATGACCTGAACTATGATTGGAAGCCCAATACACTGCCCTAAGGTAAAATCAGATTGGTATTCTGTCATTTCCAGTTCACCAGTGTTAAACAAACTGACCTACTCTTTGCTCAACAGATCTCACTTTTTCCATCAGTGTGTCTGGCCCTTCCCCTCCATCATTTCTGAGTCTCATTCTTCTGTCCAGCCTTCCCTTCAGCTTCTTGTCTGGTCACAAACTCCCCTAAGCCTCTTGGCCTTTTGCTGCTGTCTCTCATTTTTCCAGTCCAGACATCCACACTCTCTGATTGTCCATATCTGGCGCTTCTTCTCAATTCCTAGTGTCACTCTCCTTCTTACTCCCATCATCTGCATTCAGTTTAGGTGATTCCCCTTTTCAGTTGTTGTCTGCAATGGTGTAGTGCACTAGGAAAGATGAATTTGGTGCTCTCAGTTGTGACACCTGCATTAACATCCCAACCAAGGCACGACCAACAATTCCTGAAACCACAGAGAAAATTCTTGCCATTCCAGTCTGCAGAGTGTTTGATATTGGGAAATTTTTGGAGAATGTCACTATGGGCACCTGGCTGGTTTATGCACAGAAAGTGCAAGCCTCTTTTTCAAATGTTTATACCTTGAATAAGTACTGACTTATCAACTTTCATTTCCTTTCTCTGAGACATGGGAAAATAGACCTTAACAAAGAAAAGATCACCAGAATTTTGCCATGTGGGTGAAGGAGGTTATGTTTCCAAGGGTGATATGGAAAGCTGTGTGCAGAGTGACGACAGCGCTGTTCCTCAGTGAGATCCTGATCAGCCTGTGCCCACACACCATCTATCCTTTCACGGTCTCACGAAGAAACTTGGAGCTCAAAGTTGGTTTTGGGAAAACAAAAGACCGCAAATGCTTGAATAAAATGTTAGAACATGTACAGGAGCCCTTGAAGTAAAGAAGAAAGCAGTGGCTCTGTGAGGCTGCCTCAGCATTAGCACAAGGCAGAGGATACAGTGACTCATCTCAGTCCTGTTCAGAGATAACTCCATCGACAGTGACTTACTGCAAGTCCTCACCTAATTAACAACAATAAACAACCTTGCTCTTAATGTTTCTGTGGCACTTAAACACACAGGGCAGAGAACCAGTCTCCTGGAGTTAATGAGGCTCATTTGCATTCCTGCCAAGGCTCACCTGCTATACAAATAAACCTGCCTGCAGATTCCCACAGTAGTGAGCAGTGTCCGAGGGGAGGAGTACGTTCATCTCACCTTTGAAGAGCCCAGGCTGATTGCTGTATTGCTTTATAGCTATACTGTACTTTCCTACAGCCACAGGAAAATGGTGATTCCTTAATTATTAAGAAAGACAGCAATATATTCCCACCTGAAAATAAAAGATTTTGCCCACAACTGCTAAAGGACTGGGCTTTGTAATCCTGTGGTTCATCCAATTAGCATTTGTGGAAGAGGTTTTGGGTTTTCTATGTTGCATGGAACAGGAAAAGAGTTCTTCCACACTTAATTTCATTTTATTATTCAACTGGATTTAAATCATTTGGAACTCATTAATTTTATGCCAATAGACTCTCACAAAGTTATATGGAGCAATTTATAATGTATTTTATTTAATGAAAGGAAGACACAGACCTAGCTTTGCCTTTTTAAGTGACAGTGTCTGAAACCAGCAACATGAACTCCATTATTTTCATGGCTTGATCTTCATCTTCACATCCATAACACTTATTGTGGGACTGGACAGCTCAGTAGAAGTTCACTTGGGAAGGAGTCAGAAGAATGAATAAGGAGAACAAACTCTTTTAAATTTTCAGTTTTGAGCATAAAGACTTGGAAAGAAACTTTATGAAGTGAGAAGATAACTGTCAGAAAAGCATCTCTCTTACAGTTCATGGATATCAAGAAAGCAGAACCTGTTTGTTAACAGCTTATTATGGAAAGAGAAGCAATATAAACTATTAATTCCTGCTAACCATCTGCCTAATAATATTTCTCCCCATTGTGAACTATGGTTTCATAAAAAGCATCTTCTCTGTGCAAGGGTCTGGATTGCAATGTATGGAGGATGTAGAGGGATCTGTCAGTGAGAAGTCATGTTCAAACTCTGCAGGTTGGGCTGTATTGCAACCTCTGGAACTTAAACAGAATTGCGTGTACGTGAAGGCCTTTGTATATTAACAAAGCAGAAAAAAAGAGAAAAAAAAGAAAAGAAGTATCTTAACCAACAACTTTATTGTAATAGTCAGTCTAATAGAGTCTTGAGAGAAAAAGATGGAATTCACTGTTTTATTTTCTCTGCAATAGGAAATGTGACAGCTTCTCAAAGAAGTTGTTGTGCCAATTGCAGTGACTCATTAAGGGTTTATTTAAGAAAAAAAATACTGGCACAATCTGGAAACATAACACCATGTTATCAAGAACTTTAAAAAAAATAAAATTTTAAAAAAAAAATGAGGAGGGACAACGTGCACTCCAGAAGCCCAGCTGAGCGTGCTCCAGCACAGATCCTGAGCTGCATCTTGAATAAGGACAATTATCACCACGAAACATAAGGACATGCAGCAGGAGGTAGGGAGACAATGCTATTAAAAATATGTATTATTCATTTTTTTTTGTGTCTAAAAATTTCACTCCTTTTGACACACGTGTGGCTAGTTTGTTATCCGATCTGTTAAATTATTAAATGACTAATTACTGAGATTATACAAAAACCTTCTCTTTTTCTCTCTTTTTTTTTTTTTTTTCTGATTGTTTATGTTTGGTGCAACCAAGAACTGTGATAATCCTCTACCTTTTGTGTTTTCTACTTTAGGTATCACGTAAGAAACGCATTCCTTCAGAGGACCAAGGAAGCTGGGAGATTATTTACTCTCTGCAGAGGTTTTGCTGTTCCCAAGTAGTGCTGCCAGTGGCATTCAAAGGACGGGCTGTGCCAAGGCAGGCACAAATCCAAGCACATTCACTGGCGGCGACTCCAGACCTCAGGACTCATTTCCCAGCTCAGTGCATGAGGAATCACCTCTGTTCACACGACAGGGAGGTGTTTCCTCTGTGGCAGGACCATCAGTTAGCCCATGCTGTGTGCTTTTCAATGGCTGCCCCTTAATCAAAGGAGTTGGTGCGGCTGAAATTTGCAGCTGATTCAGATTTCTGAACATCCGTTCCCACTTTATAGGGAGAGAGCTATAGATTTAAACATCCAAGGTAATACTTTCCTTTGTGTTTTTTTCATGGTAGAAGTTAAAGATTCTTTTACTTTTTAAGTAAACACGGTCGTCAATATACTATGGTATAAAAAAACCTGGATTGCAGGGAAAAAAAAATTGCTTTTCTTGTCCATCAGAAGGAATGAAAATAAAGAATAGCTGATGCATTGAGAACTGTGAATTAAAACCTTGTGTGCATGCAACTTACCTCTAAATTTCAAACTTTGCTGCTTGCCCTGCAGTATCCTAAAGAGAGTTACTGTACTTGCAGAAGAGGAGTGGTGAAGGAAACAAGGTATTTTCACTCATCTGCTACTTTATGCAGGATGTTTCATACAGAAGCCTTTTTGAACTGTCATTTTGTTCACAGAACTGAAAATGTTCCCAAAATTGACCCCACAGTACCTGAAAAGCTTGATATATTATTTTACACTCAGGAGACAATTGAGAGGAACATAAAAAAAGAAACACTTTTTCTCTCTGGTCCTAATAATAAGTACATGAAAAAAAATTACACAGTTTGGGGAAGTGATTTTTGATAACTTTTTTTCCACAAGTACCATACACGGCAAAAATGCTGGCAAATTCAAATGGCTCAGTGACTAATTCTTATTTCATGAGTTTTGTATCTCTTTTTCTTCTCTCTGTGTGCTTTGCAGTCACATCCCACTGGAGGCACCATCTGTAAGGGTCTGGTTTTACACTTCCCTTGTACCCATTGAAAGCTGTGCTGTAGGCAGAATTCTTCAGTGTCATCTTCTTGCCACACCATCCCCAGTCTGTCTTTCTGCCTTTCTTTCTCTCCTTTAATGACCTCCTGAAACTGCAGCTAGAACTTTGAGAACCATTTTAAGAGCTATTGCTGAAATTTTGATGGTTTACTTTATGACAGGTGCCCTTTATGCTACTAAATTTGGAGTCATTGCTTTTTGTGCCTATAAACTGACTCGGATACCTGTAACACCGTAGGCTAGCACAGTTATATGCTTTTTACTCTGTACTAAAACCAAAAAAGTATTTATAGATGCAAGTCTCTCCCCTTTTTACTGGTGCAAGCTCTATGAGATTGAAAATTGCCTCCTGACTTTAGGACCCACAGCAATTGCATGAAGCTGTAGAATGCAGGACCTGTTTCAGTGCTGAAAATTCCACTAACAATAAGCAGAGCAGATGGACAGTTACTGGGGGCTAGTTAGTCCCCTTTGTTCCCTTCAGGGATGCACGCATACACTAATATCAGATCACTTTTAAGACTTACGGCTATAAAAGAATAAATAAACCAGTACAGCACTGCATCAAAGTAATGTGACTTTCTTTTTATTTTACCCCAGAAGGTAAGGACTGAAAAACTCAGCCTGGGTTGTTTTCATGGACAGCATTCCAGGTGGGAGCATGTCACACTGAAGTCATTCCACCACTGATGGACCCAGGCTGGACAGATGTTGCTTTGCTGCCCATCACATCTCAGAGAAGCAGCAATTGCTTACAGGAGTATAAAGGCAGGGGTTTAAGAATCTGCTGCTGGAGAAGCCCAAGACATTTGTGGTTGAGAATCAAGAGCCTGAGCACTACTGAAGTGCCCCGAGTGCAGGTGGGTGTATCTGCCTCCCCAGCCAGAAGCACCTTATGTCCAGTAGCTATAGAGACAGAGAACAGCACAGGGCACACAGGAAGGAGCCTTGGCACATGCCAGACTATGGATTTCTCACACAGAATAAGGACTTTCAGGCATTGGTTGAATCAGGGTTTTTGATAGCTGAGTTTCTTTTCTTTTTGAATGTCTTTGGTCATTTGAAGTTTGAAGATCACTGTGCAAATACAGCATCTTTGACCTTCAATTGCATTGGCACTTCGAGTCAAACAAAAGTCTGCAGGACAGCAAGAGCCTGTGAACAAAAGGGGGAAGTAAAGGAGGCAGCTGAGCCTTTTTCCATCCCTGTGCATGCAAGAAATGTCACTAGGAAGATAGAAATTCTACTCCACATTAAATGTAGAGGCATTTTGTACTCAATTCATGAATAAAAACAGAAAAGAAACCAAACAAATAATTGCCTGTGCTCTAAGTAAGTTCGCAGTAAGACACAGCCTGATTGGTGTCAGTGATGGAATTTCCAGTGCCTTTAATCATGCAGTCCCTTGCAAAGTAAACTAAAATGCATGACAGTTGAGTCACCAGTTTTCTAAATTTGTTGGAGACTTTAGCAATTATCCACTTTTACTGGCTTATTTAAAAGCAAAAATAATTGATATAGTAAGTCTATTTTTACAGTATTTTTACAGTAGTTTTCCTACTGGGAAATGGATTCTAGTGGGAGGATTGAAAATTATTGTGGGGATTCAGACAACCCTTTCAAATGTATGAAACATTTTGGATGCTTATGTTTTCCATATTCTTTCCCTACTATATTAAGTGTTATAATATCTGTCTAATGAAATTGGTCTGGATTATGAACTCAAGATGAGTTTAGGGTAGGGTAGTTTAATTGACGGGAGTTACTTGGGTTGCACTGATGTCAAGAAATAACCCCACCTTGCAATTACAAGAAGTGAAGAATCATACGAGAAAATTCCTATGTAAAGTGGCAAAGTAATAAATTTTTCCTCCAGATCAGATTGCACTAGAAGGTGGAAACAGCCCCATGCCTACGTGGCAATATCTTTTCACTTCCCATTGTTTTACCACATTATTATCATTCGAAAGTTTTACTTTAGTTCTGGAACCTGTCGTTATTTTACTGCAATGTTTCATAGCTTATCATAAATAAAAGCAGCTTAGAAGTTTTTGGGAGGTTGTTTGTTTTTTTTTTTTGACTTGTGTGTGAATTAAAGTGAATGAGATTTCATTGTTTTTCTCAGCTGTAGCTTTCTTTTTTTATTTTTTCTTTTCTTTTTTTTTTTCTTGTGAGAGAAGTTGTCCCCTCTTTATCTTTTTCTTTTCCTAGCATAGTTCTCATCGCAGATACTACATGATTTTTTTTTTTTGATAGTGAATGCTCAAATGGGCAAAGAACAAAAAAACCCCACTTCAATATTTCCTTTAGCGAAAGATTTCCTTATCTCCATCAGTTCACTGCTGCCTGTTCTGAGTCACTGAACTCAAGAAATTAAAAGATCTTATTTTTCTCACATGAAGTTTTCCCAGACTCACAAGTTGGAGTATTTCTCTATCACTAGCAGCTTCTACGGAGTGAAGTGAACATTTGGCTCCCGGTTCTTTCACATGCATCTGGACGTAGACTAATATAGACTTTTCCATTGGAAGGGACCTACAATGATCATCTAGTCCAACGTCTGGCCATTTCAGTGCCGAACAGAACTTTCAGCATGGCATCAAGAGCAAACATCCCTGACTTGGGACACCAATCACCTCTCCAGGAAGCCTGTTCCAGGGTTTGAGCACCCTCTCAGTATTGTTTCCTCATGCCATGTCCAAACCTTCCCCGATGATGCAGCACTGAGCTATTCCCACAGGTCCTGGCACTGGGTACCCGGCAGAAGAGCTCAGTGTCTCCCTCTCCACTTCACAGAACACAGTATTAGCTGGCCCTGTGGCAACAGGACAAGGGGAAATGGTTTTAAACTAAAAAGTGGAGATTCAGGCTACCTATAAGGAGGAAATTTTTCATGGTGAGAGTGGTGGAACACCGGCACAGGTTGCCCAGTGAAGCAGTGGATGCTCCACCCATGGAAACATTCACAGTCAGGTTGGATGGGGCTCTGAGCAACCTCATCTAATTGAAGGTGTCCCTACTCACTGCAGAGTGGCTGGGCTAGATGGCCTTTAAATTCTGTCCTCACCCACTCCGTTCTGGGATTCCGTGATAATTCATGTTGTCATCCCAACTTGTGCTCCAACCAGGTACTTAGAAAGGGATGTGTGAATAAATGGTTTCAAAGCCACCTTGGTTCTCTTTAACAAACAAAAGGTGTTCAGGGAAATACCAGGTGTGTATCTTGCCCCCTGAATTGGTCTTTTATGATGGAATTCATTTGGAATTCCAGTGTTTCTCCCTGCTTTTCACCATCTGCAAAAACTCCTCCCTATCTCTCTTTTATTCCTTCTCTTTCTTTTTAGCAGTTAAGACAAATAAAAATAGTGATTATAATTTCTTTTTCTCCAGGTAGTTCTGCCGTTTGAATCATCATTATATGCATTTAGAGAATCAACCTTAAGATTCAAAAGGAGGAGGGATAAAGACTTTTGCCCGTGTTCTTCAGCTGGAGCCAACACTGTAAGAAAAATTACATTTACACATGGGTAGTTCCTCTGAAAACAATTTGATGTTATGGGTGTAGGAAATTTGGCACAACAGTCTGTCACAGTGATATCGCAAAAGGAACTGAAATATTTTAGAGTTATGCAGCAGTGTCACAATTTTCACAGAGAAATTGAATTAATTCTCTTGTGCTACAGGCTATGCTGTTGGCTTCACATGGTACTTTAGGTTCAGGGCCAGTTTTGTATGGTCAATATCATCCTGTGCACTATGAATAAGTCTGCTATCAGGACTTGAGGTTTTACAGCATATTTTTTAACAAAATACTAGCCATCTGTAGTGCACTGTAGGGTTTCACATGAGTAACAGATACATGTGCCTACTAGATCATCACTTTTTTCAGCATTCAACTAAATTCAAGTACAAAAGATTTTAGAATGCCTTTTTTCTCTGTGTTTCTTACAGCCCACGGTGCCAGGAATTCAAAGGGCCTCCCTGAACAGGGCTGCATTGTAAATCTCAGATTGCAATCTCCACTCAAAAACAGTCAAATGAATGGCACTGTTAGGAGGCTGCAGTGCTTCACAAAATAGAGATGAAATTACATCAGAGCAGATCAAGCATTGACATGAATTATTTAATTTTCAGAGCTTTTGTTGCACAAATATGCTACGTGATCATGTGCTGTGCAATAACAGACTTACTGGTGCTTCCTAGCTCAAAAAATGTGTAGCAAGTGAGGGGGGAAAGTAAAGACTCCTCTAGCAAGCACTAACTGGCACTGTCCAAGTACTCACAAGGCTGTTGTGACTATATTCTTTGAAGCCATGGGGAGACACTTGGGTTGTTCCTTTTTCCTGGAGGTGGCTGCTCTGTAAGACCAAAGGTGTCCTACCCTGTGAGCCCTGGCACCATGACACGCCACCTGACCACCGGCCAACAGCACGGACACCCCGGGGCCGGTTTGGAAATGCAGAGTCTTTCAGCAAGGCAGGTATTTTAGGCAGGTTTGGCTTCCCAAGCCCTTGGGTTGGGTGCAGGAGTGGCCTGGTGGTCACTGGGGAGCTGCAGGGGTGGGCTCTGGCAAGGCAGAGCAGGGGCTGCCCCGAGCTGGGCGCAGCTGGAGGCAACAGTCCTACTGATGCCAAAAAACTCCGGATAAAAGGAACTGCCAAGAGGCTTTTGGATCTTTTAGCAGCAAGGTATTTATTCTCTGGGAGTGAATTGCTAGATGTTTTTTGAAGGTTCGTAGAGGACACAGCCACAGGCCCTGTTGCAGGTGTCCCTGGGTGGGTGGAGGCAGGGTTTAACGGCATCAAACAGGCAGAAACACACATTCCATCACCTTCCACGGGATTTTAAGCCCCAAGCAGCCTACAAATGACATTATTCAGCTGGTCTGAGGGGCAGAGGCTGCTGCTGGCTACTCTGTAAAGCACATTACTGCGGGCACAGAACTGGTTGGCTCTGTGAGTCAAGCTGGAATACACAGCGTGTAGCCTTCTGAGAGCAGGATTTAAGGAGCTGTGAGAATGTTACCTTGTCGTAGTCATGCATTTAACAACACAAAATCTTTCCTTATATTACGAGCGCTTCCTAATATGAACTAATTGGTAGATAGCCATTTCCAAGATGATTAGAGGCTGAAGGTCTAGCTTTTCCAATACACTGAAAATAGTATTTAGACCTGAAGTTTTGTTTTCTTTCTTGCTTGCTTTCTTCTCTTTCTTTTCTTTCTCTCTTCTTCTCCCATCTCTCTGTCCCCATCTCCACTGTCCTCAGTGTTGTACAGAGTTCTAATCACTGACGAGGTAATTCCCCAAGAAAAGATAGTCTATTTCCCTTCTATTCTGTTCACTTTCTTGCTCTTTGTTCTTTCAGCTTTTAGCAAGACAATAAACCAGCCACTCCAGACCAGAGAGGGACCAAATGGTCCTCTGACTTGGATGTGATATATGCAATTACCTTACCAGATTATTACCCTAGAGGCATTTAATTCTCCGTCTGTGCTCCACTGAACTGTCATCTGTGGTGTCCTACATTGTCACAGTAACACTTTTTTGAAGATGAATTTGCTGATGAAGACTCAATTGTGCATTCAAACAAAACAACATGCATTTTTTTCATAATGTATCTTCTTCTATGGGAAATATTTATTTTTACCTTCTGACCACAACAGAAAGCCTTTTCCAAACTGGTTATTCCACTGGGGAAAACAGAAAATTCCATTGGAACAGTCTGTCATCCATTTCTTGTTTTCATTGTGGTTATTTTCCCCTTTCACTGATTAGAAAAATTAGTCAGAGGATAATGGTTCCAGATTGTTCTATGCAAGACCATTCTAATTTTCAATTTTTACTTTTCTCAAATGTATTGCGCCATTTGAATTCAAATTTTGCAGTGGGTTTTTTTCATTTTTTTCTTGTTCATTTTCTTGGAATCTCATTGAGAACAAATACATACAGTGCTGGTTCTAGTGGAAAGCAAAGAAAAACTGCTCAGCTGGAAATATCACTTCATGTTGCTTCTAAGATGATGCCGTATTTGAAGAATTACATTGAGAGGAAAAGGCAATCAAGTATGTTCTAAATGAGTAATACAAGCTTTTTGTGGTCTCAGACAAGGCACCCAAATTATGAGAGAGATGAAGGAAACCCACATAGGCACAGTAAAGTACTGGGAACAAAAATGAATTAATTCACTGCAAGTAACCCCAATGGGACAGTGACTTTTGTGACGCAGATTTGTTACATTATTCTGGATCCTCCATCTCTCCCATTCAGACTTCTTTTCTTGCTGTACTCGTATCACTATCTTCCTTTTAAATTTAGCTTGGACTTTTAGATAAGTTCTTTTGGCAAAAGGTTGGCATAGCTGCTTAACAGGTTTGGACTTCGCCTGGAACTTTCAGGCTCTGAAAACAGCCACGTAACCCACACCCAAAAAATTTGTTATGTCAGTGTGTTGTTTGTTAGACCAGAAATATTCCTGTGGTGTGCTGGCTTTGGCAAACAACTAAATGCTGACCCAGCTACTCACTCTTTCTGATTCTTCAGCAGGACAAGGGGAGAAAACAAGGGGTTGATATAAAGACAGGGACATTGCTTATCACTCACTATCTGAGTCCAAACAGCTTTAACTTGGGGAAAATTAGCCTTCATTGAGCATGAATTCAAACAGATTCAGCCGTGTCCTCCCGTGGTCCCCCGAAGCTGTCTGGGACTGGCTGTGCCCGATGTCAGGGCGATCCCACCCTGTCCCCTGCAGGTCCCCTGCACGCCTGCTCCTCACACAGTTCTGCACTCTGAGCACACAGTGCTGCCACAATGCCTCTGGCTGGTCCTCTGATGCCAAATTTCCTCTGCAGCCTCTCTGCCTTCAGTGTGCAATGTGCTCAGGAGCACCCTGAGAGCAGAGCCCAGTGGGAAATGCTTAGGGACAAGCTGGACAAGGCTGGTGCCAGACACCAAGAGTGACCCTGCTGCGGTATTTTGTGTGACCCACACAGTGTCCAGTCTTCTTATTTACTGTCCTGGCTTCCTCAGTACAACAGCAGCAGGACAATATGACTCAAAGAGCCTCCTGGCACCCAACAGGCACCCCGTGGCAGACCCACACCACCAAAGGATAATGCAGCATGATGCCACCTCATCCCCTCAGTGACTAGGAGAGAACTCCAGGGGTAGACTGGGGCAGCTGCAGCATTCAGAAACCTCCCCTGTCTCATTTCTTCTCTTTCAAAGGAAATGCCTTTGAATCCTGCCAAAAACTCTAGCTAGCTACTTCAAAGGCTGGGGGGATAAGGCATGTCTTGCTGCCCTTTTGTTTTTGCTTACAGGTAAATGGAATTGTTTAGTTGTTTGCCATGTGATGCGATGGGGGACCATTTGGAATAACCCAAGAGAACCCCGTGCTGTCCTCATGAGAGAAACTACTGAAAAATGATACTGAAGGGCTTGCTTAGTTCCTGCAGACTTGCATGCACACTCCTGAAACACAAATGAGATAAAAACACTTATAGACAGGAATCCGAGAAAGAACAAACACAAAGTCTTAACTTTGTTGTTTGGACAAGGCACAAGGGCGCTTTGCTTATTGATTATGCTTCTGTATTGATTTCCTGCATGAACTAGGACAATTCAGCTTACAAAAAATGTTTCTTATTTTTTACTTTCTTAGACAGTGTTATGTATTCAATGCGGAAAGCATAAGAAAAATTGTTGTATCTTACCATTCACTTCCTCTGTAAAAGGTCAACTCAGTGTGCGAGACAATGCAGTGTGATCAATACAAGGAACTGGATACCCTCAGTGTAACTTTAGTCACCTTCCTTCAAATTACATGAAGTTTTATTTACAAAGGCAGAACCTCCAGCTGGGCATATGCACTCTTCTATAGCAGCCCATGTGCTCTGACATTAAACTAAAGCCTCACAGTTTGAAAGCTAATGTTTTGCCCCCTACCAGAATTCACAATGTAACCTATACCCCCAAACATCACGTATTGAGCTCACATTAAATGCATACCTGATTGGCTGGTCCTTGCAGCCTTTATTCCTCTCCTGACACAGTAATTATGACACTAACATCTAAAAAAAATTTAAAAAATCCCCATGGAGTATGGTTCCATTATCTAACTCCAGGAAACAAGAGAAGAAGGCTTTGATTTCATTTCCACTATGTTTTGGTAAAGTCCAGTATCTGTGTTGATACTTTCTTTCAGAGGTTCTGTTCACGTGAGTCTAAGGAGGGACATGAATCTTTATTTCATAGGTTCTTTCCCTCCCCCAAAATCTCATTTTGGATTTTATAATTCTAGATGTGCTTCAATTATTCTGTTTCCCTGATCCGATATGCAGGGGATGGTTATGGATGCTGTGGCTAATTAACAATCTAAGCGCACAAATGTCTCCTTGAAAACAAGATCTGGCACTAGACTAAATGAACATTCTGATTGCTCATTAAATGCAGCAGTTTCGCTGCAAGTTGGGTAATACTAACAAGGCACTCATTTTTTTTAACCTCCTGTTCCTTCCCCCTCTCTGCTTTTGTAAGCAAAATTACCCCCCTTTTGCTCAACGAGCACATAGAGGTAGCTTGATTTTCCTTAGCGTGCTGTCCTGGCACCCCCTCTGTGCCTCTGTCCCTCCAGTGCCCTGCAGGGCTCCTGGGGATGCAGACACCTCCCTGGTCCATTGAGCATTTCGGGTGACAGGCTGTCCCAGGACAAACAGGTAACAGGTTTGGTCCTACAGTGAATTGCAGGGGAGCTACAAGTTCCTTCACCCTTAATCCCCCACCCTTCCTAAATCTAACGAAGCCTCGTCTCGGGGGCACACCTCTAAGAAGGAGCTCATTGCTTTGCTTTAGGTAAGGTTGCTTTAAAAGCCTTCTTAAGACTGTGCAGGCTGAGCTGGCAATATCTGAGGTGTTGAGCACTTGATGAAAACCCTCGCAGTTCCTTGAGGGATAATTTCCTTACCCCTATACAGAGCTTTGCTAGTATTGCTTGTAAGAGTTGTTTGCCTGGAACCCCTGGAAAGTAAGGAGATAAATTTGATAGCTCAGCCACATCTTAACCTCCGTGTCGCTTAAGGGGATATGTCATTCCTTTGAGTGCTGGTGTTCCTCATTGAGTCGATTTTCATTTGGCACCCATAGACACTTTGACAACATGTAGGGCTATCTATTTTTAGCTCATATTTTGGATTGTAGCTACCTGCAACGTGTCTGTGATATAAAAGCAGTCTTACTTATATAAATAGGAGCTCGTGATGACAATATGAAAATTTTGAAAATAAAGACATTGTATATTAGTTCTATGCTGTGCTCATTACACAAAAAAGCCTGTCCCTTTTAATTTTGTTTCATTTGGCCTCCATGCTGCAGAGTGCTTAAGTCAAGGCTTAACTGTCTTTGAAAGCTGATTTACAGTTTTAAGTGAAAAATTCTAAAGCCTGGATCAAAATTTATTTTTGTATAATCCACATGACAGTAGAGGTTACCAGAAATTATTGTATAATTGTTATATTTGATGCAATGACAATATTAGTAGAAATACGCAGAACTAACACCATTATAATTTTTCATATAACATTTTTTCAGAAAATTCCTATGCCAGCTGTAGTACTGAGAACATAATAATTTATTAAGTTTTTTCTTGGAAAACACAAATAATATCAGGAAGTAAAATTATATGTACATATTATTATTAACTAGTAATAATTTATTGCTGGTGTTGGCATTTAAAAACCTGCTCCAACTGGTCTAGTCCCGTTTCAAGATATTATATTGCTTTCATCTACTGTGATTAAATGCCACTGGTTTCTGTGAACTATACTGGCTATCACATATTTTATGGAGACAAAAATCCAATCAAGTACTGATGAAATTAGAAAATTCTGTGTGTTCAACTTCTTTGAATTAATTATTAAAAAATTGGCTTAATATCAAACTTTCCATAATTAAAATCTGGTTGGTAGATAAAGTCACACTCTTCTGCTTCCCATTTTTACACCTGCTGTGGCTTAACCCCAGCACAGCCTTCCACAGCGGGCTGGAGGGCAGGACTGGGAGAGTCAAAGTGAGAAGGCTCGTGGGTTGAGGTGCAGAGAGTTCAACAGTCAGAGCAGGCAGAGCCAAGTGGAATTCCATTCCTGCTCCCCGTGGGCAGGAAGGTGTCTCCAGGAGGGCAGGGCTCCATCGCATGCACCGGTGCCTTGGGAAGGAGCCTCCCTATTCCCCCCGGGTTTATGCCCTGGGATGATGCTGCACGCCATGGGATACCTCCTTGGCCAGCTGGGATCAGCTCTCCGGGCTGTGGTCCTTCCCAGCATCCCTGCGTGCTGCAGGGGTGAGGAGCAGTGCAGCTGCTCAGCAGCAAACACCCCCGAATCACAGACCCCAAACACAGCCCCACACTGGCTGTTGGGACGAAAATTAAGGCAACCCCAGCACAACACCGCGTTTCTCATTTTCCAGAGTCACTGGAAGGTGGGCTGAGATCAGATGCCCAGATCAGTCCCTTTTCAGAACACAGCAAAACAAAAATACAAAAAAAAAGAAAAAAAAAAAAAAAAAAAAAAAAAAAAAAAAAAAAAGAAAAAAAAAAAAAAGAAAAAAAAAAGAAAAAAAAAAGAAAAAGCAAGAGCATTGAAGACATTAAAATACTTGTAACATTAAAAAATAGAAGATTTTCAGTTATTATACTTTTCCTTTTTTACTTAGAAAAGAGTTGTTAAAATCATGAACAAAAGTGAAAAGGTCTGCCATGTATGTGTATCTCTTCTTTAATGGCAGATTCTGAGCAAAATATGGCTTGAGTCCTATCAAAACATGGATAAACTTATTTTCAGTCTCTTTTGTTGGAATTCTTGCCCATCTGAAGGGTTGTAGGCTACAGAAATATTTGTCTAACCATTCAACCTTCACTTTGACCAGTGTGTTTAAAATAGACTTAGTAATAAGTATTTAAATTCTTTAGGCACAGAAGCAAGTAATTCATTTGTCACAAAAACAATTTGCTAGTCATTACATTAAAAAAATTTTCTCATTCATTTACTTTTCTCTGTCTACATTGACTCTGTTGTAAGTCAGATTATTTGGTGGGTATTTGACATCCTCTGCAGGAAAAAAGATAATAACTCCTTGTGCTTGTAGCAGATCACAGAAGAAAATGTTCCATTGGTCAGACACCAAGCACATTTTCCCTTGAACAATTCAGAGTGGATACTGTCTTCTGATCTCCCTTCCTTTTAATTAAAGCTATCACACCCTGGAAGCAAATACATACTTGCATCTATGCATACAGTAATATAGATGTGCATATATATATATATTACTTCTTTAAGAGAAAAGTTTTGAACAACAGGAATAACAAATGAAGCGGATAATTTACATCTGGGAAAAGTGCTAATATTCTGAGTAGAAGACTGCACATTGAAGTCTGATTAGACGATACTGGTAATCAGAATTCAAGCTACCAGTGGTTGCATGAGAGTTAATATCAAATCTTTATCATCTGGTATTCTCCATTAGTAGCACAAACCCAAAGGGATGTTTATTACACTGGTGGAAACTCTGGTTTTGCCATATATTGCTACCTATTGGGCTCTAACCCTAATTTAATGTACCACTTCCCAGATGTATGCTTTTTTAAAAAAATATCTCGTTCTATTGGCTTGTTTCAGCCCAAATAACCCATAAACACACATCAGCAACAGAGCTCCGTTTGCCACAGTGAAAACATCCCCATAAACAGGGGCGATGTCTGTGCAGCTGCGAGAGGAGCAAGGTGGGTGGATTTCAACTGGGAACATTAATATGCCATTTTACCTGTTCCTCGTGCTGCTGCCTTCTGATGGCAATGGCAATGACAACAAGGACTTGGTGTCAGCCATCCGTACGGCCTCCCTCTGTAACACAATTCATTTTAAATTCACTGCAGAACATTTGGGAGCACCCACGTTTAGGTTCTGACCTCGAAAATGTTTGTTTGTTCTCGCCTTGGTTGCCCTGTAATCCCATTGCAGGCACTGACCCCGGAGTGCCCTGTTGCCTCCAGGAAAAGGGCAGGTCCCTCAGAGTGCTTCTCTCTTTGCACCAGTTTTTGGTGTTTGGGAAATGGTTCTTCTCAACAGTTTCACGTCATTTATAATGTGATAAAATGAGAAGACTCTGATTCTTTTGCTAGATCTTAAAGGCACGTAATTTCACTGACTTCAGAACCAATTTATTATACCTGAGGGTATCATTCTATACATCTTTTTCTCTGCAGCCTAGGAGCTATTTATTTTTTCATCTCTTACTTGTGAACACAAAGTGATTCATATTGCTTGTCTTAGATGACCAGGCCAACCTTTTTTGCTCCTGGTTATTCTATAACCTTATAAAATACATACATCAATTGTGACTTGTATTGAGAACTCTCTCCCTTTTTTCATGCTGAGCATTCTATATTTCATGATAATATATGTAAAGAGCTTGGGATCCCAAAGTGATGTATGCAATTTCTCCTACTTCTAGTTTCAACTCAAGTTTCAACTCAAGTTTCAAGTCTCCCATATTTTTTCTACCTTCACAAAACATTTTCCTTTGCCAAAATAAGATTTATAAAATTACTCTGTTTTTTCACTCTTACTAATTGGTTAATACCATACTTTACAGTTCTAATAAAAACACAGCTGCTTCCATTTTACATGTTTGGACGCTTTTTATAGGGGAAAGAAACTTAAATAAAGATGAATTGAAAGAAAGTGGAAATTAAGTTTAATTACCACTACCAGAACAAACCACTTAAAGAATTACAGCACTTCAGTATAGATTTTGTGAACGCTGCAGACAATAGGAATTTTTCCACTGGCTTTAACAGCGTTTGGATTTGGTCCCTGGAACTCAATTACTTGTGTAGCAGGAGGAAAAGCAAGGCAAGGGCAGGCTCGTTTCCCTGCTCAGTTGTGTGGGTAGACTCCAGCTGGCCTGGAGTCTCTGTGGAATAGTTGGACTATGCCAAGAACCTTCTGCACACGTCAGGGTGATCTGCACGGAAGGAAAGCTGTAACACCTGGAACAGATATCCGGTTTCTAAAGTGATGGGTCATGTTTACTGACATGCATGGTTTGTGTGTCCAATTAGGAATTATTTATGTATAGAGAAACCAATGGTCCTTGGACACATGTCTAGACTCAGGTGTATAAGAATCGCAGCCTCTGATACTCTGGGAGAGAATGCAATAAAGTTCCTGTCCTGTTTTTGGAACAATATGATGTCGTTTCTTTGACCTGCCTCTAACTTCACGACGACACTCAGTGGTGCCTGTGAGCATTAGAACACATGTTACACTGGTTTTGTCACATACCTGCTCACAGGTGGGCACACACATGTGCTTAGTTCCCTTATTTGGGGACTAGAAGTACCTTCTGTCAATGTTCAGGAGCAGATGAAGCCGTGATAAAATATTGAGGAAAACATGCCTTGGGCAGCATTTCCAGCACAGCCCATCCAAACTCTGCCCCGAGGGATGGCAAAGGGGAACAGCAGCTCACTTTAAACAAAGAGGCTTTGGACCAGACAGCTCGGACACTGGAAAGTCCTACAACTCTGCAGGAGCTGCAAACCATCCTGGGAAGACTGGCTGAACACCTGGGTGTGCCGCCCACCCTGGGCTTTGGTGCTGCCCCTGCCTGTGTAAAGTGGACACGTGTGCTGCTCTGCTGACTGGCACAGTGGGGCTGCAAACACCCCCGTGAGGCTCAGGGTTTGGGGCTGCTTTGTGCCATACACTCGTTTTCCAAAACCTCCTTACGATGAATAAATGCCATCGGTGAGAAGAGAACGCTTGGCCTGAGCTGTTAAAATTCCGAGGGAGTTGCCACAAGCAGATGGCAAACAGCTTCTGGGGCTGCCTTTATTTTCTTTTTATTCCCCACTTCCAACCTAGGGCAGAGGGAGAATTGTTGAAATACATTTGAGCATTTCTACTTGAATTTATGTAGTAAAATGTTCTTTTTTTTTTCCGGAAGATGTGTTTGCCTATAGTAGAGATTGTACCAGCAGATTCAGGAAGGGATGAACCTTTCAGTTGTTGAAACACTGACAGTTCTTTCTAAATCCATAACTTTGTCTCTATGACATGTCAGTCATGATGTTCTATGGAAGAACATTAAAATGCAGTTTTGATTAATTGGTGCACAAATTATTTCCCATTTGATCTGTAGGCATTAAATTTCATTCTAATGCACTTCCAGTGACTCCGGGGCTGTTAGATGAATTTGGAATGAATTTAGCCTTTATGTTTTAATTTGCTCAGCCACCTTATCTAAATAGAATATTCCAAGGTTTGGAACAGCTGAAATACTGCTAGTAATTCTTTACTCAAATTTAAATACTTCTGAAATCAATTTAGGGAGAAAGTAGGCTCCCTCTTTGATGGAACAAATGTGTTTTCCTGCTTCTCATCTCTGGACAGTAAGTTAATGTTGTAGCCACACCAACTTTTTGTAACACACAGTATGCTGTTCAGTAATATTCTCCTAAGAATGCAGCTAAAATGTAATCGAAGCTATTTTCTTCATTTCTAGAAGGATTTCCCAAGAATATTTTGGTTTAAAAATAAATGGAAATATATACAGCAAGGTAAAAATGTTTTACCTATTGCTTTCTGCTGTAAATAGCTCATTTGGAAGGGTACAAAATGGCCTGGTTTGGAAGCTGAATGTTCTTGTCTTGCAATATTGCATATAAATAATGCCACATTCAGGGCAGAGGAAACCTGTCTGGGCATTTGTATCACTTTCTGCACTTAAGAGCTGAGCAATTTATTTTCTGTCAACATGCCAAATGCTGATATGTAGATCAGATTTTACTCACTTCTTAATGGGCCACTCCATTACTACCTGAGGAATTAATATGTTGGATAAAATGAAGTCACCATCTATATTTTTGCAGTTAATAATAACAATAATTTAGGTTTAGCAACACTGAGTATTTTTTACTCCCTTTCTATTTAAGCAAAGTCCCTGCTGAATACAAAGATTTGTTTGACTAAGGCTTTCAAAATTTTTCTACTTTAAATAAACCTTCCTGTATTTTTTTACCAAAATTTTAGATATTTTCTGACTTCATAACCATCCTTAGTAAGGACAAGCTTAACATATCTTTTTTCTATCTCTCAGTGTGTTTAGTTCATACTAAAGAGAAATTCTCACTGAACAATGTAGAAAATATGTTTATTCATAATATATGACACTTTGGAACAACTGTAAGAACCAGTATCTTATCTTAATCGGTTCATTTAATTCATCTTTGTAATTTGCAAAAAAATTAGAGAAGTCTTTTAATGGCATTGTGTAAAAAACACATTCTCATGAGTTCTTGGCTCATTGTTGTCTTAGTGGGTACATTTTTCATATACTTTATTATCTTATTTGCCTGAGATGTGGCAGCCATTTGCATCTTAGAGGCCTTGCATAAATCTTTAACTTCCATCTATATTACCAAAAGCTATTTTTCCAGAGGCTGACTGTTCTGCAGCATTAAGGCTAGTGAGTAGTTCAGTGCAAAATATAGATTACATATTTGATTATGTTCAATGGTGCCAATATATTACCTCCAGGAATCTCTGTGCATTGCCATAACTTCCAGAAATGATAGCTGTTATATTTGCTCTTGTTAACTACAGTAACTTAGGATTATATGTAGGTAATAAGTGACAATTCACCAAAAAAGTCTGTCCTCGTGTGCTCTGCTTATGGCTTGTTACCAAGAGTCAGACTAAATGTTTATCATGGTCCTCATGATATTAAATCCTCTCATTCTGTGCAAAGTACATGCATAGAGTCAATTGATAGTCGTAACAATTATTTTTAATAATCACAAGTGTTTCAGACTAATAGAGCCTCTTCCAGGTTTTTAGCCTCGCCCAACTAGGCACAATTCCATGCAAAAAAGGTCATTTGTGCTGAAAAAAATTATATGTAGGTAATATAAAAGAAAATGCTTGTGGAGAATTTAACTGGTAGCAAAATACAAATAGTATCAAGCAGAAAACAAGTAATTACCCATGAAGCAATCCCACCTAATCTTCAATTCCCTCACAGTCTTGCATTCTAGTTCTTTCAAGTTGTATGGGGCAAATAGAACTTTATTTCAAGTAAAATTAACCTACTTGTTTGGACAAAGCATATTCCATATTTTTGAAATATTACATACTCTATTCAACTTACAAAACACTGATTTCTCCATATACACAGGACCTTACTGAGAGGCAAAACTTTTCAGCCCAGTTGTTTCTCCACAAGGATTCAGTTAATGATGTGTGACTGTAAATCACAGTTATTCGAATGGTCAGCACATCTGCCTCTGTGGGCTCCCTCTATGGCTCTGCCCAAGAATTTAGGATCAACCTTGGGGTTTTTTTACAAAGTTTTACAGTTCTGCTGTTCAACTCCTCAGCAAAATAAGACAATGCCTTTTGCCCTCTAGCTTCTGAGATAAATAATTTAGTCTGCTCTTAGCCATGGTCTGCATCATGATGCTGAGTAAAATACTGTTACTCTTTCATCAGTTCACACACAGGCAAATAGTTTATAGCACATCTTATTCATATTGGCAGGACTGAGCTTCTTCCACAAGACCTGAGCATGCAATGCTGTACAAAAGCTATGGTTACCACTAGTGCTGGAGAAACACCCCACTGGGAATGGTCTCTGTGTGCACACTTTTCTGTAGGAGTTTGGGGTGCAAGCTAACTCATGAGAAAACACAAAGACCCTGTCCTACTGCCACAGAAAACAGATTTGTTAGTTGCAAAGAGGAATGCTAAGAGATGCTAGCTGATGAATGCTAAAGTCACTTTTAAATCAACAGCTTTAGAGAAGTGTAAATTAAAATTTTGATGTAAAAATTATTCCAATTAATCACCGTGTAATAAATAAACTATCAATCCCAAATAGTGTGTTCTAGTTTTTCTCTAATGAGCCATCTCTCATTTCTTACCCACAGTGTTTCACCAGGAAAAAAGGTAGAGGGCTTTGAAGAAAAAAGCAACCATCTTTCCAGTAATGACCTACCTCCCCAGGGAAAGAAAAAGAACCCATATTTTTCAGAACATAAACACAGACTTCCTCCATCAAAGAAGTACAGAGTTCTCACCTAGCACAAACTCCAGCTTTTCTCTCCTTGGACCCTCTTTCATGCACTGTTTGATCACAGGGCTTTGGAAGTTCATAAACTCTGGGCTAAGAGACTCCTGAAGACACTTCAGCCCTCTTGGACTTGTCTTAAAAACCTTCAGAAGTCCTGGGGAAAGAGGATTTGCTCATGCTTGTAGCTCAAAAGCTGGTGGCTTCCTGAAAGTAGAATATAGTGCAACCTGTCACTGGTGGGTTCCACAGGGCTCCATCCTTGGCCCGGTGCTCTTCAACATCTTCATCAGTGACCTGGGTCTCAAAGGGACACTGGGCAAGTTTGCAGATGAGACAGGACTGGGAGGAGTGTTGAGGGCAAGGAGGTTCTGCAGAGAGACCTGGACAGACCAGAGGGCTGGGAATCACCAACCAGGGGAAGTTCAACCAGGGGAAGTGCTGGATTCTGCCCCTGAAATGGTTCAACCCCGGATGGACAGACTGGGAATGAAAGGCTGGAAAGCAGTGCCAGGAAAGGACCCTGGGGGTCCTGGTCAGTGGCCAGTTGGCCACGAGTCAGCAGAGCCCTGGAGGGACATCCCTGTCCTGGGGGGCATCAGGAGAGGATTGTCCCGCTCTGCTCTGCACTGGGACCACCTCACCTGTGACATTGGGGCAGTTTGGGGGGACACAATGGGAGGGATGGAGCCATTGGAGAGAGTCCAAAGGAGGGCACAGAGATGGGGAAGGGCCTGGAGGGGCAGCGTGTGAGGACACTGAGGGCACTGGGGGTGTCCAGCTGGAGAAGAGGAGACTGAGGGGACACCTCAG